>SJYX01018494.1:152583-175225 GCA_006410675.1 Oreotragus oreotragus
GGATTGGGGGCAGGAGGAGAAGGGGACGACCGAGGATGAGATGGCTGGATGGCATCACAGACTTGATGGACATGAGTTTGGGTGAACTCCGGGAGTTGGTGGACAGGGAGGCCTGGCGTGCTGCGATTCATGGGGTCACAAAGAGTCAGACACAACTGAGCGACTGAACTGATGCTCCATTTTAATAGCCTGCATAAATGTAATTTTAATTCCTACATAAAAGCCCACCTTATATAAGTATACCATGATTAATTTGGCTTATTTCAGCAGCATTCAACATTCAGTCTATGTCTACAGTTTTTCTGTTACTCATGCTAGGATGCACATCATTTCCCTTAAATTTTTATCTGTGTTTTATGTTGCCCTTAAGAATCCCACAAGAGAGATTCAAAGATCAGGCATACTTTCAAGATGATTGAGATACAGGGCCATGTGCTTTCACCAGAAGTTGTAAAAGTTTTCAGTTGGAAATTGCTTATGATAAAATGTTACTTAAAATTCTTGAGATAAAATTTAACATACAGTGTGCTCTCTACCTTTGGGGTACTAGGTGGGGTAATGGGAGTGGGTGTGGCTGAGGGTGGGAACTGCATCATTGTCATTTTCTAGAATTGACCAAGCATAGTGATAATGAAAAGTAGACCCGCTTTTAGTTGGTCTTATTATTGTTAAACTCCAGAGACAATGCACTACCCACTTATGCCTAATACTAGTCAGCCACAGCTCTTAATAATATACATTTAAGTACACAAAGAAAGGGATACACCAGTTTTTGGATATTGGCGATGTATAGGTTATTTACTAAACAATGTTGTGCATTCATCATGTGCCCACACTACTTAAGTGCTAGAGACAGGATGTTGGGGTTCATGCTCTCAGAAGTCAAGTAGGGGTGGCTAAAATGAATGATTGCTTGTTCTCTTCTACATACTCACAGTGCCCAAATCTGTAAAAACTAACAAAATACTTTTATTATAAGAACAATGATAAATGAGTTTATTTCTAGAAGTCCTGGTAAAATGAAACCTAGTGATACTCATGCTTTAGTCTTGCAAACCTAATCCAATACTCCCTCAACAAACTCTTGTTTTCATAAAAGAGGCTGCTGAGGAGCTCAAAGAGGATATAAAGAACAAAAAAAACAAAGAATATTGGCTGACAAGTCAAGAGATATTTCTGTGTTCAAAATGGGTTCCCTCTTCCCTTTTCCCTCCTTCTTCCCTTGAGCCCACTGACCTGCCCAAAGGTAATACCCACAAAATCTCACGGAATGCCTCATATACAACCAACCCCAGACACGTCAAAAATTTAGCAGACTCAGAATTACACATGGCTTCAGAGGACATTAGAATTTATGTCTGAGTCATGGCTAACTCACTAGATATATTACTTCAAATTCTTGAAATGCTTGAAGAGTGTGTACTTTTATAATAGCCTGGGTCATGTGGATAATCTGTGAAGTCTGAGCAAAGAAGAAAGAAAGGAGGAGGCAGAAGGACTTCTCGGGTGCTGTCATTTAAGATCTGCAACTGTGTCTTTATGAACACAGGGCACTTCCCCAGTCATACACAGGATGCCATTAGGCAGTGTCATTCACTAATTCACAAATATTTTTCAGTGCACTTAGCTAAGTTATTAACACATAGTAATACTGGGTATACAGAAGTAAATTAAGTAGACAAAGTTTTGCTGTCATGGCCCTTACTGTTTGAAAAAGTCTAATAAAACAAGGAAACACAATAAAATTACGTATTCTCAATGTATGAGAATAGGGTGGCCTGAGAGAAAAAGAAAAGGGCCCCCTATGTAAGATGGGGTGGGCACAGAAAGCCTCTCTGGGAAGATGATGCTCCATCTGAATCCTAGAGAGCAAAGGAGCCAGACTTTATCAAGTAAAAGGAGGAGATTTTTTTTTTTGCCAAAGAAATGGCAAATAACAGCCATTAAGCAGGACTGGTAACGTGTGAGAAGCCCTGGGAGGCCTGTTGGCTGCAATGAAGTGCGGAGTATGAGAATGATGTGAGATAAAGTTGGAAAGGTGGGCAGGGACCAAGTTATCAAGTGGAGAGCTACTTAGAGATCACTGAACAGAATAACACAGTTAAGGCTTGGGAGGATTTGGGTCAGGTTAGATTGGAAGGGACTTAACAGGACTGCGGGCTTCCCAGGTGGCACTAGAGGTAAAGAACCACCTGCTAATGCAGGAGACATAAGAGGCGCAGGTTCAGTCTTTGGGTGGGAAAGATCCCCTGGAGGAGGGCATGGCAACCCGCTCCAGTATTCTTGCCTGGAGAATCACATGGACAGAGGAACCTGGAGGGTTATGGTCTAAAGGGATGCAAAGAGTCGGACACAACTGAAGCGACTCAGCACACATGCACACTGTGAACTCAACTGCATAGGAAACCAGCCTATCTTCTCTTGGAGGAGAGGGACGCACAAAGATGAACTCACATCACTGCTGTAAGTGCATCTGTGTCCCCACATCCCACCAACTGGGAAGAAGGGGACCAAGAGGACCCCTACCCACCACACCAAACGGCGACAGAAGACGGAGGAGCATGGCTGCCAAGGAAGCCAGAGCGGTAAGTTCTCCTTCAGTCCTGCTTCATCACACAGTTCCTAGTGCTAACAAGTAAGCTTCTTTAGGGAGGAAAGAAGTAAAAGTGAATTCAGTGTTTCTCATCTCTAATTATGTCTATCACATCCACAGTATGTTTAAATCTGACAGAACTGTAGATGAAATGATAGCTCGTTTCTGTATTCCTTCTGAAGTCGTCTATTTTGATACAGATAACGCAGGTCATAAGAGGAACACTTTTTTTCTCCCTTTAGATAGACTAGATGTATGAATAATAAAATAACTGGAATTCAAGTTCATCTCAAGCAAAAAGGAATTACAATGATAGAATATTGCTAATCATATAGAAAAATGTTTTCACTGCTACTCTAATTCCGCTACCAATAACATTAGTGCAAGATGGATTGAATGTTGCCACTTCAGTATTAATTGGTTTTTCAAAGCTCAAGCAAAAATGGTCATTTAGAATCAGTTTAGGAAGACTGCAGGCACTGATTTCTTTTAATATTGTCATGTAAAGGGAAAAAATTAAGTGCTAAGAGGCTTAAGGACACTATTAAACCCATTTATTATTCTTTTTTAATATAAATTATAGAAATTTTACCAAATCAACAAAGGAAAAGATAATAGGCTATAATGAAATATGTATTTTTTAAATGGGAAAAAGAACTATTAAATCATAAATGGCAGATACATTAGGAAGTTATGTAAATGACTCCCTTTCAAGTAATATAAATTTCATATCACCCTAATTTCTATGCTCCAACTACTTTATTCATTATCATAAATTTCAGAAGTCATTTTTTAATAATATATTTCAAACAAAGATATTTTATTTTCATTTTAACAATTAAAAATTTTACAGCCACATCTCTTCAAAATATATTCTGCAGTTTGTTACAGTGAAGGTGATCACTTAGTGGTTAACAAACTAGAGAATGAATTTACTCTGGATTTTGCTGTCACTGCTATCACGTACCTTTAGGAATTATGATATGTGGGGTTGGAAACAAAAGGCCATGAATAATCCACAATTTCAGACATCGAGTACACGTTCTAAAAAATACGGTCATAAAGACTTTGCATTAAGAAGAAAGAGGGGAAAAAAACCCTTTATCCCTTCCCTAGTTTCAGCTCTTACCATTTTTGTGCCCTAATAACCATTCAGTTCTAGAGTCAGACACATTTGGATTCAAGTTCTTGCTCTTCCATTACTGTAACTATGCATTTGAATAAGTTATTAAACTGTTTCTGGGCCTCAGCTTCCTACTCTGAAAAATGGACACAATGACACTCCAAAGGAACCACTTAGTAACAGGATCTAACATCACGCTTTAATGTTACATTAATTAGATGTTCTATAAATATTGAGTTCACTTTCCCTGAAGTCAATTGGTACATGTCTTCAAAATCTGGCTCACTGAGCCTGTGTCTCACCAAATATCTTTTTCAAAGTCTAGCAATGTCTTAGTCCATTTAGGTTGCTATAATAAAATATCGGAGACAGGGTGACTTGTACACAGGAAAACTTTCTCACACTTCTGGAGGCTAGGAAGTCTAAGATCAAGGTGCCAGAGGGTCAGGTAAAGGCATTCTTCCTGGTTCATAGATGGCATTTTTTCCTGTCTCACATGGTGGGTGGCTTTAAGGGGCTCCCTGGGATCTTTTTTAAGGGTACTTACTAATCCTACTCATGAGGTTTTTACCCTCATGAACAAATCACTTCCCAAAAGCTCTACCATCACAGTGGGCACTAGAATTCCAACATGGGAATTTCAAAAGGATACAAACATTCAGACCAAAACAAGGAATCTACTACAAAAGCTAAGTGTCAATCTGTGGAATCTGACAGAAACCAACACAATATTGTAAAGCAATTATCCTTCAATTAAAAATAAATTTAATTATATAAAAAACAGTGGAATCAGATTGAGTTATCTTGAACAGATAACATCAACTTTCCAAGCCTGAAACTTTATCAGTAAGATAGACATACAGCTTATTAGATGAGAATAAGTTTCTCCCTCTTGGCATCTATACACATTTGGTCTGGATCATTCTTCTTAGCAAGAGGCTTTCCTGTGCATTTGCTGTTTAGCAGCATGACTGGCCACTACCCAGTAGATGCTATGAATAGCTCCACAAGCAAAACATGTTTTAGCAATTAAAGCCTATCTCTAGATATTGCCAAATGTCTCCTGGGAAACAAATTCACCCCCTCCCCCCTTGAAAACCACTGAATTAAAGTAAGCACAGGTAAGTAACTTGCAAAAATTTGAACATGGCCCCCAGAGCACTGTTACACTCAATAAATATTAGCTAATAATCTCCACCTAGAAATGCAGTTTGAGATTGCACTTCTGATAGGTTATCTCTTCAATATCATGTATAAGCCTTGTGGCAATAAAGGAATGATCCAAGAAGCCAGATTTTTACATGGTGGCCCCAAAGGTGCCAGAAATGAAATAATTAAAGAGGATTCCTTTCATGCAAATGTTCCTTTGGACTTTGGGTTCAAGGTGATGCTAACATGCCTCTCTGTCCTCCTAGGGGTCATCCTGTCTTCTGTCATAGGCACCATATCACATCTTCTTAAGACGAGGTTGCATCATGCTGTCCAGCAAGCAGAACTCAGAAACATGGGTAACTCCCAGCTCTGCACTGAACTGATGCCAGTCTGTGGCTCTGTGTGGGGCTGGCACAGCCTGCACCTGACTGCAGCTCCCTCCAGGATCTTTCTTTTCAAAAGCCTTCTGCCAAATTTACCATGCCACCAGCATTTTGCACATCATCTGTATGTGCTTCAAAGGTGCAGCTGTCATAAAGGAACAACTTCAACATTTGAGTGGTGTTAGTAAATTCTTGAAAGAATTTCCCAGAAAAGTAGACATAGATTAAAACCAAAGCATTTTTTTTTTTTTTAACCTGTGTCTATCCTGGTAGCTTAGATGGTAAAGAATCTGCCTGCAATACAGGAGAACTGGGTTCAGTACTGCTTTGGGAAGATCCCCTGGAGAAGGACATGGCAACCCACTCCAGTATTCTGGCCTGGAGAATCCCCATGGACAGAGGAGCCTGACGGGCTACAGTCCATGGGGTCGCAAAGAGTCAGACACCATTGAGCAACTAAGCACACAGCACAAAGGTCTCTACATTTATTGGTGGTTCCACCAGCTTCACCCTACTGGAGCTAGACAGTGGAATCTGTAATGAACCATCAGAAATACCCCAAAAGGTGCAGGCCAAGTACCTACAATAGAGATTGTCTCAACAACCCCTTGTGGCATGTCCCCCAAGGTCTGTCGGTTACCTAAATGTGTTCAGATAATGCAGCCCTCCACTCTCTAAAACTTTAACAGAATTATGAGCAATACAAGCCTATGAGAGGTCCTCATTTCATCCTGCCAGACTGTTTAAGGGCCAGATAAGGCTCACTTATGACTAACAGTGATCTGGGTTCTCCTAGTAGTTTGCAAAAGTGAAGATTGCTTCTTCTTAAAATCATCATGATGGATTTATCTCTGTTCCACGTCACACAGTAGGGAAACTGCCCATCTCACTATACGCTGATGCGTGTACTAATATGCATTGTTTAAGAAAAAAAATTAAAGCTACATACAGAGCTCATTTGCACACAACACCAGGACTGCGGACCTCAGCACCACCCCCAGTCCAATTCAACCACTCACCTGTTTCGTAAATAAAGTCTTAATGAAACACAGCAAGTTCCTTAGCTTTTGTACCATCAAAAGCCACTTTCAGACAACTATGGCAGAGTTGAGTAGTTGTGACAGAGACCAAATTGGCCACAAATCCTGAAATATCTACCCCTTCGCTGTAGGAGTCCTCTAATGACTTCTTGAGACACAGCCATGTTCTGACCTGTGAATGTGATCTTATTTGGGAAAAGGTCTCTGTTGATGTAATTAAGTTAAGGAACTTGAAATAATGAGATTATCCTGTTTTATCTGAGTGGGCCCTAAATGAATGCTAAGTGTCCTTACATGAGAAAGGCAGAGGGAGGTAACACACAGACAGAGAGAAGGCAATGCAAATGCAGATGCTGAAGTTGGAATCATGTAGCCATGTGCCAGGCAATATGAAGGCCAGCTGGGAGACACCAGAAACTGGCAAAGACCAGGAGGGTTTCTCCTTCAGAACCTCTGGAGAAATCATAGTCCTGCTGACATCCTGATTTGGGATTTCTGGCCTCCAGAACCATAAGAGAATAAATGTTGTTTCTTTTTTTTTTTTTTGAGCCACTAAATTTGTGGCCATTTATTACAATAATGTTGTCACTGTTCAGTCGCTAAGTCAAGTCTGACTCCTTGCAACTCCATGGACTGCAGCAATGCCAGGCTTCCCTGTCCTTCACTATCTCCCAGAGTTAAACACATGTTCATTGATTGGTGATGCCATCCAACCATGTTATCCTCAGTTGTCCCCTCCTCCTCCTGCCCTCAATCTTTCCCAGCATTAGGGTCTTTTCCAAAGAGTCAGCTCTGCATCAGGTGGCCAAGGTACTAGAGCTTCAGCATCAGACCATCCAGTGAATATTCAGGATTGATTTCCCTTAACATTGACTTGTTTGATTTCCTTGCTGTCCAAGGGACTCTCAAAAGTCTCCTCCAGCACCACAAGCCAGGAGACAAATCCACTGGCCTTATACAGAAAAGGCTTGCTAACACCTGGCATGGACTTTGATGTGCTGTTGCCCCCCACCATGCTGTAGCATGGTGACCCCCAAGCCCTAGACCAAGAGCCTGAAGATCAGGGTGTCTCCAAACAGTCTAAACAGCATTAATGTTTCTAGGCATTCGTTACAGACTGAAAGTCTGTGTTTCCCCAAAATGGGTACCTTGAAATCCCAACTCTGCAATGTGATGGTATTTAAGAGGCGGGGCCTCTGCAGAGTGATTAGTGCATAAGGATGGAGCTCTCTTGAGCAGGATCAGTGCTCTCATAAGATACCCCCGAGAGCCCCCTAACCCCCTCCCACCTTGTCAGGTCACAGAGACAAGACAGAAACCAGGAAGCAGGTCTTCCCCAGGCATCAGATCAGCCAGCAACTTGATCTTGGCCTTCCCAGCCTGCAGAATGGAGAGAAAATAATGTTTTCTGTTTAAATCACCCAGTTTCTGGCATTTATGTTACAGCAGCCCAAATGGACAGGCGGTATCATTCTAATATTTTTGGAAAAATAAGAGAATATTATGATTTTGAAATTGTGACAATACTTTTATATTTATTTTATACATATGTATTTTTAAACTCAAAAAATAATAAACAAAAGATAGTGATGTATCAGCCAACCAAAGGAAAAAGAAAACCTTACACACATCATTATAACCATCTACAGAGCCTTCCTGATGCTGTCCAAATGTGATGTTTACCATGCCTGTGCACCTCTTTTTACATTTACATAACAGGACTGTCATGAATGTTCTTAAACGCATCTCTTGCGCACAACTGCAAGACTGGCTCCAAGAATTTTACTTAGAAATGAATGCTCTATCTTACAATGCTAAATTACTTTAAAGGGGATATAATAATTTACACTGCAAGCTGTAGTATTAAAAAGTTCCTATTTCCCCAGTTCTCACTAACACCTAGCAAAAGTGGGGTTTTAAATATTTGCATATTTCATGTGTATAAAGTGAGTGTATTGTCTTCAGCATAAAGCTCTCCTTAGTATTTTTCGATGTAACTCCTCAATCTTACAGTAGATATAAGGCAATAAATCTATAATGAAAGAAACAATGATAAGAATAATGAAAAAGAAAAGAAAGACCTTCTGAAATATGTCTAGCTGGAATTGTATCCAATGTATGTTTGGAGTATTGGCAAAAAAACACTGGATTAACAGTGTGTGACTTGGACGTCATTTCAACTCTAGCATGAGTTTTCTTGTCCACTAAACAAGTGCTAAATTACTCTCTTTGTGGCTCCTTTCTGCTCTGGAAGTCTCTTCTTGTGTTAAGGAATAAGGAGACTCCCAAACAGGATGACAACTCTATTACTTTACTGGCTTTTTTATTCAGGATGTATGATAACCTGCACAAAATGGACATGTGTCCCCTGGGTGATGTTCTGCTGCGTCTGCCTATAGCATCTCTACAGAGTAGAAGCTCGGTCCACTTGCTTCCAGCTGCCCTGGCCTTCTTTCATTTCTTCTTGCCCCAGGGCTTCCCACTTGCTCTTCCCTCTGCCTGGAATACTTTCCTTGTTTGGGCTTAGCTACTCCTTCATTAGCTGAGAAAAAAAGGGAAGCTAAAGACAAAGGAGAAGGGGAAAGACATACCCATCTGAATGCAGAGTTTCAAAGAAGAACAAGGAGATATAAGAAAGCCTTCCTCAGTGATCAATGCAAAGAATTAGAGGAAAACAACAGAACGGGAAAGACTAGAGATATGATCACCTGACCTGCCTAAGAAACCTGTATGCAGGTCAGGAAGCAACAGTTAGAACTGGATATGGAACAACAGACTGGTTCAGAAGCTGTATATTGTCACCCTGCTTATTTAACTTTTATGCAGAGTACATCATGAGAAATGCTGGGCTAGATGAAGCACAAGCTGGAATCAAGATTGCTGGGAGAAATATCAATAACCTCAGATATGCAGATGGCACCACCCTTATGGCAGAAAGCAAAGAGGAACTAAAGAGCCTCTTGATGAAAATGAAAGAGGAGAGTGAAAGAGTTGGCTTACAACTCAACATTCCAAAAACTTAGATCATGGCATCCATCCACATCTCTTCATGACAAAATAGATGGGGAAACAAGGGAAACATTGACACACTGTATTTTCTTAGCTCCAAAATCACTGAAGATGGTATCTGCTGTCATGTAATTAAAAGACACTTGCTTCCTGGAAGAAAAGCTATTACAAACCTAGATACCATATTAAAAAGCAGAGGCATTACCGACAAAGATCCATCTAGTCAAAGCTACGGTTTTTCCAGCAGTCATGTATGGATGTAAGAGTTGGGCCATAAAGAAAGCTGAATGCCAAAGAATTGATGCTTTTGAACTGTGGTGTTGGAGAAGACTCTTGATAGTCCCTTGGACTGCAAGGAGATCCAACCAGTCCATCCTAAAGAGATCAGTCCTGAATATTCATTGGAAGGACTGATGCTGAAGCTGAAACTCCAATACTCTGGCCACCTGATGTGAAGTACTGACTCACTGGGAAAGACCCTGATGTTGGGAAAGATTGAAGGCAGGAGGAGAAGGGAATGACAGAGGATGAGATAGTGGGATGGCATCACCGACTCAATGGACATAAGCTTGAGCAGGCTCTGGGAGTTAAGGATAGACAGGGAAGCCTGGCATGCTGCAGTCCATGGGGTCACAAAGAGTCAGACAGAACTGAGCAACTGAACTTAACTGAACGGCTTCCAAGCCTTCGGGTCAGGTGTCACCACTGTGAAGAGTCCTGCCCTCAAGCTCCCCAACAAGGTCATACTCCCCCACAATGGCTTCCTAGTCAGCATGAGCATTCTGTTAGTACAACTAGGTCTGCATCATTATAAAATAAATGAAGGTCAACATGCAATCACGCACAATGCAGGGTCACATCAGTATGAAGTGAGCAAAAACTAATGTTAACACTTTTTTATTCCTGTGTATGGTCACAGAATGCAGAAAAAATCAACTGTGAAAGGCATATATTAAGAGTATAGCATATATTGAGAATATAGAGTAAACTTAACTGAGAGTCTCAAACAGACATGAACTATCATCTCCTAAACAGATCCCCTCAGTAAGGAGTTTAAGGGCTGAGAACTGAGATCAGAGAATAAAGACTGGGCAAAGCATAGCTGTCAACTGTGTTGTACCTCATCCCACGCTATCTCCAAGTTTGTGCACTGAGGCGGGGGGCATGTTTCCTCGAGTTTTATTCCTCATCAGCTCTACTTTACATAGCACCCAGGTTGATGTCCCCCTCCCCACCTGGACTTCGAACTTCCTGAGGGCTGAATTTGGCATTACATAGGGTAAATGCTCAGTAATTCGTGGAAATGAGATGAAAAGAAAAGGGACCATAAAAGTACTTTATGACGGGCGAAAAAAGAGAACCAGACACACAGAAATGGAATAGTTTTCTATATTCTAAGTTTACAATAACCTTCAAAGTCCTTGATAAACCCTATGAGGTGCCCAATGATCCTACCCCCTCTCCAGCCTCGTATCACCCTCCCCTTCTCTTGCCATCCTTTAAGTAAACTTCTCTGAGTTCCTCAGTCACACCAAATTTCCTCTGCCAAGAACTTTACTCAACTAACTCCTCACCTTTCTCATGTTGGCTTGAATGTCATCTCCTGAGAGAAATCCCATCTGAACAGCCTATCTAAGGCTAATCCCATGCCCCTCCAATTCAGTTCCTTTCTCCTGCTTGTTCATTTCACAGACTTCCTACAAGGCTGACATGTTGCTTCATAATTTGTCTTTCCCTACAGAAGTCACATGAAGGATGACCTCTGGATTTCTACTATTACAATGTCTTGCCCAGAGTAGGTCCTTAGTAAACATCTGGCGAATACAGAAATGAAGATGACTGCACTCTGAGAGCATAGGATGGTGGGAGGACACAGAGCCTCCTGGAGGAACTCAGAGGAACTACCGCATTCCCTGCAACACACTGCCCAGATGCTGATCCGCCCCACCCCAAGGAGGAAGCATGGCTCAGATGTGCGGTCACATCTTCCTTAGGACCAGCAGAGCAGACAGCTCCATCCTCAACATCAGTGTAACTGTGTTACCTGTAAGGTCCACATGACATCAGCTTACATTCAAAACTAACTCTCAAAAAATAACTTTTAAAGAGCAAAACACACAAGCGACATGTAGAAGAGTGTCTTGTTTCAAGTGGCTTAAATGCTTTCTCATGAAAATTTGGATCTCTTCAAGATTATCCAAAAATCAAGCCAGAGAAGGCTGGATGTTTCTACAGATTAAGTATCCCTAGTTTCATCAGAGAGTTAAATATATCTTATTCAGGAGCTGTTTGTGAAGCCCCAGAGATGCCCCTAAAATTCATTCTGAAATTACAGATTTTATTTCTGAAAACAACCATGATTAAGCATCACATCTACAGATGCCTGCTCTTCAGCAAAGCTGCAATTTGGGAAAAATCAAAGCCATAAGGAACTAAATTATGGAAGGGAGGCTTTTCATTAGCCTCTAATCTAGTTCACTCTGAGTTAAGAGGCAAATGAAATTTGATTATCCAGCCAGTTACTTTACAGCTTCAGTGTTTAATATACTTTTCCTCAGAAGATTAAAAAAGTCATATGAACTATTATTACATGTAGATTTGAACCTGACTGTTTTTTTTTAAAGCTCATTCATTAAGTGATTAGTGTTTTTAAAGAACAGAACCCCTTTGTTTGCTATGATTTACCCTTGCTTGGCCAGTGAGATGCCTTAATTAAAGACTAGCTAAAATCTGCTATCCATTTAAAAAAAAATACTCTATTCAAAATAAAAGTGAAAAGCAATCTTATTACTTATTGACTGCTTAGAGCTTTCTTAGTTCATGCAATAAGTTGACAGCTTTGACTAAACGAAATACTGATTTGAAGGAAAAAAGCATCAGTTTTGATATCTTCTCATTGAAAAGGCTGCTTTTCTAACGTAGTTCAAAATATCATCTCTCCTAAGGTGTTGCTGTTTTTTAAATTAAGATTTAAAACAAGTAAGGCTTATAAAAAGACATCCATTCCCTAACATCTACTGCAAACACTCCTGTACTTGTCAGTTAGACAAGATGCTACTTTTCTGTACACAGGATGGCAGCTATTTATATAGTCTACAGGGTTTTAATGGCTTAAAGGATAAATAGAAAGTTAGAGGATTATCTCATTTTAACTGACGAGTACTTCCTAACATCTCTATCCAAGCAATGAAACCATCTAACCTTTAAAATGAAAGTATTTTTTTTATAGCTCCATTCCTGAAACACACCAAGTTGACTTTTGAGGTGGGCTTTCTAAAAGCTTTCCGAAGTTCTGAAAGTTGGTGAGAATTTGTGTGCTGAAACAGATCACACACACATACAGGCACATGCACAGCGCACATCTTGAGTGTGGGATTTGTACCACATGTACGTCTGTCTGATCCTTGCCTAATATCAAAAGCAATAGTTGGTTTCCTTAGAAAATGCTCTCTCTCACTGTAGTCTTTGCTCTTCCAAATAATGATTCTCTTAACATCTGCAGTTGCATATTTTCCTCTTAACAATTTATTGAAACAGATCACACACACACAGGCACACGCACAGCGCACATCTAGAGTGTGGGATTTGTACCACATGTACGTCTGTCTGATCCCTGCCTAATATCAAAAGCAATAGTTGGTTTCCTTAGCAAATGCTCTCTCTCATTGTAGTCTTTGCTCTTCCAAATAATGATTCTCTTAACATCTGCAGTTGCATATTTTCCTCTTAACAATTTTACAACCTCTGCAAAGCATCGACTCACCCCTAAAGATCTCCTAGAGTATAAAAAAGGAGGTAGCCCCATTTCTTTATCCCTTCTCCATTTATCAACTGACTTGTGCCATAATTCCAATGGCAGCATTACTCTTGTTACTGCTCATTTGGCACATTCCTGACTTTTCAACACAGCCATGTTTTATGATCTATATCAGGGTGCTGAATATTGTTCTGGATATCGAGGACGGGTGATGAGCATATTGTCCCTGCTGTTCAGGTGTTTATTATCTAGCCTCAGGAATGGAGAACTTGACTAATGTTTATGGTGGTGTGTGCGGCGCTCCAGTTACTAATTTCTTTCAGCAAATATCTGAGCATATTCTCTGCACAGGCACTGTGTCCAGCACTGGGTATACAAAGGTGAAAGATTCAGCCTTGAGTTTTGTCCACATGCTTATAGAGGTTACAGTCTAGTGTAAAAATCAGACAAAGACTCACCTAAGCACAATCTTAAAAGTCAAATAGAGTAAGAACTATAAAGGAAATAAAGCAGATGGAGTAGAATGAACCTAGGTGGGGAGTAGGACTCTACAGAAAGGAGCCTCTGAGAAAGCGATGCATAAGCTGCCACTGGAAGCTGCTGGACATGCCAAGACCAATCCTGTGCAAGCCCAAAGGAGTGGCCCATGCAAAGTCCTGAGGTCAAAAGTATCCTGGCACAGCCAAGGACTAGAGGGACCAGTCATACAACCAGTGTGACTAGAGCCTAGAGAGGAAGCAGAGGTGAAAAGAGGTGAAGAGGTAGACAGTCTGTGAACAGATGATTTTAGAGAGAGATTTGTATATTATGCTGTATACGTTATATAATACTGTATTATGACATAATATGCGTTCCCTTCATCACAATAAGAAACACTGACTTCTGATAGTCCATGGTCTGTCTACCCACTCACATTTTTAAAATTCCCCTCTGAATACTAGGTAGGGAATAGAGGAAACAAAAGTGGGGGCTCTGCAGTGGGCCAGGAGATGATGGGGACTTAGACCATTCATTCATTCATTCAGCAAAAAGTAATGAACCTATTTATTTTGCCAAGAACTGGACCAGAGATTTGGCACTGAGAAAAGCAAAGCCTTAGCAATCAAACAGCCTTAATTCTAGTAAGAGAGGTGAAAGACAATATGAGTAATCAGATGAACATCATATGGCAACAAGGGCTACAAAGATAATGACGGCATGTGAAGGATTAGAGTGGTCAGGAGCATTGATGGGTTATGCTCAGAGTGTAACAGAGGCTTGGAAACTGCTCTTCATCAGCCTGGAGAGGGAAGGGGAGGCTTCTCAGAGGAGAAAACACCTGGGATTAAACTGACGCAGGAGTAAGAATTAGCCAAATAATATGAGGAGGAAGAAATGGAGGTGGTGGTGGTGGAAAAAGCAGGTGTAGGAAAGGTTCAAGGAGCTGGATCCTGAAGGCCTGAAGGCAAGATTCTGCATGGAGAGCAGAGGAGCCAGAGCTTGCAGCAGACACCTGGGCAGGCCTAGGGAAAGGCTTGTAACAGGGGAATGCAATAGAACTCTCACGTGCTCGGCATTGGGAGGATGCCTGGAGGGAGGCCAGCGATGGTGGTCCATTAGCAAACACTGGGTATGACCCAGGAGTAAGATGCTGGTGACTGCAGATGATTTAAAAAATCGGATGGATCTGAAAGATGTCATGGGTGTGGAATGGTCAGAACTTGATCACTGCTTAGATGTGTGCACACAGGTGAGGGTGAGGAGAGAACACTTCAGCCTACCACAACAGGATAATGCAAAATCCTTTAAAATATGCCCTATATACACTCTCTGACCTCACGAAACCAGCATTCCCGCCCGCCTTGGCATCACCAGCTTTCTTTCAGCCCTTGAACCTGCCAAGCTCCTTTCCAGCTAGTGGTCCCTGCCCCAGCCACGCCCTCTGCCTGGAACGCTCTCTCCCTGGGTCTTTGCTGAACTGGCCTTTCTCAGTCAAGCTTCTGCTCACATGTCATTTCCATACTGAGGGGTTTCCTGACTGTCTTCTGCCAACCTTGACTTGACATATCCACCACAATCTTCTCTCTGAAATCAGCCTCCTTTTAAATTATTCACGTGTTAATTTTCTCAGGTTTGTTTATTCACACTTCTGTTTATGTGTCTGTTTATAAAATTGGGCAAAGTCCCCACTGAGCTCCACAATAGCAGTGGCCTCACCTTCCTGGTCCACACTGTCTCTGGCCCTTGATGGCGCCTGTTTGAATGGATGAATAAATGAATCAATGAAAAGTAAAGGAACTGGAAAACAAATCACATACAGAGCATGAAGCTGAGTGGAAAACCTGCCAGAATAAGAAGGTTCTTGTTTTGAAAGATACAAACAGAAAACAGACTGAAAGGTACACACAGGAAAATAATGCACAGAGAAAGGTAAGAAAATAAGCCCAGCCGAATCATGAATCCAGGGACGAACAAACTTTTTTCTGTAAAGACCCAGACAGTAAGTGTTTGGAGCTTTGCAATGCATGCAAAATGGCTATAATGATGCTTTTGTTCATGTAACACACAAGCAGCCGTAGACAATACAGAAACCGTTAAGCATGGCTGTATTCTAGTAAAGTCTTATTTACAAAAACAGGGAAAAAAATTGTACAGAGAAGCATAGCTTCTGACTCCTGCTTTCAGTCCAGTTGCTAAGTCATGTCCGACTCTTTGCGACTCCATGGACTCCAGCACACCAGATTTCCCTGTCTCGCCATCTCCTGGAGTTTGCTCAAACCCATGTCCATTGAGTCAGTGATGCCCTCTAACTATCTCATCCTCTGTCATCCCATTCTCCTCCTGCCTTCAACCTTTCTCAGCATCAGGTGGCCAAAGTATTGGAGCTTCATCACTGCCCAAAATAGGTACTAAGAGGTAGCATATAATTAAAAGATGTGAGGAGGACAAACTAACCTTTATTGAGAAGCTACTATGTACCAAAGTTGGTGCAGGATGCCATGCACATGTACCTTATCTGATGTTTTTAAGAATTCTGATAGATAAGCATTAGTCCAGCTATTTGGAAATAAGAGTTCAAAAAAGAGAAATAACCTGCTCAGGTCATACAGTTAAGACATCAAGAATTAAATCCAGGAAGTCTTTGATTCTCAGCCTCCTTGTTAATCATTTATGCTTTTCTCCATTATCCTTTTACAGCCTGGAACTGCCTCCCTATCTCTTTTTGGGAAGAGGTATAAAAATCTGTGCACATGATATAAATACAATGATTTTAATTCCACAAACAGTTACCAAGTACATACTACGTGCTATGCAGCGTGACAGGTGCTAGGATACACAACTTGGAGACCGTCTCTTGGATTTATCTCAGTTGAGGCTTATTAATATCAGACACTGAATTGCAACGTCTACCACTTCACATTCCTATATTATATTCTATTTCACCAACATGGCTACTAGGGCTTTCCACCATACAAATGGTATCTTTTTGATGGGCCTGTCTGCCCTCTGTAAACGACCGCAGGTGTGGATTTTGTGTTGCCTGTGTGCAAGGCCTCCCGCTATCCGTCTCCCTGCAGAGACGTTTCCCCATTAGACCACTGCTTGCAGCCCGGCTGCCATTCTGCGATGATGCTCCCCAGCTCCACAGCTCCCTGTTACCAGCTGACTCAGATGGTGTGATTCACTGTGTCCTGGAAGCACTGGTTCCATATGTTTGAGTTAAATGCCGTTCCACCCTCACAAGGCCGATAACCAGGGTGTTATTTCTAGGTTTCAGACAGATTTAAGAGTCAAGACATGCATGGATATACCACTTACATCTAATTTTCAAAATATCTGATTCTCCCTAGCACTTCCCTGTGGGACTTCCAGCTTAACCAACAAATATCCCCTGTATTTCTTATCTAGTTATGAAAACTATGTCTCAGAAAAATGCTACAGTCCAGCTTTTGTTACTGTACATAAAATAACTGGAAAACATCATTATTGGAGAAAAATGTTTGAGGAAAAGGAAAGCGTCCTGCAAAGCAATGTCTTTTCCTAGGAAACACTGTATTTCCTCATCAGCCTGTACCTAGCCAATTTAAAATACAGGTTTATTTAGCAGAGATTTGTGATGATTACATAACCCATTACAGTTTTTCCTTAAATAGAATCGATATCTCTCATCATCTGTTGTCCATCAACACCCTAGTCTATCTGTAAAAAGTCATATACAGAATATGGAGTCTGTTGTTTTCAAAAACCCACCACCTTTAAGCATTGAGCATGGATCATGGTGTTGGAAATCAAAGCAAAAGCTATTTTAAGGAAAGCTGGGCTTTGAGAATCCACAAATAACAACCCAAATGACCCATTTGTTACCAGCTTGTCTTGGCCAGAGTTATGTCTCTAGGGGAACTGGAACCAATCAGGAGTCAGGATTTTCCTTCCTGTTATCAATATCAAAGCTCTCCCCTCTGTTTCAACTTCTGAGTCAAAACAGTCCACTAAATACTGTAGGTTCTCTTTCCTACGTCCAAAATTACCCGTGGGTCATTTCCTTCTCCACCTCTATCAACTGACCCCTTTGCTACTTCTTAGCTTCATGGGTGAACACGCTGTTCATACGGCTTCTTTCCTTCAGGCTTGCTCCCCGATGGTCCATACTCTACACCTGTCTCTTATACACATCTAGATGTGTATAAGAGACAGACCCTCTGTTTCAACTTCTGAGTCAAAACAGTCCACTAAATACTGTAGGTTCTCTTTCCTACGTCCAAAATTACCCGTGGGTCATTTCCTTCTCCACCTCTATCAACTGACCCCTTTGCTACTTCTTAGCTTCATGGGTGAACACGCTGTTCATACGGCTTCTTTCCTTCAGGCTTGCTCCCCGATGGTCCATACTCTACACACCGACTAGAGTGATCAGGACATTGGTAACAGTCATATTTTTATGACTATTTTATATGACATAAACAGTCACTATTGATGGGTACTTTATATGCATTACTCATTTAATTCAGAGAGACACCCCTACATACACACAGACTGGTATCACTTCCATTTTTCACATGAGGCTTAATGATGTGAAGAATTTGACCCACTTCAAAGAGCTCCTAAGGTATACAGCTACGATGCAAACCTAGGGATCTCTAACACACATATGATCTTGTGTGTGAACTCAAAATTCCTGTTCTATAAATGCAATATCTGATTGGGTATAGCTGAGGCCAAATGTCACCTTCTGCCAGGGAGGATAAACAATCACAAAGGACAGCTTTATTAAAATTATATCCAATAAAAGATATCCCCAAATCAAGAAGCAATTACAAGGAAAGTTAATGGGTACTGGGTGGGTAAAGAGGTCTTATGCTAGCTTCTCTTAATAGCCAGCTATAAAACCCTCACCCAGGAATGACCTCCAATTCTGTTACCAGAAGGATACAACAGACACTATTTCTAAAGGTGGAAAATACCACTAACTGATAAAAAAAAAAAAATTGGTTCTTATAAAAAGGGTGTTACAAGTACAGGCACTAAAAGGTAAATTAGCTGGATGGAATCAGTTGGTTATGAGGAGGGTGGTGGGAGGGGGGTTCAGGGTTGGGAACTCATGTACACCTGTGGTGGATTCATGGCAATGTATGGCAAAACCAATACAGTATTGTAAACTAAAAACATAAAATTTAAATTAAACAACAACACAACAAAAAAAGAACAAGCGAGCGCCAAGAGGTCTAGGCTAGGACATCTGACACCCTCATCAAGTAGTGGTAAAAGCTTTGGCCATATTATCACCCAATTTACCTTGGTTTACAGATCTCATGCCCATTGAGGTGGTAATGTTAAGAAAAAGTAAGGAGGGTGGCTAGATCTTGCAGCCTTCAGAATCATCCTACAAGAGAAGTGACCCGACATCAGAGCAGAAGAACTAAAGCTCAAGGGATGGCACCTAAGATAAAAGAAGTATTCTGAACAGTGAGTCCTACAATTTGGAGTTGTGCTGGATGGGAAAAGTATATTCTGCTACCTCATGATAAAGTGAGACGTCTAGGGAAACTAGAACTTAGCAGGAGGTAAGATTTATAAGATTGGGGAATGGATCCTTGCCCATGCACTGCATGCTAAGATCCTCTGCCTGAAAAGAAAGAAATAGTATTAGTTTCAGTTAAAACTAGTTTCATATATATGTGTTATATACTGTATTGGTGTTTTTCTTTCTGGCTTACTTCACTCTGTATAATCGGTTCCAGTTTCATCCATCTTATTAGAACTGATTCAAATGTATTCTTTTTAATGGCTGAGTAATACTCCATTTAAGAAAGATGGTAATGAGGACCCTGTATGCAAGACAGCAAAAGAGACACAGATGTGTCGAGCAGACTTTTGGACTCGGAGGGAGAGGGGAAGGGAGAGGATGGGATGATTTGGGAGAATAGCATTGAAATATGTATACTATCATGTAAGAAATGAATCGCCAGTCTATGTTTGATGCAGGATGCTTGGGGCTGGTGCATGGGGATGATCTGGAGAGATGATGTGGGGTGGGAGGTGGGAGGGGGGGTTCATGTTTAGGAGTTCATGTACACCCGTGGCAGATTCATGTCAATGTATGCCAAAACCAATAGAGTACTGTAAAGTAAAATAAAGTAAAAATAAAATAAAATAAAAATAATAAAACTAGTTTCATTTTCTTAAGGTCGAGGTCACTGAAGGAAAAGATAAGGAGTCTGACTTTTTCCAGGTAAGATAATTGACTATGTAATAAGAGTATGAAATTTTAAGGAAAAAAGAAGACTGAAAACCTACTAAGTACTTGAGGAAAAGATATTGCCAAGGAAACCCAGAAACTAGCCACTTATCCATAAGCCAATTCTGTGATCTTTCAACTTCACTTCCTGAGACCTGGGCTCTTATATCTGTGCAGTTCAAGAAGGGCATCCTCATCCACAGTTTACCTCATTAGGGACCACAGAGAAATACAGACAAAAACACCCTATAAGGGAGGACCAGCGCCAAGGGGAATGATGGACAAAGGAGATCCTTCCAGAGAGAGGATCACCTAAACTGTCCAATGAATGGCTAAAGAAATTAGTCCACTGTCACGGTACAGAGTTTCATTTTAACAGTTCCATCACTGATCATCAGCAAGATGTGTGTGCTGCAGACTGTATACCACTGTGCTCTTCCCATCCCCTCCTTTGCTAAGTGGGAGTCTAACTGTATATATGATTGTATCAGAATAAAGGAGGCCTGTGAACTTTCCCACTAAGTTGCTCAAATATAAAAATCAATACCCAGCTGTGACCCAGGAGACCGTCAGTCACCCAAAGATCCTGGATTTACCAGATGGATAACTGGATGGATCTTGGCATGGTCACTCTTAAGGAAAGGGTGACCATGTAGCTTGAGCAATACAAAAATCTATGTTTTGGAAGAAGTTTTGATACAAATGCAGGACATGAATAAACCATAGCACTCAGCATCACTAGCCAACCCAATAGCAATTTCCCCTTTCTTCCTTGCTAACAGAAATATGATTACATTTAAGATGGCAATATTCCCAGCTCTGGGAATGAATCATGATTGGTTTATCTAGAGAAACCATGGCATTCCCAAAACCTTTTGCCAAATACTCACTGTCCCAATCATTTTTATAGCTCCAGTTAGCCAAATGAGACCTTAGGAGTGGGTTCATTGGGGTGGGTGTATTTGAAGTCTTATATTTTAATAAAGGCTTCCCAGGCAGCATTAGTGGTAAAGAATTTGCCTGTCAATGTAGGAGATGTTAAGAGATGCGGGTTCCATCCTTGAGTCAGGAAGATGCCCTAGAAGAGGACATAGCACTCCACTCCAGTATTCTTGCATAAAGAATCTCACAGACAGAGGGAGCCTGATGGGTTACGGTCAGGGGTCACAAAAAGTCAGACATGACTGAGCATCTGAAAATATTTTAATACAAGAAAATATTCCCTTATTTTCTGCCTCAAAAATGTGTAAGTCAGAAGCAGACTCATAGATTTCGAAAACAAATTTATAGTTACCAAGGGGGAAAGGTGAGAGGAGAGATACATTGGGAGGTTGGGGTTAACATATGCACAGTACTATACATAAAATAGACAATCAACAAGTACCTACTATATAGTACAGGGAACTCTCAACACTCAGTAATAACCTATATGGGAAAAGAATCTGAAAAAGAATGGATAGATGGATATGCATAACTGAACCACTTTGCTGTACTCCTGAAACTAACACAACATTGTAAATTGTGTGTGTGTGTGCGTGCATGCATGCATGTGTGCGTGTGTGGACTCTAGCCCGTCAATTTCCTCTGTCCATGGGATTCTCCAGGCAAGAATACTGGAGTGGGTTGCCATGCCCTTCTCCAGGGGATCTGACCCACCCAGGATTGAACCTGGGTCTTCTGCAGTGCGGGCGGATTTTTTGCCATCTGAGCCATCAGGGAAGTCTGTAAATCAACTATGCTGTATGCTTAGTCACTCAGTTGTGTTCAACTCTTTGTGACCCCAGAAACTGTAGCACACCAGGCTCCTCTGTCCATGGGGATTCTCCAGGCAAGAATACTGGAGTGGATTGCCATGCCCTCCTCCAAAGGGATCTTCCCAACCCAGGGAACAAAGCCAGGTTTCCTGCATTGCAGGCAAATTCTTTACCATCTAAGCCAACAAGGAAGCCCATAAATCAACTACATCCAATTAAAAAAAATAAAAATTAAATTCAGAAAATGTGTAAGTCATTTTGTGACCATGAAGCAATGACTACAGTGATTAAAAAAAAAAAAAAAACCCACATGTTGGGGATGGTAGAAGGGGAGATCCTGGGGTCTTATTTCTTGAGATATATATATAAGTAAGTCAACTTTACCAGTGATGTCATCATTGAGATTTCTGTTATTGTTTAAAAAATGCTTAATTCACAAAAGGATCATATGTATAGGATATGAGAGGACTCATTTGAAAAACAGAAGGAAATCCTCCCAGAATACTGGAAATAAAAGCAAATATAAACAAATGGGATCTAATTAAAATTAAAAGGTTCTGCACAACAAAGGAAACTATAAGCAAGGTGAAAAGACAGTCTTCTGAATGGGAGAAAATAATAGCAAATGAAGCAACTGACAAACAACTAATCTCAAAAATATACAAGCAACTTATGCAGCTCAATTCCAGAAAAATAAACCATCAAAAAATGGGCCAAAGAACTAAATAGACATTTCTCCAAAGAAGACATACAGATGCCTAACAAACACATGAAAAGATGCTCAACGTCACTCATTATCAGAGAAATGCAAATCAAAACCACAATGAGGTACCATTTCATGCCAGTCAGAATGGCTGCGATCCAAAAATCTACAAGCAATAAATGCTGGAGAGGGTGTGGAGAAAAGGGAACCCTCTTACACTGTTGGTGGGAATGCAAACTAGTACAGCCACTATGGAGAACAGTGTGGAGATTTCTTAAGAAATTGCAAATAGAACTGCCTTATGACCCAGCAATCCCACTGCTGGGCATACACACTGAGGAAACCAGAATAGAAAGAGACACATGTACCCCAATGTTCATCGCAGCACTGTTTATAATAGCCAGGACATGGAA
>SJYX01018494.1:178205-189767 GCA_006410675.1 Oreotragus oreotragus
AGAGAGAGAGAGAGAGCAACTTTCTAGAAGCTAGTTGTACCCCACATTAATCTTTCAGAATTTATGGAATTTTATAAGCTTCAACTGCATAAATGTTGTCTCTCCAAGCTCTCTTAAAAGACACTTGCCTGTAAGTGATTTAGGATTGCACGTTTAGCTTCTCTGATATTAATTCATTTATCCTTAGTGTTATACTGCTTTAATTTTAATCATTCATTCTTTTATTCAACAGATTATTTGTTACTTCTCTTAATTCAAACTCTCAGTTGCATTTCGATCAGGTGATCACTCCCTTCTCCTTGGTTTTTGTGACATCACATTTCCTGGTCTGTCTCCTCCATCTGTGACCTCTTACTTTTGGTTTGCTAGGTCTTTCTCTGCTCTCGCTCTAAGTATTTTGAGTTTCAGGATATAGTTCTCACCTCCTTTTCTTTGTTAGGCATGATTTTGCCATGAATGATCTCATTTTGTCTCAGTATTAAATAAAATGTATAAGACTCAAACATTTATATCTTCAGCCCTAACCCTCTACCTTAAAACCAATCATATATCCAAATGCATGCTTGAACTCTCCATTCAGATGTCTAAGAAGTACCTTAACCTAACCGATCCAAAACTGAACTCCTGTTTTTTTCAATCCCCTCTCAATCTTCTCCCGCTCGTTTTCCCCATGTCAATAAGTAACATCAGCAGCCATGTAGTAGTTCAGGCCCAGTGTCATTCCTGTCACCTCTCTGTCCTTCATTCCCCACATCCAACTTATCAGCAAGTCTGGTCAACTCTTCTCGCACAGGTCTCGACTCCTACTTCTATCAACATCCCAGACCCAACACATCTCCTGCCTGGGATGCCGCCCTGACCACCTAATCATCTCCCTGCTTCCATTCTCTCTACCTCACCCTTTATTTCCCATAAATTGACCAGAGTGCTTTTTAAATATAAATTATATCCTGTCACTTCTCTTTATAAAGCCCTCACAATCATGTCCTATCACATTTAGAGTCAAATCCAAATGCCTTCTTCTAGGCTCCAAAGTCCTCCCACAGGATATGGCTCCCACCCACATTTCTGACTCAGACCTCTCCACCTCACTTCCTATGCTACAAATCCTCTGTCCTCCTTTCTGACCTTTGTACAATCCCAGCTTACTCCACTTTTGGGTCTTTGCGAAAGCTGTGCCTTCTGTCTGGAATGCTTCCCCCCACACCCCCCGCCAAGATAGTCACATAAACGACTTTGTCTCCTGATCCAAAACTCTGCTCATAGCTCCCCTCTTTCAGAGAAGCCTTCTCTGGCTAATAAGCTGCAAGCACCACCCTATTGCTCTTGGTCCATCATGCTGCTTTCCTTCCTTCACAGCAAGTATTGCTATCTGATGTTTTCTTGCCTATTTATTACCTGGCTTCTTCCAAGACATTCTACACTCCTTAAGAGCAGGGACCTTGTCTGATTCTCTCATTACTGTGTCCCCAGACATTCCACGGATGCCCAACAAATATTTGGCAAATCAGTGAAGTTTACTGCTACTAGGAAAACTCTTCTTAAAGTTCCATTCAGCATCTCTGCCTTTAAAAGGGTACTTTCTGTTATATTCTTCACGGTTTTATGATTAATCAGGAAATACATTTTGAAGCCAATTCTCCCTCCATTCAATCAAGAAATATTTACTGTGCCAAATGCTTTTGCTATACAAAGAAAAATGAGACAGCAGATTCATAATTCAGTCACAGAGAATGACATAAAAATGACTAAGTATAATACACATTATGATCAATCAAACTACGAAGAGACCTACTAATATCACCAAGTGCAAGACGGATCAGGAGTAGACAGAAACCGAATGAGTGGTGAGTAGAGAGGGACAGTGACATTTGCTATACGCCAGTGAGTCACAGGTTGAGTCCTACAAACTAAAAGAGGAAAACACTGCATTGGCTTCATTTCTCAATCCCATGTACGGACGCCCCCAAGCATGACAAAGACAGAAGGAGGGACATTTCTTGTGTGTGTATGTCATAATATCATTACAACCTGAAAGTCAAGTTTTACTAAATTTAAGGACACAATTTCCAAATGCCTTATGTAATTCCACACTCAATTCTATTTTTTATCACCATGTAAGTTGAAGATTAAGTAAAACTGCAATGAAAGATGCTCTCCCAATTTGCTCTTCCTCTTACAGCTGCTACCCAGCTCTCTGTCAGTCTCCACCTCACCCCTTCCACCAATACCACTACCACAATTCCCCATTACTCTCTGATCTCAGATACGGACAACATTTACTAAGCCTCTACCAACCAACCTAATGGCCTGCTCACTGGCTCTCAAATGTGCCTCCCTCAACTCACCAACTCACTTGAAATACTTCTCCCTTCTGCTGCCGTTACCCAAATGCCACCAATTTTCAAAAGCGAGAGGTTGATCTCTTCAGCCCTCCTTTCCAGCCACCTTCGCCCTCCATGAGCTAATCCTTCTCTGACTACCTGCAGTGCCCACTGCCTTTGCTGGTTATCTGGAATCACTTTCATACTTCCTGGAACTGCTGTTTAACCTTTCACATATTTGGGTCTTAACAATTTCCAACCCAGATTACTGAATTTTTTAATACAGGGATTTTTGGGGGGCATGTCTTATCTGATCCATATCCATAGATGGTAATTGTATTGCCAGAGAAAATGGTTACTCCCAGAACATCAGTATTTTGCCTGCAAGCAAACTCTTTATTTCCACAGTGTCACAGAAGAAAGTCAAGCATAAGTTAAACCAATGATGTGGTCTTTCACGAGTGCACTGAATATTCTTCAGCAGTTAGACCAACAATGCTGGTGTCCAAATGTCACACGTCAAGAAAATCAGTAGATACAAACATTTTCCAAGAAAAATGAATTTTGTTGTTGAATAATAATAATAATAAAAAGGCTCCTCTGACTAATAGCTCTATAGCTCCAAAGAGTTTTTGTAGACCATTTCTGTTTATTAATAAGCTTCTATACTATTCAGCCAAGCAGTCTTTGGATGAGGCCTTTGGGTTTAAAAGAACAATGATACAATTTTTTCCATTTGTTCACAGGAAGCAGTTTGCCATCCTCCCTATCAATATCATAACAGGCAGTGTTGACACCACAATGTTAGATGTGGAGTAAATCAGCTGGAATTTCAGAGAACTCCCTCCAGACTCATAATGGAAAGAGTCCTTCAGGAGGCTGCCCGAGGGTCCCTTCTCTACGCCTCCTCCCTTCCTCTACTATTTCCCTCCACTACTGTGTGTGTGTGTCACATCACTCCAGCTGTGTCTGACTCTGTGTGACCCTGTGGTCTGCAGCCCGCCAAGCTCTCTGTCCATGGGGTTCTCCAACCAAGAATCCTGGAGTGGGCTGCCATTTCCTTCTCCAGGGGATTGTCCTGATGTAGGGATTGAACCCGCCTCTTTTATGCACTGGCTTCTTCAGGTGGCTTCTTCACCACTAGCACCCCTGAGAAGCCACCCTACTGTTACTCCCCTGCAGTCGAATCCCCTCTGCCAGTTATATACTTAAATGTAAATCTGATCACGCTACTCCACTGATAGCATCTCCTCTCCTTAAGCAAATGTTCTGAGACCTTACAATGGTGGTCAGTGATCTCTAGGATGCATTTTTCTAATCTTTCCAGTCATCCATCACCTCCCTCCCCTTTAATCACTCCTCTCCAGCCACAGTGAATTTCTTTCAACTCTTCAGAGACATCATTTTACTTTCAGCCTCCAGGCTTTGACTCAGGGGATTCCCACCATATGAAATTCCTTTTCCCCATCATCTGCTATAGCTGGCTAACCTGTCCCACTCCTTCCAATTAAATGTCATTTCTTCAGGAAGAAACTTCTAGGGTGGTTGATTTCCTCTGATATTATACCTAATGACAATCATGAACCTGATTTCAGTATTTGGCAATGCTCATGAAAATCATGTCTTTTAATATCTAGAGTCTTGCTCTATTTAAAGGTCCCATGATGAGAAAGACTGTTTCTGCCTTAGGATTATGACATCACAGCAAATTGTCCAGGGTCGTGGCACACAGTTCATGCACAAGAAATCTGCTAAACTGATAAATGATAATAGAAGCACTGGAGACAGAAGACTTGGTCAAAGCCCACCTTTGCTTGCTGCAACCTTGCACAAATCACTTTAGCTCACTAATAATTATCTAATTTTTAAAAAGATATTATCACTGCTTACCTCTAGGATATACTGAAGAGCAAAATGATATGTTGTCAATCAAAGATTTTGTAAGTTGGAAAAGGTTTATTAAAAATTATTTTTTTGAATAAATAAAGTTCCTCGAGCTAAATATATACAATACTTATTGGGTAATTGCTATGGCTAAAAGCTTTATATGCATGATCTCATATAATTCTAGGGCTTCCCTGGTGGCTCAGATGGTAAAGAATCTGCCTGCAATGCAGGAGACCTGGTCTTGATCCCTGGGTTGGAAGATCCCCTGGAGGAAAGCATGGCAACCCACTCCAGTATTCTTGCCTGGAGAATCCCCATGGACAGAGGGGCCTGGTGGGCTACAACCCATGGGGTTGCAAAGAGTCAGACATGACTGAGTGACTAAGCACACATATAATTCTAACACATACAATACTCCTAAAAGGCTCATATCATTAATCCACTTAACAAATGAAAACAAATTTATAAAGTAATAAGTGGAACCAGGTTTCAAATATCACTCAAAGGCTTGATTGTGACAACCAGACAAGAACGCCTATTATTATACTATAGAATTTACCTCTTTCTTCAAAGAGGGTTTATCTTTTACAAGAGACAAATTATACCAGTTTATAATAATAAACCAGGTGGTTTTCCCTCAAATAACTGAGGGAAATCCAACACTTCAGAAATCTTCATCATCTTTGTGACCAATTGTTCAATAATCAACATGTGCCAGGCACAGAATAAGCACTTTACAGTTACCAGTTCTAAACTTCTTAATAATCCTCACTTTAACAACAGGAAAAGTAAGACTCAGGAAGAATAAATCAAACAATGTGTGTTCCTAGAACTTTAGGTACCACACCTCTCTATTATTGTCAACACTGTCCCCTTTAATCTACGAGGTATAGTGATTGCTTCTGAGTCTGTGCTGAGAAGCACTATAAAAACATACATCCTTAAGAAGGCTCCTTCTTTAAGTGTGTGTGTGTGTGTTTGTGTGTGTGTTAGTATCTCAGTCATGTCCGACTCTTTGTGAACCCATGGACTGTAGCGTGACAGGCTCTTTTGTCCATGGGATTCTCCAGGCAAGAATACTGGAGTGGGTTGCCACTCCATTCTCCAGGGGATCTTCCTAACCCAGGGATCAAACCTGAGTCTCCCACATTGAAGACAGATTCTTTACCAAATGAGCTACCAGGGAAGTCACATTCTTTAAGTATGTTACTTATATTATTGTGGAACATTCATGAGATACTCAGACAACCAGATGATCAAGTATATTCGTTCTGTTTTACTGCTGTAACAAATTACTACAGACTCAGGGCATAAAACAAAACATAAGTATTATCTGACAGTTTGGTGGATCACACCTACAACACTGAACAAAAATCAAAGAGTTGGGAGGGCGAGATTCCTTTCTAGAGGCCCTATGGAAGAACCCATTTGCCTTTTCCAGCTGCGAGAGGCCACCCAGATTTCTTGGCCAGTGACCCTCTTCTTCCATCTTCAAAGAAATGAGTATGCATCTCTCTGAGCCTTCTTCCTTGGTGACATGCCTCTCTGACTAGAGTCAAGAAGGCACATTACCTCTTAGGACTCATGTATTATACTGGATTCACTTGATTATCCTGGATAATCTCCCCCATCAATGTCCTTAATTTAATTGCATCTGAACATCTCTATCACTTTGTAAAGTAACAGTCACAGGTTCCATGGATTAAAACACGGATGTTTCTGGGGCTCCGTTGCACTGCCTACCACACAAAAGCAACATATTTACTAGGGGCGTATTCCACCTAATCTCCTAAAACTCCCCAGTCACTCTCAAAGAGCAAAGACTGAATGGAACTACCAAAGCAGAGGAGAGGAAGAGGCCTAGCAGGTAGACAGCAAAAGTGGGAGCTTAGGAAGACCTGCACCACAAGCCTGGCCTCAGTAACATCATACCCATCCTAGGGCCAGGGTACCCCAATAATATTGCAAGAGAATATATTTGTAATTGTAACTAGAGAATGAGCTGCACATTATCCAATTACTTTCAAACAGTTTTCATATTTAAGATTTCACTCACATCAACTTTTTTCTAATACAGCAGATATATTAGTCTTCTATATAAATTTGGGAGATGCTATGAAGAGTGAGTAGGAAGAACAAAGGCACTGGAGTTGGATGCAAATGGACTTAAATCTGTCATCCCCGTGCTCTGACACTTGCTGTGTGACCTGCAGCACACTGCTTAACCTTTCTGATCCTTGGTCCCCATATCTGTAGAATGGAGGTAATTCTACTTAACAGAATATGGATATAAAGATCTAATACAATTAGACATATACATGCTCAAACAAGGCCGAACACTTATTGGAGCAAAACAAACATGAAGCCCTTTCCAATCAGTTCACCTATGGAGGCTGCAAGTTTAATGAACACAGGAAGAATATGATCTTCACTTTGGATCCTTCTTCTGCTCACCCACTCAGCATATGGAAGGATGCCTAGTCCACAGTAGACATCCTGTATATGTTAGTTGAATCATATTGAAGTATTTTTTCCCCTTGGATATTGTGAATAAACCTCTGGTTTGGATCAGTGATTACACAGTCAGGCTGGCCTAGCAAGACCTAATTTCCTGAAACACCCTTTGGAGCCCTCCGGGATGGTTGGGCAACTTCGCGAGTCTCATGCACAGACTGTGAGATTTAACAGTAGTTTTGCGTAGAAGCCACAGTGGATTAGTAAAATACAACATACATTAAGTGGCAGAAAATAGCTCAATTCACCATATTCAGCATCAAAATATCTTTAATAAGAGTGCAAGTGACAATGAGATAAATGTTCTCCAGAATCCTTAACACTGAGTTAAATCACCAAATTCTCCAGAGCTGAAAAACAAGCCACCGATTCCACCAACTGGTTAAGAAATACGTAAATTAGCAAAGAATGTATGACAAAGTAACATTTCCAAAGTTAGTTGTTTTCCTTAGTTCTCAGTTCAGTTGCTCAGTGGTGTCTGACTCTTTGCGACCCCATGAATTGCAGCACCTCAGGCCTCCCTGTCCATCACCAACTCCCGGAGTTCACCCAAACTCACGTCCATCGGGTCAATGATGCCATCCAGTCATCTCATCCTCTGCCGTCCCCTTCTCCTCCAGCCCCCAATCCCTCCCAGCATCAGGGTCTTTTCCAATGAGTCAACTCTTCGCATTAGGTGGCCAAAGTATTGGAGTTTCAGCTTCAGCATCAGTCCTTAGTTCTGGTCATTTATAAATGCAAAATGAAGAGAGTGGAGAGTGTGTAGCTCTTTGGAAAAATAGTAACTATTTGGGATTATCTTCTTCCCAGTTATGGGCTTGCCTGGTGGCTCAGACAGTAAAGACTCTGCCTGCAATGTGGGAAACCTGGGTTCAATCTCTGGGTTGGGAAGATCCCCTGGAGAAGGGCATGACAACCCAATCCAGTATTCTTGCCTGGAGAATCCCATGGACAGAAGAGCCGGGTGGGCTACGTCCATAGGGTCACAGTTGGACACAACTGAAAGACTAACACTTTCACTTTTCTTCCCAATATAACAAGAGATTACAAATCTATTACCATGCTGCTCAAACCCTTATCCTCTCCCTAAGAAAATGTCAATCCCTCTTTTTCTGAGAATAGAGTAACCTGTGGAGTAGGAAGTCCTCCCCAAACCTAAATTCTTGCCTGCTGTCTCAGAAAAGAGCCTCACCATCTCACACTCTTTACCAAGCCCCACCTCTCCACTGTTTGATTCATTTAGACAAGAGAGATTTTGGCACTGGGGGTCCAATATGACAACATACCATCCCTGGCCCAGAACAACTCAGACACAGAAACACAGGAGACCAATATAGCAATAAAATATTCCACAAATAATAGCACTTAGTAAGAATGAACTACACCCATCAATGTAGCTAGATCTCCAAGACAAAATAACTGAAAAAATACACCATTTGTATAAATTTAAAAGCATGCACATTGCTGCAATTGAATGTCTGTGTCCCTTCCGGCCTCAAATTCATATGTTGAAAACCTAATATGATGATGGGTTTTCCTGGTGGCTCAGATGGTATAAAGAATCTACCTGCAATGCAGGAGACCTGGGTTTGATTGCTGGATTGGGAAGATTTCCCTGGAGAAGGGAATGGCTACCCACTCCAGTATTCTTGCCTGGAAAATTCCATGGACAGGGAAGCCTGGTGGGCTATAGTCCATGGTGTCACAAAGAATTGGACACAACTGTGCAACAAATACTAACTAATGTGATAGTATTAGTGGGTAGGGTCTGGCAGAGGTGACTAGGTCGTGAGGACGGCACCCTAGTAAATAGGATTAGTGGTCTTATGAGAGACTCTTCCCATGAGAGTTTCCTAGCCCACTTCTCGGAGAAGGCAATGGCACCCCACTCCAGTACTCTTGCCTGGAAAATCCCATGGATGGAGGAGCCTGGTAGTCTGCAGTCCATGGGGTCGCTAAGAGTCAGACATGACTGAGCGACTTCTCACTTTCCACTTTCATGCATTGGAGAAGGAAATGGCAACCCACTCCAGTGTTCTTGCCTGGAGAATCCCAGGGACGGGGGAGCCTGGTGGGCTGCCGTCTATGGGGTCGCACAGAGTCGGACACGACTGAAGCGACTTAGCAGCAGCAGCCCACTTCTGCCGTGTAAGGATACAGAGGAGTGCCCTCACAAGACCATGCTGGCACTCTGATCTCAGACTTGCAGTCTCCAGAACCGTGAGCAACAAATGCTGTTTGTAAACTACCCAGACTGTGGTCTTTTATTACAGTGACCTGAAAGGACTAAGGCTCCCATGAAACATGACACATGGTTCATGCACACTTACACGTGCAGATGAAAGGATATTAAAGGAAACTGGAAAGATGTAAACCAAATTCAGTCATGGCTGTAACTGCAGGAAGGAGGGGACAGGAAAGAGAACACAGAAGGTAACAAAACTGTTGTCAACATTATTGTTAACATTTTATTGCTTTCTGTAAAGAAGGCTGGAAGCAAATAATTTTGTAAAATTATTAACTATCATTTTAGGGTAGGAAATCCTCAGGGGCTTATTAGTCTCTATATGTCTCTGTACTCCTATCAGTTCAGTCGCTCAGTCAGGTCCAACTCTTTGCAACCCCAAGGACTGCAGCACTCCAGGTAATTCAAACGCAAACAGACAGCTGCATAGTAGCGCAGAAGGTGCTCTATGTGGCATATACAAGGCACAATGGGGATATAACAGAAGAATGAGTCTCTCTGGTGTTTTCAGGACACTGCTCTCCACTGCCGGGTCAATGCCTACACACATGCCCGAATTTCTCCTGTTTAACCAAATGAATCTGTGAGCAGTCACTCCCACAAGCAGCTGCTCCATCTTCCCCCTTTCCTTCATAGCTGAATGTCTTAGAAGGGTTGCCTACACTCCTTCGTTTCCTCGCTCACACCCAAGCCCACTGCAATCTGGCTTCTCCCCCACTTAAATTGCTTCCACCTCCTAACTGCCAGATTCTTTCCACTCTCATTTTACTTAACCATGCAAAGCACTTAAAGTAATTGACCAGGAACTGGAAAAGCTTCCTTCCCTTGGCGGTCACTGGTTCTGCCTCCCTTCATAGTACATCACCGACTCAAGTGTGGGTGCCTCCTCCCTGGTACAGTCACTTAATTCTAGTTTGCCTCCTAGGATGCCAAGCTGAGCTCAGTTCTCTCCCTAAGTGATTTCCTCAGTTCGCGTGACTTTACCTGCAATCTGCTGGCTTCGCATCTGTATTTCTAGCCCCTTGAGACCTATACACATACCTTCAACTGTCAGATGGGTTTTTCCTATGTTCTCCACCCCCTAACTCTCAAAGCTACCACATCCTCAAGAATTGTCACTGACGGTTAAAGCTAATAATGCGGACTTCTTGACTCCCACTTTTCTTGTCCTCAGTTCAACGTTTAGTGACATACTGGTTACAGTTGTAACACACCTCTTAAACCTACCACCTCATCTCCACCTGTCATGCTACTTTAATTTAGGTCTCTCACTCCACACACTCTGCCCCACTTTTCTAACAGCTCCCTTGAATTCCATGTAATTACCGCTATCATTTTTTAAACACACATAAATGTCATTCCCTTGCTCAACATTCTTCAATACCTCCCACTGCCTGCAGATTTTCATTTAAACTCCGCAAGCATAAATGCAAGGGCTTGAAACAATCCACCACCATCCACTCTTCCAGCTTCACTCTGGGGTACCTTTTCCTATACTGCCAATATTCAGGCCACCTGGACCTTCTAACCATTCCTCAGACATGGCCTGAGTTTTTGTACAAATCTGAGCCATTGCACAGGCTGTTATAACTACACTGGAATCCCTTTCTCTCTCTCCCACTGGTTTTTGTGGCAGCTGATCCATTCAACAAATATTTCAGAGCCTACCATGGGCAGACCCTTTTCAAACTCATGGGATATCCAGTGAACAAAATAGCCCATCCCTACACTCTTGGGGACTAAATTTCAGAAGACTGAATTGCAGTCAATAAATCTGAGGCATGGTTTGAAGATGTCTGTTTCAATCATTAATAAAACTTTCACGAAATCAGTGTTACATATGACCGTGGCGGCTTTCTCATGTCATCATAGCTCATCCTCTCCAACTAAATCTCATCTTTCACTCTATGCCCATCAGCAGCAGGTACACACATGCACCCATCCTATAGAATCTTTAAAATTTATGGTTCCATCTTTTCTTGCTGGAAACTCTCTCTTCCCATGAAGGCCTGCAGGAATCTTTCCTCTAGAGGGTTTGCAATTACGTGTTGGAGTTGGGTAGACAATGTTGACTCAGGTCCCTCACAAATCAGCAGGCATCAGACCCACACTGCATGAGTTCATGGAAGGGAAACAACAACAGATGAGCTCTCAGTGGTTAAGTCAGGAGATGCCCATATGGTAGTGCTGGTAATCTATACTGTATTTTTATTGTTTATTAGATATGCTTTTATTACATGTGTATCTCATGTAATCTTTGGGTATTTGTAGACAGAGAGACTGCGTCTTCATATTGTAACATCCATTATGCATGAAACAATGGAGAATTAAAAATGCAGAAAGAGTATGCCAGCAACAAATGAGGACAAAACATAGTCTGAACAGTGTAGCAAAGTGCTCAGCTGGGGTGGAGAACGGCTGCAATTGGCTTGAAGCACTGAGAGGAAGGGTGAACAGTTAATCACAGGGATGCAAGGTAGAACTGCCTCTGTGACACTTGATATCTGTAAAAGTGAACACATAAATATATGAGGAAGATAGCTACTGATAAAATGGCACACTTTTTTTTTTTTTTTTTTTTTTTTTTTTTTT
>SJYX01018494.1:189852-231078 GCA_006410675.1 Oreotragus oreotragus
CATCACTTCATGGGAAATAGATGGGGAAACAGTGGAAACAGTGTCAGACTTTATTTTTTTGGGCTCCAAAATCACTGCAGATGGTGACTGCAGCCATGAAATTAAAAGACGCTTACTCCTTGGAAGAAAAGTTATGACCAACCTGGATAGTATATTCAAAAGCAGAGACATTACTTTGCCGACTAAGGTCCGCCTAGTCAAGGCTATGGTTTATCCTGTGGTCATGTATGGATGTGAAAGTTGGACTGTGAAGAAAGCTGAGCGCTGAAGAATTGATGCTTTTGAACTGTGGTGTTGGAGAAGACTCTTGAGAGTCCCTTGGACTGCAAGGAGATCCAACTAGTCCATTCTGAAGGAGATCAACCCTGGGATTTCTTTGGAAGGAATGATGCTAAAGCTGAAACTCCTGTACTTTGGCCACCTCATGTGAAGAGTTGACTCATTGGAAAAGACTCTGATGCTGGGAGGGATTGGAGGCAGGAGGAGAAGGGGACGACCGAGGATGAGATGGCTGCATGGCATCACGGACTCGATGGACGTGAGTCTGAGTGAACTCCGGGCGATGGTGATGGATAGGGAGGCCTGGCATGCTGCGATTCATGGGGTCGCAAAGAGTCAGACACGACTGAGCGACTGAACTGAAGTATGTTCTCCATACTTGTCTCTAAGTATCACTCAGGTGTCAACTTAATTTACACTTTCTTTAGGAGTTATTTTCTGAGCCCTAAAACATATTCAGTTTTTCCCCATATGTTCCTATAGCATCCTTTGCTCATTGTTCTGAAGCTCTCAGCAGGCTGCTAATGCATTGCTGAAAGTCTCTCTTCCAATACTGGCCATCTGTGAAGCCAGAGAAGGTATCTGTATCTCCCAAGCACCCAGCACAATGTTTGATTTATAACACACACTAAATAAATGTGTTGAATGGAGTGAAATTGAGTATTATGTGTTCTGAGACTCAGGGAGAGAGGGAGGGAAAAAATTTCTTTGAACTCCTTAAGAACTTGCTTATTGCATTTCATGGTGGCAGAACTACGAGGCTCACCTAATAGTTAAAACAATATCTGACTGCTTTTTTGTCAGTACATTTAAATATACTCCATTATCCACTGGTCAACACATATTTGAAAGCCCCTGTGGGTCCTGGGAGTGTGCACAGTCTCTTTACTCTAGCTTAGTAGATAAGAAACAATTAATTAAAACTGTATTCATTAAGGAACAGTATTGAAGGGATTCATGACTTCTGACAGGATGGAGGATGGCTGAAGTTCATAGCTTGCAGTAATGATATATATTTTCAAATGGTTAGTCTCAGCAAGACTGCCTGTGTCCAGTGTCCATAAGGGTGGGTGGGAGATGTGGCTGCAGGATCTAGCAGTCCAGGGATGGAAGGGAGTGGAGCAAGGGCAGATATGCAAGCAGAATGCTCTCTGAATCAAAATCATACCTTTGCATGGGATTCTAACATCCTTCCCAAGTTTGCCTGTGTTAACTTCTGATGCCCAGTCTGCCCCAGACCCTTCACTGACACTAGCTCCCCCACACCAGTCACTTCTATCAGTCCTTCAACTCAGGCTCAGGGAGAACCAGCCAGCTATTTTCATTCAGTCTTTGTCATGAATGGTTCTTTGCCCAACCCACAAGACTGGGTATCCAGGCTCTTCCCATGTAGCATCATCTGAATTGGGCAGTGGCTTTGGATCTTTACCTTGGGTATGATCTAGAAATCCACAGGGAACTTGGTCACTTGTCCTTTAGCTCCATGTACCACCAACCTGGACAGTAAGCACTGCATCTGCTGAGCTGAGGCCACCCTCCCAGAACAATGTCAGGTCAGCCCAGAGTGCCACTCCTCATATGTCCCTTGTCTTGCCTATCCCATGCAGCCAGAATGCCTCGATTAAGACTGCCTTGGTCAACAGCCCTGTTCTTCCCCATCACTAGCCATGTGACTATGGGTGAACTACTTAACCCTTTTAAGCCTCAATTCATTTATCAACAAAAAGGATATTCAACACTTCCAAGTGTTCCCCTTAGCAAAGTATACCTCCAGCACCTCCAGTATAATGTTGGACTTAGTAGCCACACACACACACATACATATACACACACAACTTCCTTCCTCTCTCTTCTGGATAACAGCTTCACATCACCACAAGCAAAGGTCTTCACTCAGACCCTAAGTTGAGTATGGAGCCTGTTCATGTGCACATCCTTGACCCTGCTGCTCCTTGATCACCCAAGGCCCACATTCAGTCCATCACCAAGACCACCCATGAAAGTCCCCCAAATCCGCCAATTCCTTTTCTTCCCCTCCAACATCCCCCACAACTTGGCAGTCCTTCCAGAAGCCTGGACAACAGCAAGGTCCCCCAGCCGTCCTTTCCACCTGAACCCTTCCATCCTTCCGCCTTCCTTTACAGCAGGACAAGACAAGTCTTCTAAGGTCTTGCTTTTAATATGCCTTTTTCAGAAATCTTGACTCCTTGCCCACTGGATAAAATCCACCCCAAGAGATTTTCCTCAATCTCACGTCTCAGCCTCGGCACTTCTCAGACCATGATCTACTCCAGCCAAATTGAACCCCACGAAGTCCACCATGCAATCCACAAAATGCTTCCTTGAAACCTCTTTAAACCTCCCTGGTCATTCAAAGCCCAACTTCTCCACTGGGTCCTACCTAGCAGATCCCCCAGGATGGCCTCCTCATCCCTTCAGCCTTAGAGGTCAAGACTGACCCCTTGCAGGGACTAAGTGCCCCTTCCTCAGAATCTCCTTCCTCTCTATAACTGCCCCTGTCTCCCAGATCCCAATCTCGCCACTCTCCAGACCGCTTATCCTCAAGATCAAAGGACTTTTTATCAGGCCAAAATATCACAGAATGATATGAAAAATCATATTTATCAGATCCTAAGTATCTGTCAGGCACTGTGCTGAGCATCTGATATATACATTGATTCAGTTCATCCTCCATACAACCTGTCAAAATGAGTTCTCTTTGATTTACCATTCCACATACATTTGAGTGCTTTTTAATAAGGAAAATAGTAAAAACTAAACAAATATACACAAAAATAGAGTATATATAAGTATTACTATAGTATACATAAATAACATTATAGTAGGATAGTATATATATTTCTATCTTTGAAAAAATATAGGACAAAAGCTACGACAGAAAGTAAAGTAGGATCAGGGAACAGGGAGACACAGGTGAGTTGTTATGTTAGATGATGTCATCAGAGAAGTAATATTTTAATGGGAACATGAAAAGGGGAGGAAACAAAACAATGGAGTAGATGGGGCAAGAATGTTCTAGGCACAGACAAAGAAGCTAAGCTACAGAGTGGCCACGTGACTTCCTAAGGTAGCAGGCACAGTATTTGAAACCTAGGCCTGACCCCAAGTCTTATCCTTATACACTCTTCTTCATCCACCATGAAAGTTCTGTAGCAACTCACTCTTAACTGGCTTTGGCTTTTTGAAACTCTTTCACTCCCATTAGTTGGCAGCAGTGGGCCATGTATGTGCAGGACCTTGACCTCCATAACATTCTCCTCTCCAACTTTTTCTTGACTATAACATGGTTCCCCAGTTTTACATCCACCTCCCACCCTTATTCTTCATAGATCTAATCCTAAACTCCTCATATTCTTTTACTTTAAGAGTCAGACATGACTGAGCGACTTCACTTTCACTTTTCACTTTCACGCACTGGAGAAGGAAATGGCAACCCACTCCAGTGCTCTTGGCTGGAGAATCCCAGGGACAGGGGAGCCTGGTGGGCTGCCGTCTATGAGCTCGCACAGAGTCGGACACGACTGAAGTGACTTAGCAGCCACTGTCTAGAGACTTCCCTGTAGCTCAAAAAGTAAAGAATCTGCCTGTGAGGCAGGAGACCAGGGTTTGATCCCTGGGTTGGGAACTTCCTCTGGAGAAGGGAATGGCAACCCACTCCAGTATTCTTGCCTGGAGAATTCCATGGACAGAGAAGCCTGGTGGGCTACAGTCTGTGAGGTTACAAATAGCTGGACATGACTGAGTGACTAACACAGTCCAGCCCACTGTCTAAGAGAATCCAATCTCACTCTTATGTACCAATAACCACTAGACTTCTACATTTTGACATCTTCAAAGACCTTAAAGGTTATAGTCCCAAACTGAGCTCATTGTATTTCAACTAAGCCTCCTTCTGTACTTTTCATCCTGGTAAATAGACACCATCCACCAGTTACCAAAACCAAAAATCTAGGAGTTGAGCCAAGCTCCTCTTTCTCCCCCAACACCAGTTACAGTTCAGTTCAGTTGCTCAGTCATGTCCCACTCTTTGCAACCCCATGAATCGCAACAGGCCAGACCTCCTTGTTCATCACCAACTCCTGGAGTTCACTCAGACTCACGTCCATCGAGTCAGTGATGCCATCCAGCCATCTCATCCTCTGTCGTCCCCTTCTCCTCCTGCCCCCAATCCCTTCCAGCATCAGAGTCTTTTTCAATGAGTCACCTCTTCGCATGAGGTGGCCAAAGTACAGCCCATCATCAAATCTTGCTGGCCTCATCCGCTACCTCATGTGTACCCGCTACTTTCCACCACATCACCGATGCTTTTCTACTATTCCAGCGTGTCTTACTGCAATTGTACCTCTGCAGGTCTACTCCACTACTGTTCCATTCCCTTTCTGTCCATGTGCCTCGTCACTGTGGTAGTCTTCCGATATGCAAATGTGGTCATGTTCTGCCCTTGACTGAAACTGACCAGTAGGTCCCTGCTACCTTCACATCCTGAAGCAGACTACCTCTCCAGCTCCCTATTTCCCTGTTCCCTCTACCCCAACCTTCACTGCACTCAGGACTTCTCACCATCGCCTGATTATACCACCACATTCTCTCAGATTAAGCCTTAGAACCACAACGTTCCCTGCCTAACTGTACATTTTCCCACCTGTTGTATTTATCTGGAAGACTCATTCTCATCTGCCAGTCCCATCCAGTTGAGGGAGCCTTCTGTGATTCTATCCAGCCTGCACGAGGTAACTCACATATGCCTTTCTAAAGCATTCTGTGCTTGGTGCTATCCTAAGATTTTGCACATGCCAACTACTATCGCCCATGTCTCTCTCTTTAACTAGATTCAGGGTCTCCCATGGGATTTATTTCATCTCTGTATTCTAGTACTTAGAACAATACTTGACAAATAGTAGATGCTTAATATGTTTTACAAAAGAATTAATTGGCTCACGTTTGGAGAATCCCTCACTGATATGTGGAGTATCAGTATTATCTAGTCTACAGTTTAATGCTATCTTTTCCCACATACGACTTGTTTTATATTTTAAGTGACTCTGTGAAACCAATATCACTTAGGAACAAACTGTGTGATTATGGAAGGTCTACCCCATGCTCCTTCAGCTTATTATTTCACAGAAGACAAGGACTGCAGCTTCTGATATCCTCCATCAGGGACATACCCCCAGGGTCCTAGAAAAGCACTTAGCATGTGTCTTTGAAAATGAGCTAAGCCAACGGATTCCACCTAATCCATACACAATTGAGATCAAGTAGAATTCTAGGGTAGAGAAGGAAGATATGATTTAAAAGCTTAATTCCTAAACAACTAGCCTGCCTTTTTATTTTCTGAAATATTGATTTGCAGTGTCTCTCCTATAGTAGGTAATTGATCATTATGTTTCAAATGCATGACTGTTGAATAACATACTCAAAACTATTTTGAAAACAACCAGAATACAGATTGCATTTAAAAGAGTTATAACTGTCACTGCTTGAGATCTGAAATTCGATTCTAATGATGTTTATGAAAAGCCACAGTCTCACAACCAAGGGTCTGATATAAATGTAAGTGTGCTTTAAATTGCAATGTTCCTAACAAATTATTTCTACAGTTCAGTCTTCCTAGTGTAGTGTTTGTAGAGTCTACACTGTATTTATCCTGAGAGGTGAACAACAATCTTAAAGTCTTAGATTTTGTGGACACTAATTTTCATTCTGAATCCACATCTACAACTTTAATTGAACTAGAAGGGTTTATATAGATTAGCTACAAAGCTGGTACTTCAATCATGTCAGAAAGGTTAGTATTTACCACCTTTAAGATTTGTGGTTTAGGATGTGCTGCCTTTTTAAAAACTACCTTACAAACACCTCCATCAAAAATGAGACTTACTCTGTAAATCCATGGCAGGAGAATTCTCTTCCTCTACATCCCTACATACTGCTGTATTTGGCAGTTTCCACCTTCCTTTTTCCACATTTCCCACTGTCTGGTTCTGGACTTTCAATATTGTTTTATTCTTGTTTCCCAAGATTTCTCTCCCCACAACTTTCAAATTAATGTAATACACCTGTGTTTAAGAGCCAACACCAACTCTCAGAAATCACAGCTTCGACAGGAAATTATGATGAAACCAGACCATGGGAGGAAAGCGAACAGGGAACAGATTGCAGCAATACCATGCAGCTCAGTAGGAGGCCTCAAATTAAAGGGACTTGGGGGAAATCAATGATACAAAAAGTATTGGAAGAATTCTTGGAAAAGATTCAAGAAAGACTTAGTAGAACTTGATGTTCACAAGTGTTCAAAGTATTAAATCACATATAATATTCTTATGATAAATGATATTTATCACTATATTATTATATATTTATCACTATATCACCTTATGATAAATGATAAATGTCACTATAAAGTGATATTTAAAAATTAGAATGCTATTCTACTTAATTTTTTAAAATCTTACTAATTTATAATGCCTCTACCTTTACCAGCATGTTATTTAAACTGGTAAATAGAAAGCTAGGCATTTTCAATTCCTTTCTGACTACCTTTAAACAGAAGTTATCACTCATTTTGTATTCTCCAGGCTTCAAAATTATGTTTGCCTTATTTTTAAAAGGTGCACTTCCTAACAGACTCCCAGCATCATAGGTTTTAAAAATCTTTAAAATAGCTTAGATAATGTCACAATATATTTAACTGGTGGACACATAAACCCATATTACAGGAGAACAGAACGCAGGGGGAAAAATCAGGCAATAGAAAAAATATAGAATTTTGAGCTCAATTCTTTGACAGCTTTATTTTGTAAGATCCCAAAGAGAGAAAGATCAAGCTCAATATCACTGTCTGCCTTCACTGCATCCACTTGGAAAGGAATGGCACTTGTATCCACTGGAAGTAATAATCTTGCTTTTCATAATCCATCTCACTTCATCTTTACCTCTATTATGGCAATAAATATTTTAAAATTCACATGTTTAGTTATTTATTTCTCCCCTACTCAGTTCAAAATATTTGGTGCATACTCAGCAAATATCTCTTGAATAAATGGTAAGGTTTCTAAAGGCAGACTCCACTTCTCATTCATGTTGTTTCTTTGTAAATATATATTTTTACCAGTTCATCTCACCTCTTCGTTACAGAATCCATCCCTGTAACCTACAAGTAATATAATTACCACCATCTTACAGGTGAAGAACAAGGAACAGCAACGTTATAATCAGTGGCTATTTTGTATGTCCCCACTTCTCTGAATTAAATAAGATTTCTCTAAAGTAAACTTTTTGGACTGTTTTTTGGACTGGGTTTGATGGGGTTATTTTAGAAATATCTGTTGGTTATTTCTATATTATTATTTGGGTTTTTCCAAACTCCTTGCAAACACAACAAGAAAACCAGAGGATCTGTTTCCACAGTGATGGAATGGATTGGAGTATAAGAGGGTATCTCCACCTTTAGGCTTTAACCACAACGTAAGATGCTTTTATTCATTTAACATCCCTGGAGCACTTACCACATACAAAACATGGATAAAAGGTAAGAGCTAAACCAAATTTTTTGTAAGTAGTTTCTTGTGCTATTCTAATGAAAAATTGAAGTATGAAAAGTTACAATCCAAAAGAAAGCCCCTGGCAGGATATCCATGCTGAAATGCAGATCAGTTTAATAGTTACATGTGCTATTTTCAACCAAGTTTATTATGAAGCTCATAAAGACTCTTGGAAGTCATGTCTTCCCTAGTTAAAAAAAAAATATATTTGGAGATATTATTGGGAACACCTTACTGTAACACAGTGTGTAGATACTATTATAGTGAAGACATGGGCGGAGGGGGAGCATGCATAGTCATGAGCTTGCAGCACTTACTCCATCAGTCAAATCTGATTTTGATTCCTATTTGTGAGCAGATAATGTCATTTCTTAAATAAACTGCTTCACTCAAAAGATTCTTCAAATATTAAGAAGTGTTGACATGTGGAGATGAAGTCTATTTCTTCTCCAAAACCTTTTTAAAGTAAAGACCTATAAAAAAAAAATTGCCAGTTCAAATTCCCTCAAGACTTTTTATTCACTATTCATGAGCAGATGCTACTGAGTATGTGGGGGGACACTTCCGTAACTAAGTCAATCTCGATCTCAGGTAACCAAGACGTTATGCGCTGTTACTGTAAAATGGGCTGAATAGTTATTTTTACCTAAATTTAAATAATTGGGGTAGAAGATGTAGGAGAAGTTTCTAAAACATCAATAATACATCTACAGGGACAACCTATTTCGAATGGGAGAACCATTAGACCACACAGGCTTTGTTCATTTGGGAAGAAAATTAGTCTTTAACATGTTGGCATGAAGGCCAAGTGCTCAATATGGCAAATTTTATATTTATATCCATATACAAATAATTCATTAGAGTGTCAGAGTGATTGGAGAACGTACGTGTTTAAACACTGAGTCTTTCTTTGTTCAGGCTTTCTAATACTAAGGACAAATGTATATATACAGAACAGCCTATAGTGAAGAAACTGGGCGAGAAGGCAGACAGCATTAGTGCGGAGAGTTAAAGAGTTGAGCTTCATCTCATCTCAGCCCTCCCATGGTTTCCATGCCCTTTCACTTCCCTTTCAACATGTCCTGACTCTGTGAAGTCTGATATTAAGAAAACACACCTAAGGAAACGGATATGTAAATGTTGAAAGATATCAAGTGTGGTTTTTTTTATATAAAATTTTTCCATTCCTTTCCACAGTCACTGATGTCATAAAAGGATTTATCATCTGATGAAGATAATAATGGTGGACAGGGTCGGGGAGGGGTCAGTGTAGCCACTCAGGATCTGGGCTGGGAAATGTTATGAAGGGCCATTCTCTTTAACACTAACTCAGACCAGTACTGATAATCACCTCATGATTCGGGAGTCCTTACCTCATCTTTCCACTCTTTTGTTGGAAAGGGAACCAAGAGAGGAGATCATCATTCACTGAGGGGCCAATTCCCTGGGGGTGACAGGGCTGAACCACCAATTCCCTGGGGGTGACAGGGCTGGAAGGTATTAAGGATGACAGAGTCATAGTGACAGTATCCAAAGGTGACATTGCCTATTGCTCTAAATACACAGAAAACACTGGTTACTTATTAAGCTTTTCTTCAAGAATGATGTAAACTCTCATAGCCACGCATTACAGGTACAAGAACATGCACACATGCGCAGTTTAGAGGAGCAGTATCTTGCTGTCACATTATTCATAGACCTGGCCCACAGAACAGAAAAGACAGAACCAAAAAAAGCAGTGCTACTTCCAGTAGATGCCTCAACAAGCAATCAAACATGAACTGTAATTTTGGGTCTCTGGTAGGTCTACCAGTGAGCAGTGTGGTTTAAATTCCATAACAATGTTTGAAGCACCTACTATTTTGTGAAGCGCTGTGCAAATCATTAGCAGGGGTATGAAAATTAGCAATTCATGTACAGTACTCCGCATCAAGGTGTTATAACTTAAGACTGCACACCAAAGAAATATATGTAGCTTCTTCTGCTTTGTCATTCAGATTAAGTCAAAGGAGAATGACTGATGAAAATTTAAAGCATAATTCTTTAGGGAGGGGTCGGAGTAAATCAGTAAGGCTACACTGAGAAAGACACTGCATTCAAGATGAGTGTCTCAGAGGATGTATTCAATGCTGAACATTCAGCAGCGTTCAAGTGGGTCATGCTGTGGTACAAAGTTCATCCTAAGCAGGAGGTAGAATATGAGATATGTGTGGGGACTAGGGAACAATTCAGTTTAGCAGGTCAAGGTGTGGCCTTAAAAGAGCCATGGAAAGAAATGTTGGGATAGAGGAATGTCACCACACTGTGGAAGCCTTGACTATCAAGCTAAGAAAATGATATTTTTAGTGCTCTAAGTAATGGCAAGGTTTTGCACAAGAGAATGATCTGATGCAAATCAGGTTTTAATAAAGGTCTTTGCTTGTGTGTGAGAAGTAGCACGTAGTACAAAAAGAAGACAACCATGATGGTCTGGAAAGTAAGAATATAACTTTAAGCAATGCAATGGGAGCTGGAGGAGGAGCTGGACATAAAAGCTAGAAGAAAATCAATAAGGTTTGGTGACTGACTCCACAGAGAGAGGAAATAAAGTGGAAAGGACCACAGAGAAAGAATCACTTTTGCTTTACTTTTTAACTGCATGCCTCAAAAAATGATGTCACCATCATGAAAACTTGGATGATAAATCGTTCTTAGAAGAAAGTATATGTCTTTTCTGACATACTGACTTCAAGTTGCTGGTAAAACTTGATGGGTCTGACCAACAGGGCATGCAAATGTCCATTTGGGTAATGTGGAAAGGGATTGGGCCAGAGTTACAGACTAACAAGTCGTCTGCATCCAGATAAAATGTGTCAAAGCCACTGTTTTTGATTAGAGAGAAATAAGAGAATGGAGACAGAACTCTGTGCAAAGCTGTACAGAATGGGCAAAGGAAGAAATAAAGATCAGAAAATGAGATCTGAGAGAAGTAGGAAGAGACAGAATAATGCAATGTCACAAAATATGAGGGGAATTCATTCATTTAATAAGTATGTTATTAAGCAAGTACTGTATGCCAGGCTTGATGCCAGATGCTGTCAACAAGGTAGTAGGCACAACACAACAGCTCCCAGGGTTCACAGTCTTCCAAGGAGTGTAGATTAATAGCATGAAGCATGGCAGCGAGTTCAGAAAAATGTGAATGGAGAAAAGAACACTAGCACCTTTAACCAAAGGAACAGTTCTGAAAAAGAAGTAGGCGATTTAATGCCCAATATGGCAACCCACTCCAGTGTTCTTGCCTGGAGAATCTCAGAGACGGGAGAGCCTGGTGGGCTGCCGTCTATGGGGTCGCACAGAGTCGGACATGACTGAAGTGACTTAGCAGCAGCAGCAGTGCATAAACCTATAGTAACAGATCAAATTATATAACTTTAAAATATTTTTAATTTATTTTAATTGAAGGCTAATTACAATATTGTGGTGGTTTCTGCTATACATTGACATGAATCAGTCATGGGTGTACATGTGTCCCTCATCCCAAAACCCCTTCCTACCTCCCTCCCCATCCCACCCCTCTGGGTTGTCCCAGTGTGTCGGCTTTGAGTGCCCTCTTTCAGTAAAGGCCACTGAATAAATTAAAAACTCGTTTTCCCTCTGTCCCTTCAAGTGGGCTGCCGTCTATGGGGTCGCACAGAGTCGGACATGACTGAAGTGACTTAGCAGCAGCAGCAGTGCATAAACCTATAGTAACAGATCAAATTATATAACTTTAAAATATTTTTAATTTATTTTAATTGAAGGCTAATTACAATATTGTGGTGGTTTCTGCTATACATTGACATGAATCAGTCATGGGTGTACATGTGTCCCTCATCCCAAAACCCCTTCCTACCTCCCTCCCCATCCCACCCCTCTGGGTTGTCCCAGTGTGTCGGCTTTGAGTGCCCTCTTTCAGTAAAGGCCACTGAATAAATTAAAAACTCGTTTTCCCTCTGTCCCTTCACCTCTTTCACATACGCACAGTTTAATCTGCTTGAAAGTCCCTAAGAAAGGAGGCTATTAAGCAAGCACACTCTGCAATGAAATATTGAAAAGCAATATTATCCACATCTTCTAGAACACCAGTGAAGACAAGAAAAACAAATAAAAGAATGAAAAAAGACTAAGAAGGACCATGCACTTCAAGCCCAGAAATATATCAAAATATTCAACTACTATCCAGACTATGATTCCATGGAAATTTTGCATACATGTTTTATACTGCATGAATCATTAATTTCCAAACTATCTATAGCCTTATTTTATGAAACTTTGCATAAGCACTGGCCAGAAAAAAGAAAAAAAAAGTGGAGCAAGTGGAAGAGGGTTGTTGAATTTTAACACTTTACCAGTGATTTGCTTAGAACCTTCTTACATTTAACAACACAAAGAAGACAGAATAATACCTTGTGCCATAAAAAGCTTTTCCTGGATTGAGAACAGACTTTTCACTACTACCCTTATTCAGTTCAGTTGCTCAGTTGTGTCCGACTCTTTGCGACCCCATGAATCGCAGCACGCCAGGCCTCCCTGTCCATCACCAACTCCTGGNCAGAATAATACCTTGTGCCATAAAAAGCTTTTCCTGGATTGAGAACAGACTTTTCACTACTACCCTTATTCAGTTCAGTTGCTCAGTTGTGTCCGACTCTTTGCGACCCCATGAATCGCAGCATGCCAGGCCTCCCTGTCCATCACCAACTCCTGGTGTTCACTCAGACTCACGTCCATCGAGTCAGTGATGCCATCCAGCCTTACTAATTTAGGTTTATCTTTAATAAACTCCCAACTTAGGCCGAGGCCATGATAACATCCATCTAACAAAAGAAAAACGAAGAGCATTTTTCATTGTACTATTGTTGGTTGCCAAACTTGAGAGCTTCCCGGGTGAAATGTGGAACTGAGTCCCACTCACAGAGGGTCAGGAGAGACCAAAGGAAGAGGAGGACTGCTCCAGACTGGTCAGTGGCAGGTTTAATAAAGGACCTGAAATAACAAGGCTTGTCTTGAGTGAAGCAAGATGAGTAGATCTCCACACCTGCCCTCCAGATTCTTAAAGGTTTATATAGAGGGTTTAACGAGGTTTAGTCATGAATACTATAGAGTTTCATGGACAGGCTACAGTCCATGCGGTCACAAGGAGTCAGACACGACTGAACACCTAACACTTTCACAGTCATGAGTACCACCCAGGTGTCCTTAAGTTACTCTCTCAAGGCTGTGTCCTTGAAAATGGCTTGTGCTGTGCAAAGAGTGGGCAGAACATACATCCCAAGGACAGGGGAGGCAAGTGAGGGGCCTCTGATTGCCCAGGCCCAGTTTGTGCTAGTCTGGGCCACACCCTCTCCATGACCTGCTCTAACTAGCGAAACACCCATTTCCCTCCCCACAGTTGAGCTGTAGATTACATCTTGTAACAGTTACCATCTCTGTGTTACATGGAACAAATTAAGGACACCAGTGAATAATGTTGTGGGTTTTTTTCTCTGACCTTACTTCTGATTCTCTTTCAAATATACTGTTGAATAATCATCACCCTCTGCCTCTCCACCAGTAGTAGGATTATGTTTGATTTTGCATCAGGGGAGCAAATGACATGAAAAATTTGTTCTGGGCAAGCTTTTGGTATCATGTAGAAACTGATGACAGGAAGAATAGAAGTCAGCACTATGATTCCTAACCTGTCCATGTGACCATTGACAAGCATCCATTTCTCATTTTCCACAGTATTATCAACTAACATGACTAGAAATGGTGTTAATCAGTTAGCATAGTAAATATATTACTTGTTAAAAGGAGTAAGAAGTGAGTTGAGTAATTGTATCATCAAGTTTTAGCAACTCACTCAACCTTGCTTCCATCTTTCCTGCATTTCCCTCTCTACTTTCACTTTAACGTAGTCTACGCTTCTCAATAAACTATTTTTCTGGCTCTAGAGTCCAGTCATAAAATACAGACACACAACACACACACACGCTTCTCCAATTCCTGATTTCCCTCTAACTCTAATCCATTTCTCTCTGTCTGATCCTCCAGTTAAATTTCATTTAAATCTTGATTAAATCATTTTATAAACCTTCATCCAAGAGACATATATTCAAAAGAAAATCACCACGGTCATGTTAGAAGATGCAAATATCCCGTGTATTTTAAAGGAAATAAGAGCTCAGGAGCTATTGTTTTAACTTATTCCTGACTAGGGGATTTTTGTATACAGAAACTAATGCCTGTGGCTGGCGATTTGTTGCATAAGTGAACACTAAAACACTCCCGTCAATAACCAGGTACAAAAGACATTGATACGTCTCTGGTCAAGAAGCCATTAAAAAGAACTGAAATTAGATTGGAAACCTTTAAAGATGACAGTCTTTTCTTGTCCCAGGATTAGTCAAGACTCAACACTTGAGCCCAAATCAAAGTATGAAAGTTTAAGTTTTCTGAAAATACAAAGACCTTTGCTGCAAAGACAGAGACCCTATGAAACAACTACATATCTGGAGATTATTCTCCATTTAAACTTGAAACACTAAGAAAAACAACAACAAAAAAAGGTGCTTCAAACATTTGTTTTCTTCTAAAGTTAACAACTTTAAAAGTTTTTCTTCTTCTAAACAATTAACTCTAAAAACATGTGAATACAATTCAAGAAACATGTCAGATCAATTCAAGCTAGAAAATGCTTCCTTTTTGGTCTCACCTGAGAAAGATATAAATCAGGAGCTTTCTATTCTTCAAATGAACAATGAACACATGCTGATTCTAGAGATGGTACTGAAAGTCTTTTCTTTTTTAATACATCATACTCCTCAGATGTGATTTCATCGTTCTCATTTTATCCAACAAGTAGAGATTATGGCCACCTATGGCACTGTGAATAGATGAGGCAAGCTGATTCAATCCCCATCTGGTCAATTAAAAACTGGGCTGAGCCAAAAAGCTGCTATTGCTGATGAGCTGAACAATGCAAGCCACCCAGTTCCCCAGACTTCTGTTCCTACAACCATCTCTGTCTCTGAGAACCTACAATTGCCTTGTGCATGAGTAAGTTCCCGAAAAAACAGCCAGCTCCCTACCCTATTGAGTCGAAGGAACTGCAAAGACAGAGACCCTATGAAATCACCTATGCAGCCCTCTACAGTTACAACTCTCATTCTGAAAAATTCAGTCTCTTCTAGATTATGAGTATTGGTCCTAAGACATATCCTAGATATACTTAGTTTGCAATGAGTGACAGCTATTGTCAATGAGGGAAATGTGAACTATACATCATTATAAGTCCTATTGGGGGCTCTAAAGGTGACAGTCAGGTTTTTTCCAGCCTACCAAGAGTATTTTCTCTAAGACTTTACATTAAAAAAAAAAAAAAAAGACTAGGGTCCTCCCGGTTACAATAACTTGAACTACTGGAGGGAAAGAAAGAAAGAGAACATATCCGTATCTCAATGTCTATAAATTAGGGCGATGGACTCTAGTTGAAATGACTCCATTTCCCTAGGTATAAACACCTAAAATGTGGGCATGCCTCTTTCCTTGCAACTTTACAACCCTGAAGTACAACTTTTTCATCCTGCAAATCCAAACCATGCTGTGGCCACATGTGACCCCCTCATTTTATATAATCTGGGAAAGGTCCACTCTCGATCACTCTCAGGTTCCCCACAATAACCTTCATTCGATTTACGACTCCTCTAAAATTTGTACACATGTAAAGCACCTAGAAACAAACCAATTCTACCCAGGGGGTTTTATTGGGGTGCGGTGGGGGGTAAGGGAGCAATGGTCTCATATTCTGCTATGGATACCTGTCCCTGCTTTCGCAGAATGCATGATACTCTGAAAGCCAAGCTCCTTGCACAGAGTGCCAAGTACCTTTCCAAGGCTATACTGTGTATAAATTATCTCCAAGTGTCACTGAGGACCATTTTCTCTGAACACACTAAACTGAAGCTGGCAATAAAATAAGACATACGGTCCTGCTGAAGAATCTGACCTGGGAAACATTCCGCCTGTGTGTTAGCAGGGGACGAAAATAGAGTTTTAATGAAGAAATGTTTGGGAGCATAAAGGCACCGTGGAGGGAGAGGATCAATACTATTTCAGATCATTTATCCCCAGGTGTTAGGAGAAGGAAGTGCGCGGTCTGGAGTCATCTGGCAAATGCATAAACAACATGGGAAATTTTCAGAGAAGGCAAAAGTAGGCACAGGATCGCAGGGGACCCTGACACTGGCGAGTTTCACACACACTTCAAACACCTCTTCTTTCCCGACCTGAACCTTGCATGCACCCCCTCTCCTCCGCACCCCCATTCCCGCCGCTGCCACCTCCCCTTCCCAGTCCCGCCCAGCTGACTATCCCACATGCAGCAAAGGCAACAAGCGTCCCCAGCCCAGGAAGGGGTCCCCGTCTCAGCTCGCGAGGGAAGCAGAGTGGAAGCGGGAGCCCGCTCCAACGCTTATTGCATCCTACCGCCTGTGGAGCTCGCCTCCTCCAGCTGAGCCGAGATGCTTTCCACCCTCCTCACGTTCATCTTTGGGGGCGCAGGGCGCAGGAGCGGGACACGGGAGTCAACCGGCCCAGAGGCGTCTGGCGATGGGTCTGGCCCCGGAGCGCACTCGCTGCTCGGCCCGGGGGCGTCCGCCGCGCTGAGAGCGAGAGAGTCGGCGGCGGCGGCGGGCAAGGCGCGCGGAGCGGATGCAGGTGCGGGCGGAGGCCGGCGGGGGGCGCCGGGGGCGCGGCGCGGTGCTGGGCAGCGGGGGCGCGCGGGTAGCGCGGGTGCCGGGGGCCACAGGCTGGAAACGCGAGCCGCTAACCGCTAGCCCGAAAGCCAGGCGCCCCCCTCCCTTCGCCGCCTCTGCCACCTGCTGCCAAGTCACTGGATTGGGGTGGTGCTGGCCTGGGGGCTCTGACCACAGAGCATCCAGACCTTAAGGAGACCGGAGAGTTGCCCGGTGCCTCCAAGAGCCCTTCTTGCCGCGCGCAACGCCGGCTCTGCGGAGGGGCTGCAGGGCCCCACGCCTTTGCACAGAACCCTCTGCGAATCCCCCAGGGGCTCAGACTCCGAAGGCTAAACTCGAGGTTGCTGCCCAAAGTTAGGCTGAGTTCGAAGGACACCAGAAGGGTAGAGCAAGGAGATGCCTTCTCCAAAACGGGCAGAGCGCCAGAGAGTCCTGGAACTCCTAGACGAGAAACTTCACGATTGAAGTGAGACTTGGCTAGGTGTTGGGAAAGGCGGGCCCTTCACGCCCAGGTGCGCGGGCGGGCAAGGCCGAGATGAGAATGCCACTTTGGAGAGAGAGATTGGAGGGGACTGGGGAGGGGTTTCAGACGAGCACTCACAGGGAAGGTTTCATCTGAAGGCTCCCTGGCAGCTCTCCAGGGAGGTAGCTCAGCGCCCCCGTGGGCGTTCATCACCCGGTGTCATATGCCCTCTTAAGCAAACCAAGGCAGGGGATGTTCAGGAAGAGGAAGACTAATCAATAAACCACTTGTAGCCATGGTTACTACTTGAGAAAATCAAAATTAAAATGCTGATTTCTGTGTCCCCAAGAGTCAAGTGCAGGAAGCATCTTTTGAGAAGGAAGGTCAAGCTGACCAGTTCCCTCGGCTAACCGAAATGAAATTCCTTGCCATTCTCAATGGACTATGATTTGGGTGGCAGTCATTTCTTATTGTTCTGCAAAACTACCAGCCCTTCCTGTGCTGCAAACCCCACCCACCCTTAGAGACTTTCACCAGTTGAAATCTAGCCCCTTACTCCAAGAATGTTTCAAATGACACTTTATATTTTTCACACCCTGATCCCACAAGTGACTCACTTGATCTATTATGATGCCTCTGATTTTCCTTTCAGTTCATGAGTAAGGGGAGTGATACTGACAACATCATTACCTGGGTTCAAGGCTACTACTTACTAAGTTTGAGTCCTGGCCTGGTGCAAATTATTTACGTCAGCTGTAACAATGAGATATTTTATTGGTCTGTTATGAGGATTAAAAGGAGTTGCTAGATGTAATAAAGAACTTATGGCAGTGCCTGGCACACAGGAATCTCTAATTCTGCAGCAACTCTTTCCAGAAACCACTCTCATAACTTTTACTCCACAGATGATCACTAACACCTGTCCAGCTCTAAATTCCATCCTTTTCTATCAGCTAACTTCTACAGCTGTGTTGATTTTGATCTCGGAGCCTGGATCAGAATCACAGTTCCAGCTTTTTACAATGTATGCATTCAAGGGCTAATAACCTCGCTTTCTCATCTCTATAATGTAGAAAATAAAGGTGTCTGTCTCTCTCAATTAACTGTTAGAAAGATTAAATGAAGGGATATCTATGAAATGTTTAGAAAGGTTCCTGGCACAGAGCAAAAGTTCGGTAAGACTTTCACTACTATCACTATGCTGATAGTTACTAATATCATTATCATCATCTTATTTTATTATGATGAAGTTTTTAAAAAGCATCACTGTCATTTCCATGACAAATCTGCCCAACCTTCTCTCACAGTGTAGGAAGTAGTATATTAATGCAACTCCTCTTTCATCCCAAAATACACAGATATTTTGTTGGGCCAACCCACTTCTCAAGTTTTACCCACTGAATATCTATTTTGATCCTACTAGGTGTTTCTCCCTAGAATCTGTAAGAAGGCAACACAACCAGGCAAAGAAGACACTGTACCGAGGAACTCTGCAATAAATTGTTTCCAAAATATTTGTTTTGGATCTTGGATACCATGGAAGTAATTTCTTCTTTATGCAGAATTCTTTCTCTTTATGTGGACCCTTAGGGGGAAAAAAAATCATCTTTTTGGTGCTACCCCTACTGTCATTTCTGATGTTTGGGACTAAAGGGCTAGGGTGGTCTGCCTTGTTTATACCATCTTAATGGTACTTCAGATGTCCCAACAGTTATAGAGAAGAGCTTCATAGGCCACATGTGTTGTGCCAGCCCACTGCTCCTCCTTAAAAGCTGTAGCAATCCCAGGCCCCCATTCCCCACTGCAGTCCCCCAAGACATAAGCACAAAGATTCCCACAAATTGTTGGACTAACTCTAGCTTACTTGTTGTGTAACATGGATGTATATTGTCCCCTCAAGGAACCATATTTAATGGTTCAGACGGTAAAATGGGGGCATAGTAAACTCACTATGTGCCAGGCTGTAATCTCAAATATCATCATTATTTAACCTTAAAAATAAAACACTAAGAGGCAAGTGCTTTTCTCATCCCTATATAACTAGTGAAGACGTTACAACTCAGGTTAACTGGTTTGCCAGTTTTTCACCAATATTAATCAGTATTTTGGGGATTTGAACCCACCAGTCTGACTCAAGCTTAATTACCACTCTAGACTACTACCTTGGACTAGGACTTAGAAACTCTGAGCTCTGACATTTCCTAGCTCTGTGTCCTTCAGAAAGCCACTGGTTGTTTCTAAGCTTCTGCTCCTCATCTGTTAAAAGAGGAATTTCTGCTTTGCAAGGTCATTGTCAGGATCAAGTAAGATAATGAAAGTGAAAGCTATATATAAACCTTGGAGTGTTGTAGAAGCATCCAGGATTATATTTATTATTGTCCTGTCCTTTCATTGCCTATTATTTTTGTTGTCCAGTCTTTTCTGAAAGCCCCTCATGTTTAAGCACAATTCTCTCTTGCTTACCAGGATTTAAACAATAATAGAAAAAACTTCATATTTAATATTTGGGTGCTTATTATATGGGTTTCCAGGTAGCACAGTGGTAAAGACTTCCTGCTAATGTAAAAGACACAGGTTCAATCCCTGGGTTGGGAAGATCCCCTAAAGAAGGAAATGACAACCCACTCCACTATTCTTACCTGGGAAATTCCATAGACAGAGGAGCCTGGTGGGCTACAGTTGATGGGATTTGCAAAGAGTCCAACACGACTGTAACTGAGCGTGAGCACTCATTATGCATGCTCTGGGTTAAAAATTTTACATCAGCATATCACTTCATACTCAAAAAAAGCACTTTATAGAGTTATTTTTACCCTGATTTTAAATTGAGACAGATTCAGAGAGGGTGAGTAGCCCTAGAGCAGTCAGCTGTGAAGAGGTACAGCTGAGTTTAAACCCACATTTATCTATTGCAAAACTAGCACTTTCAGCTTCTACTGATGGTTCTAGGACTGTGGCATACATAAGAATCACCTGCAGGGTTGGTTTGAAAACACCTGTGCTCCAGCCCCCACGATGGATTCACTGAGTCTGGGATAAAGGTCTTGGAATTTAATAGTTTTTAATTAAATTTTATTTCTTCAAAGCAGCTTTCGGTTTACAGAAAAGTTGGGCAAAAAGTACACAGTTTCCATACACCTCCTCTTCTCCCGCCCAGTTCTCCCTGTTATTAACATCTTACTTTAGTGTAGCACATTTATTATAAATGAACCAATAATACCGATACATCATTATTAACTGAAGTCCACAGTTTAAGATAGAACTGATGGCCTTGCGAAGAGAAGGAGAGAGCTCAGAGGAAAGGCCATGTGAGGACAAAGCAACTGTCTGCAAGCCAGGAAGAGTGCCTCCCCCAGAAAACAAAACCTCCTCCAAGCTTGAGCTTGGACCTCGTCTCTAGAGCTGCGAGAAGATAAATTCCTTTTGCTGAGCCGCACAAGTCTATGGCATTTTGTTAAGGCAGCCTGAGCAGACTAATACGTGCTCCAAGGCCATGCTTTGAGAAATCGCAGCTCTACAGGAGAAGTGACCAAGGCACTTGCAGCATCTGGGAACTTATCAGTCTTCAGAAACTGGAGCCCTATCCCAGACCTACGGAGTCAGTATCCTCATTTTAACAGCATCATCAAGTGGTTCCAGGTATGCTGATGAAAACGAGGCATGGCCCATCAAAACATTATGTTTACTGCCTCCTTGGAGGCACCCAGAGCTCACTGGGCATGAGAGGCAGCTGGTGCTATAATCGTAACCAATTCACCGCATCTCTCCCCAAGTGAGATGACCCTGCTTAATTTTTGCAGCAGTCCCTCCTCAGATGGATATAATTGTTTATTGCCTCATTCGGTTTCAAGCAGCAAATACCTACAACCTTGATCATCTGACTACACCTGCAAAGTGCTTTGTGATTCTGGATCTCTCTCATGATGATAATAATTGGTGAAAATAACCTACTTTGAGATCTTCGCATTAAAGGGAATATGAATATGCCACAATGAGACAAAAATGAAGGAAACATTTTAGGGCGGCAGGCTGAATTCTGACATTCCTGTAAGATTTCTATATTCAGTAGATGATGTGGTCTTTAGAACTCTGAAGGTAGGTCAGATTCCATTGTTCCCATTTTGCAGATGAGGAAACGAGAGCCCATGGACAGTGACTTACTTGAATTTTCACAAAGAGCACAAGGTACAGCCAGGACACAATCCTCACCATCTGACATCTTTCACCACTCGGTGCTATAAGCCTTGCCAAGCTTATGTAAGCAGGAGCACTGCCAAATGAACCGCAGTTCTCTAAGCAGCAAAATTCAGATTTGCTTTGCAACTCTGTCTTCAGGATAAGTCCATATTATAAATGTAAAGCTATTATATTGCTTAGCTGCATTTCTCTTGACTTGTGAACTTCAGGAAATTCACTGACTGATGACATTCTCTATGTGGCAGGAAAGGTGATTAGAGGATTCGCTTTGGAATAGAAATTTAGTTGAACCTGGAAGCCCTGCAACAACTTATATCTTTAATGAGGTTAATGCTGAAAAGATTTTACCTACATTCCATCTCTCTAGGTTCTAGGTTTGAATTGTATGTTCTAACATGTTCAATAAATTTCAAACCACTTTATACCTTTTATCCTTATATGTTCTTTAATTGCTCATTGTACTGCCTTTAGACTAAAAACAGGCTCTTGTGGGAGTATCTGCTAGTTTATCTATTAGCAGTTTGAATGAAACTGTCCAAAAATGGTTTCACTGTAACTAAATGAACCTGTTTCTAGAGTAGTCGTCATAATCAAAAGTTGGAATTAGCTTAAAACTGAATTTCATTCCGAATCAATCATCTTCTCCAAATATCTGAATCAGATTAAGTCCTTAAAAAGAAGAAAAACGCATTTCTTTATGTGTGTGTGTGGTTCAAAGTACTATATTATATTGCTGATAAGGAATTTAACTTGATATGTTAAAGATTTTTCAATAGATTAACACTTTCGGGAAATAGACTCAATCTTTTTGTTTTAAAATATACTAGTAAAATTAAAATTCTTAAATCAGAAATGTTTTGAGGAGAACAGGAATCTGTATTATTCAGATTAAGGTTTAAAAAAATGGCAGTTCTGAGTGTGGATAACTCAAAACTAGGTTTGACAAGCTGTCAGAATTGAACAGTGAAAGAGCTGTGTAATGCTTGTCAAAATAGATGACGTAGTTGATGCTCCAGCTCAGGTGTTCGTTAACAACCTGTCAACAAATGGACAAAGGAAAAGACAAGGAAGACTTGGACCTTCAAAGTCTTGATGCCATTAGATTTTCAGAAGACCAGAAAATTTTAGATGGGTGATATTGATGAATGGTACCAAAGAATGAAAATCTAACTATGTTATGATGGTGAATGCTGATAAAACAAATACTCCCAGATACGGGGTGTTTGTGGAAATGCAATGAAAGATACATTTCTAATAATGGAGGCAAACTAAGGTATAAGTGAGAATTTCAGGCACAGCAAGAATGGAGGACGGGAGACAGAGATAAGATGGTACTGTGACTGGACTACAGAGGAGCAAGGTTATAAGACATGACAAGTCATTTATGTATTGTTTCCTTTACTGATTTTTGGCAAGTGCCTAAATTTTATTCACAGTGATGTGAATAGATATCAAAATATTCTCCTCCATTCATTCTCATATTATGGAAGTTTAATAAAACAAAATTCATAAATTATTGGAGCAATCTTTTCCCCTTCTAGGAAAAAGAATACTTGAATTGGCAAATTAGCATAACTGCATAAGCAGCAAAAGATTATACTGGGGAAATGGTGGTGGTAGATTAAATTTAATATGATCAACTCCAACATTCTTAGTAAAAAAATTTTGGTACAATAAAAGAGTATACAGGGGTCAGACTGACAATACACAAGTGACTAGGCATATTTTATCATCTCTCATGACTTCTTTATCTAAAGTAGGTGCTCAGCTTGTCAACCAAATCTCAAAAATTTTTATTCATTCAACAAGTATCAAGCCAGGAACTGTGTTACATAGGGAGATCTGACAGAAGACAAGGTAGGAAAGGTGGAGTTTCTTGCCTTCAAGAAGCTGACAATATCAGAATGGATCCATACATAAGTATAAATTGCAATAAGAAGCATGACCTGTTAAAAGCACCCACAATGCGCTTGGTAAGTGCATGGGCAAGTGTTATTTTATCTAATCCCCACAGCTGCATAAGAGTGTATATCAGTTAGTTTTGCCATATAAAGAAACCTCCCTAAAATTTAGTGGCTTAACATAACAATCATTTATTTACCTGACAATTCTGTGGTCTGCCCACTTAGGTAGTGCTCAGCTGGGCTTCTCATGCCTCTGTGGGTAGCAGTGATGTACCCATCTCACAGGTCATGCAGATGGTTGGAGTTGTGGGGATAACTAGACCCTGGCCGCCTCACCAACCAGCACACTGGACTAGATGTTCTCACTTGGCAATGACTGCAGGGTTCTTGGGCTTAGGTGCCACTGTACAGCGCTTTTTAAGTCTCTGCTTGGGATACACTTGCCAGTGTCCTATTGGCCATATCAAGTCACAAAGCTAGCCCAGATTCAAGGGGTTAAAGAAGAATATACCTCCTTTAATGGAGGAAATGATGAAGTCATATATTATGTACAGGCTATGTACAGGGACGGAAAGAATGCGTGACCACCATCTCAATTGGCTTTAGGAAGGTACTATTCATATCTCAGTGAGGCACAGAGGGGTTAAATGACTATTCCAAGCTTATCGAGCTAGTGACAGAGCTAGGATTCAAATCCTTTAATGGAGGAAATGATGAAGTCATATATTATGTACAGGCTATGTACAGGGACGGAAAGAATGCGTGACCACCATCTCAATTGGCTTTAGGAAGGTACTATTCATATCTCAGTGAGGCACAGAGGGGTTAAATGACTATTCCAAGCTTATCGAGCTAGTGACAGAGCTAGGATTCAAACTGAGCAGTCTGACTCGATAGCCAATAAGTGTACCCACTACACTCTAGTACAGGTGCCACACAAGGATGACTCATGTGCTGTGGGAAGATTCGGGAAAAGCCCCTAACTCAATCTTGGGTATTAGAGAAGCTTTCCCAGAAGAACTAGTGTCAAATTTAAAACCTAATGGACAAGGATGAATTAGTCATATGAAGAGGAGGGAAGGACAGGAACATTCCTTGTAAAGGAGACCACATATGCAAAGTAATAGAGGTTGGGAAAGTTAAGGTAGAAAGGGCTACAGATAGTTCCCTGGGCTGGAGGACTGAGATCTAAGCTCTATGGCAGGAGTGGGTAACTTTGGCAGAATTGTAAATTTCTTAAAACCAAACTGTGGTTTAATCAGAGAAATTGCCAGCCCACTGAAAGGCTCAATCCAGAGATTAATAGGTTTAGATTTTGATTTTATATTCATCACTCCGGTGGCCATGAAGAGAAAGGATTAGACTGGGCCCCACTGAAAGTAGGAAGATTATTTGCAAGATTATCTGCAGTGACCAGACAAAAGAGTACAAAGGCCTAAACTAGAATAGAGGCCAGTGTGGATGAGGAAAAGACCCACTGGAAAGATATTTAGAGGACAGGACATGAGGCCAAGAAAATGTGACAAAGGCATCATAATGACACGGGTTTTGGTTTATGCTGTTTGGATGATGGTACCATTACCTGAACTGCGAAGTCACAAACTGAAGATATTTCAAGGAAGGGAAGGATGTCTTTTGATTTGCATGTGTTGAGTTTTAGATGTCTATAGGACTACATCTAAATTAATATATCCACTGTGAGGCAGGAATGAGCCTTGAATTTCAGCATATAATAAACTGAACAAGTCCCAGATAATCACAATATGGAGGGGGTGGAGTGGAGGGAAGGAGCATTTTCTAATTCCATCTCACCCCACCCCATCACTCCTCCCGTAGACAACCATTGTTAGTTTGCCCCACTGAAGAACTGAGACTAGGCACAGGATTGGAGTCAATTTTTAAATGCAATTTATCAGAATTTTGTCCAACCCTGTGCCATGGAAATCAAGAAAAGAATTTCCCAAAGAGGTAGTGACTACAGTAACAAGCAATAACAAGACGTCAAGCCCACTGAAAACGGAAATAACTTACCATTGTATTTAGGACCAAGGAGATTAGTGACCTTTTTACAAGAGTTAACAAACAACTCCTTGTTCATATATTTAAGCCTGCTCTTTGAAAATTAACATCATTTTATTTTTCAAGATAAAGTTATGCATGATTGGTATTTCCAGGTAATAATGAGCAACCATTTTGAACACCTATCATTATGTCAAGTTCTGTAATCGGCACTTTTTATTATGTCTAATGACTACCTACAAAGTAGCAGATTTTCCTTCCATTTGATAAATGAGGATACCCATGGTTAGAGTAGTGATCTGAGATCACAAGTCTGATCACTGGCAAAGCCAACATGCAGAGTCAGAAACCACAAATTCACAGACCTTGCTTTTTCACTACATTGTAGAGTCTCTGAGGAGTTTCTATGACACAAGAGGGCAGGAATGCATAAATGGTATCTGCTAAGGATCTCCTTTTAATCAATTGTTCCAACTCTGTCTCCGTTCACAATTTTAACTGGCATTTCTAAATCACAGCAATCTAAGCATCCTCTGGCTTTACTCGTGGAAATGTTGCAATAAGTAATAAGTAATAAGAAGGTCAGAAACTGAAGACAGGATGAGGATAAAGAAGAGGTCTAACCTAGATAGTATATTCAAAAGCAGAGACATTGCTTTGCCAAGGCTATGGTTTTTCCTGTGGTCNGTGGCTTAACATAACAATCATTTATTTACCTGACAATTCTGTGGTCTGCCCACTTAGGTAGTGCTCAGCTGGGCTTCTCATGCCTCTGTGGGTAGCAGTGATGTACCCATCTCACAGGTCATGCAGATGGTTGGAGTTGTGGGGATAACTAGACCCTGGCCGCCTCACCAACCAGCACACTGGACTAGATGTTCTCACTTGGCAATGACTGCAGGGTTCTTGGGCTTAGGTGCCACTGTACAGCGCTTTTTAAGTCTCTGCTTGGGATACACTTACCAGTGTCCTATTGGCCATATCAAGTCACAAAGCTAGCCCAGATTCAAGGGGTTAAAGAAGAATATACCTCCTTTAATGGAGGAAATGATGAAGTCATATATTATGTACAGGCTATGTACAGGGACGGAAAGAATGCGTGACCACCATCTCAATTGGCTTTAGGAAGGTACTATTCATATCTCAGTGAGGCACAGAGGGGTTAAATGACTATTCCAAGCTTATCGAGCTAGTGACAGAGCTAGGATTCAAACTGAGCAGTCTGACTCGATAGCCAATAAGTGTACCCACTACACTCTAGTACAGGTGCCACACAAGGATGACTCATGTGCTGTGGGAAGATTCGGGAAAAGCCCCTAACTCAATCTTGGGTATTAGAGAAGCTTTCCCAGAAGAACTAGTGTCAAATTTAAAACCTAATGGACAAGGATGAATTAGTCATATGAAGAGGAGGGAAGGACAGGAACATTCCTTGTAAAGGAGACCACATATGCAAAGTAATAGAGGTTGGGAAAGTTAAGGTAAAAAGGGCTACAGATAGTTCCCTGGGCTGGAGGACTGAGATCTAAGCTCTATGGCAGGAGTGGGTAACTTTGATTGTAAATTTCTTAAAACCAAACTGTGGTTTAATCAGAGAAATTGCCAGCCCACTGAAAGGCTCAATCCAGAGATTAATAGGTTTAGATTTTGATTTTATATTCATCACTCCGGTGGCCATGAAGAGAAAGGATTAGACTGGGCCCCACTGAAAGTAGGAAGATTATTTGCAAGATTATCTGCAGTGACCAGACAAAAGAGTAAAAAGGCCTAAACTAGAATAGAGGCCAGTGTGGATGAGGAAAAGACCCACTGGAAAGATATTTAGAGGACAGGACATGAGGCCAAGAAAATGTGACAAAGGCATCATAATGACACGGGTTTTGGTTTATGCTGTTTGGATGATGGTACCATTACCTGAACTGCGAAGTCACAAACTGAAGATATTTCAAGGAAGGGAAGGATGTCTTTTGATTTGCATGTGTTGAGTTTTAGATGTCTATAGGACTACATCTAAATTAATATATCCACTGTGAGGCAGGAATGAGCCTTGAATTTCAGCATATAATAAACTGAACAAGTCCCAGATAATCACAATATGGAGGGGGTGGAGTGGAGGGAAGGAGCATTTTCTAATTCCATCTCACCCCACCCCATCACTCCTCCCGTAGACAACCATTGTTAGTTTGCCCCACTGAAGAACTGAGACTAGGCACAGGATTGGAGTCAATTTTTAAATGCAATTTATCATAATTTTGTCCAACCCTGTGCCATGGAAATCAAGAAAAGAATTTCCCAAAGAGGTAGTGACTACAGTAACAAGCAATAACAAGACGTCAAGCCCACTGAAAACGGAAATAACTTACCATTGTATTTAGGACCAAGGAGATTAGTGACCTTTTTACAAGAGTTAACAAACAACTCCTTGTTCATATATTTAAGCCTGCTCTTTGAAAATTAACATCACTTTATTTTTCAAGATAAAGTTATGCATGATTGGTATTTCCAGGTAATAATGAGGTACCATTTTGAACACCTATCATTATGTCAAGTTCTGTAATCGGCACTTTTTATTATGTCTAATGACTACCTACAAAGTAGCAGATTTTCCTTCCATTTGATAAATGAGGATACCCATGGTTAGAGTAGTGATCTGAGATCACAAGTCTGATCACTGGCAAAGCCAACATGCAGAGTCAGAAACCACAAATTCACAGACCTTGCTTTTTCACTACATTGTAGAGTCTCTGAGGAGTTTCTATGACACAAGAGGGCAGGAATGCATAAATGGTATCTGCTAAGGATCTCCTTTTAATCAATTGTTTCAACTCTGTCTCCGTTCACAATTTTAACTGGCATTTCTAAATCACAGCCATCTAAGCATCCTCTGGCTTTACTCGTGGAAATGTTGCAATAAGTAATAAGTAATAAGAAGGTCAGAAACTGAAGACAGGATGAGGATAAAGAAGAGGTCTAACCTAGATAGTATATTCAAAAGCAGAGACATCGCTTTGCCAAGGCTATGGTTTTTCCTGTGGTCATGTATGGATGTGAAAGTTGGACTGTGAAGAAGGCTGAGTGCCGAATAATTGATGCTTTTGAACTGTAGTCCTGGAGAAGACTCTTGAGAGTCCCTTGGACTGCAAGGAGATCCAACCAGTCCATTCTGAAGGAGATCAACCCTGGGATTTCTCTGGAAGGAATGATGCTAAAGCTGAAACTCCAATACTTTGGCCACCTCTTGAGAAGAGTTGACTCACTGGAAAAGACTCTGATGCTGGGAGGGATTGGGGGCAGGAGGAGAAGGGGACAACCGAGGATGAGATGGCTGGATGGCATCACGGACTCAATGGACGTGAGTCTGAGTGAACTCCGGGAGATGGTGATGGACAGGGAGGCCTGGCGTGCTGCAATTCACGGGGTCACAAAGAGTTGGACATGACTGAGCGACTGAACTGAACTGAACTGAACTGGTACAGACTAGATGAAGCTCAAGCCGGAATCAAGACTGTCAGGAGAAATATTAATAACCTCAGATATGCAGATGACACCACCCTAATGGCAGAAAGCAAAGAAGAACTAAAGAGTCTCTTGATGAAGGTGAAAGAAGAGAGTGAACAAGCTGGCTTAAAACTCAACATTCAGAAAACTAAGATCCTGCCATCTAATCCCATAACTTATGGCAAATAGATGGGAAAACAATGGACAGAGTGACCAACTTTATTTTCTTGGGTTCCAAAATCACTGTGGATGGTGACTGAAGCCATAAAATTAAAAGACGCTTGCTCCTTGGAAGAAAAGCTGTGATGAACCTAGACAGCATATTAAAAAAGCAGAGACATCACTTTGTTGACAAAGCTCTGTATAGTCAAAGCTATGGCTTTTCCAGTAGTCACGTACGGATGTGAGAGCTGGACCAGAAAGAAGGCTGAGCACCAAAGAACTGATGCTTTTGAACTGTGGTGCTGGAGAAGACTCTTAAGAGTCTCTTGGACAGCAAGGAGGTCAAACCAGTCGATCCTAAAGGAAATCAACCCTGAATGTTCATTGGAAGGACTCATGCTGAAGCTGAAACTCCAATACCCTGATCACCTGGTGTGAAGACCTATCTCATTGGAAAAGACCCTGATGCTGGGAAAGGTTGAAGGCAGGAGGAGAAGTGGATGACAGAGGATGAGATGGTTGGATGGCATCACCAACTCAATGCACATGAGTTAGAGCATACTCCAAGAGATAGTGAAGGATAGGAAAGCCTGGTATGCTGCAGTCCCGGAGGTCACCAAAAGTTGGACATGACTGAGCGACTGAACAGTAAAATCTGGTGTCTTATCCTTTTTTTTTTTTCTGAAAAAGGGAAGACTAGATGGGTGGTGGGCAATGCCTCTTGCTTGTGATTTCCAAGCCACGGCAGTTACTGAAACCAGCATTTGACAATGGGGCCAGTTCCACAGTTCAATACTAGCCTCCATCTAAAACTAGTCAGAGTGGAACAAGTTGATTTACATAGGGGCTGAGAAACCCTCCAAAGGGGACTTTTGAAGTGGACTGGTGAGAGGACTCTGGAAATTTTCTGGACCTAGAGAGTCCATGACTGAGCTCCTTTTAACATAGTTCTTGTGCTTGTAGGTTTAGGCATTTTGATGGCATCTAAAGGGTGAAGGTTATGTAGTGAGTAAAAGATAACCCATAACATGGAGCATTCCTTCTTGCATAACAAACTTCTTAATACAATTTAGGTACTGCAAAGCCATGTTTGGTGGGAAAATGAATTTCTTTTAAAAATAAGAGATACAGATATATGTTATATATTATGTAACTCATAAATTATCTCTTTAATACTTATATAAGGAAAGTGTTAGTCACTCAATCATGTCCAACTCTTTGAGACCCCATGTACAGCAGCCCCCTATGCTCCTCTGTCCATGGAATTCTCCAGGCAAGAATGCTGAAGTGGGTATTTCCTTCTCCAGGGGATCTTCCTCACCCACAGACTCACAGACTCCCCCAAATCTCTTGCACTGACAGGAAGATTCTTTACCATCTGAGCCACTAGGGAAGCCCCTGAAAGGAAGCTTAGCAGATGATGGTTATATGAGGAAGGTAGTACCAAATGCCCATTTTACAGAAGAATACTTTGAGTTAAAGAGAGATAAAACTCAAGAAAAAGGGGATATATGTATACTCGTGGCTGATTAAGGGCTTTCCAGGTGGCACTGGTGATAAAGAACCCACCTGCCAATGCAGGTTAGACATACGAGTTTGGAAGATCCCCTGGAAGAGGGTGCACAGCAACCCACTCCAGTATTCTTGCTTGGAGAATCCCTTAGACAGAGGAGCCCGGCAGGCTGCAGTCCAGAGTGTTGCACAGAGTTGGCAGGACTGCAGTGACTTAGCACACACGCACACATGGCTGATTAAACTTGTTGTCCAGCAAAAACCAACAGAACATCATAAAAAAATTATCCTACAATTGAAAGTAAATTTTAAAAGAAAGATAAAACATCTTGCCAATGCTACTGGCTCCTCTGGGCAGTTGATAATCTGGGACTATCAGCTAAGGAGGATAAATAAAAATGAGCCCCAAAAGAAAAGTCTAAAGATCATTAATAAAACATATCAGAGCAAGAATAATCAAAGTGTGAAAGGAAAAGCTTGCTGCATCTGAAAAGAAATCCACAAGGGTAGCAGAGAAAACTGGACCAACATCTGGGTTTCCAAAGGGAAACCATAACCAGGCCCAGAATGAGATGAGTTAGTGTTTACATTCACCGGTTATATTTATAAGAGTTTTCTCATCTGTAAGATGGGAGTAGCAAGTCTTCTCTGCAGTGAAGTGAGATTTAAATGTGATGGTGTGTGGAAAAGACCCCAGTAATTTGCATATTTTTACATATTAGATCTTAGAACAATTTAGAATACTCCATCTGTCCAATGAATTAAAAGCCTCTGGGGCCTAACAGTAAGTATCATCAAAAGAATAAATGTTAATGAGACAGTTTAAGATGCAAGGTGAACATAAGAACATTATTGTTTTTAATTAATAGAAACTGAGCTAATGGCACCTCATCATGGATCAATAACTAAGCAGATGGTCAATGTAAAACATAATCATTGTTTTTGGTAACTAACCCAAATGCAATGGTTTTATATTGTTAGAAATGAGTATAAACCATACTTGGGACTAAAGGTCATTTTCTGATAATGAACAGCACTGCACACAATTATAAGAGAATTAAAAAGCATGATGTGAGAAGTCTAAGGAAAAGGTCCAGAGTTCTTCATGGCGCAGAATAAAGTTAGGCCAATGCCCCCTTTCTTTGCCTCATTTCTTGCTCCCTCTCTCAAAGTACTTTGCTCCTTTCTTTCTTAGGATTTGTCATAAACTGTAAATAATTTATGTGCATTTGTTTAGTGATCATCTCCCAACACGCACACAGCTGTAGTCTCCAAAAGGACTGGAATTACTGTAACCACATTTGGTTTTTGGAAAAGGGTATATTCGATGCCAGCCTCGGTGCTTAACACAAAATATATATTCAAGTTGAAAGAAAGAAATCTGCTGAATAAAAGGATAAATGATGCATTGTTGGTTCTTGGTTATCTTTTCTGCTACACCTCAAGGCACAGTGCACAGTCAAGAACATCTCACTGCTTTCATGCTTTGGAAGCTTCCCTGAGGCGTTTATGAGACTGATCTGCCTTCTACCTGTGGGTGTAGCAGGGGAGGAGGGTTGTGCGGTGCTGGCCTCTGAAGCTATTCAGGGAGGAGAAAGCAGTACTCACAGACATGTTAAAACCCCAGTGCTCCCACTGAGGCATGCTCAGGTCAACCTGTAGGTGTAGGTGACTTTCTCTGTGCTTCATGCTAAGTCCCTTGTCATGTTCAACTCTTGACTGTAGCCCTCCAGGCTCCTCTGTCCATGGGATTCTCCCAGAAAGAATACTGGAGTGGGTTGCCACACCCTGCTCAAGGGTATCTTCCTGACCCAGGGATCGAACCCACATCTTTTATGTCTCTTGCATTGGCAAGTGTGTTCTCTACCACTAGCACCATGACTCGGTAGGTTTCAGGTTCTTTTTGGTCTTCCTGTTGTCTGGTGGACCCTGCAAACTGTCTCTCTAAGCAGCTATCAATGGCCACTCTCTTCTGAGGTGGCTGCCCAGTTGGTTACGATGCACACAATAAAGGTTCTCACTCATAAGCCCAGATAGATGAAAGACAAAGACTCTAGGTGAAGTTCAGAAGGTGAATCTGATCTTGAACTCAGGAGCAATGCCCTCCACACCTGTCTTAGTTCACCTGATACATTCAGACCACTTTTCAGGACTCTGATAACTCAAACACACTCTGTTAATCCCTTCCTCCAGGGTTTGGCCCAGGATGTATTTTATATTCTTGCCCTTATTTTCTTCTTTCTAACACTGAAACCTAATGGACAATCATAAAAGTTCTAAACACAACTGGGCCAAATGCTCAGCAGCAGGAAAATCAGATCTCTGTTCCTCAAGAGAAACACAAAGGATTGTCTCCCGAAGTAGTGAGTAGAGTAGGATTGCTCACAGTAGTGTGTGATTGCTGCTGCTACTAAGTCACTTCAGTCGTGTCCAACTCTGTGCAACCCCAGAGACGGCAGCCCACCAGGCTCCCCAGTCCCTGGGATTCTCCAGGCAAGAACACTGGAGTGGGTTGCCATTGCCTTCTCCAGTGTGAGATTAGATGATAGTATAAATGTTTGTGTTACCTACCAGGGAGATCAGTGCACCCCATCTGTACCCCAAAAGGTGAAGTGACTATAATATACCAAAAATAAAATAAAGAAGAAAAGGAAAGGAAGGAAGGAAGAAGGAAGCTAGTTACAAATTCCACTGTTCAGTTCAGTTCAGTCGCTCAGTCGTGTCCAACTCTTTGCGACTCCATGAATCGCAGCACGCCAGGCCTCCCTATCCATCACCATCTCCTGGAGTTCACTCAGACTCACGTCCATCGAGTCCGTGATGCCATCCAGCCATCTCATCCTCGGTCGTCCCCTTCTCCTCCTGCCCCCAATCCCTCCCAGCATCAGAGTCTTTTCCAATGAGTCAACTCTTCGCATGAGGTGGCCAAAGTACAGGAGTTTCAGCTTTAGCATCATTCCTTCCAAAGAAATCCCAGGGTTGATCTCCTTCAGAATGGACTGGTTGGATCTCTTTGCAGTCCAAGGGACTCTCAAGAGTCTTCTCCAGCACCACAGTTCAAAAGCATCAATTCTTCGGCGCTCAGCTTTCTTCACAGTCCAACTTTCACATCCATACATGACCACAGGAAAAACCATAGCCTTGACTAGGCGGACCTTAGTCGGCAAAGTAATGTCTCTGCTTTTGAATATACTATCCAGGTTGGTCATAACTTTTCTTCCAAGGAGTAAGCGTCTTTTAATTTCATGGCTGCAGTCACCATCTGCAGTGATTTTGGAGCCCCAAAAAATAAAGTCTGACACTGTTTCCACTGTTTCCCCATCTATTTCCCATGAAGTGATGGGACCGGATGCCATGATCTTCGTTTTCTGAATGTTGAGCTTTAAGCCAACTTTTTCGCTCTCCTCCTTCACTTTCATCAAGAGGCTTTTTAGCTCCTCCTCACTTTCTGCCATAAGGGTGGTGTCATCAGCATATCTGAGGTTATTGATATTTCTCCCGGCAATCTTGATTCCAGCTTGTGTTTCTTCCAGTCCAGCGTTTCTCATGATGTACTCTGCATATAAGTTAAATAAGCAGGGAGACAATATACAGCCTTGACGTACTCCTTTTCCTATTTGGAACCAGTCTGTTGTTCCATGTCCAGTTCTAACTGTTGCTTCCTGACCTGCATACAGATTTCTCAAGAGGCAGGTTAGGTGGTCTGGTATTCCCATCTCTTTCAGAATTTTCCACAGTTTATTGTGATCCACACAGTCAAAGGCTTTGGCATAGTCAATAAAGCAGAAATAGATGTTTTTCTGGAACTCTCTTGCTTTTTCCATGATCCAGCGGATGTTGGCAATTTGATCTCTGGTTCCTCTGCCTGTTCTAAAACCAGCTTGAACATCAGGGAGTTCACGGTTCACATATTGCTGAAGCCTGGCTTGGAGAATTTTGAGCATTACTTTACTAGCGTGTGAGATGAGTGCAATTGTGCGGTAGTTTGAGCATTCTTTGGCATTGCCTTTCTTTGGAATTGGAATGAAAACTGACCTTTTCCAGTCCTGTGGCCACTGCTGAGTTTTCCAAATTTGCTGGCATATTGAGTGCAGCACTTTCACAGCATCATCTTCCAGGATTTGAAACAGCTCAACTGGAATTCCATCACCTCCACTAGCTTTGTTCTTAGTGATGCTTTCTAAGGCCCACTTGACTTCACATTCCAAGATGTCTGGCTCTAGATTAGTGATCACATCCTCATGATTATCTGGGTCGTGAAGATCTTTTCTGTACAGTTCTTCTGTGTATTCTTGCCACCTCTTCTTAATATCTTCTGCTTCTGTTAGGTCCATACCATTTCTATCCTTTATCGAGCCCATCTTTGCATGAAATGTTCCCTTGGTATCTCCAATTCTCTTGAAGAGATCTCTAGTCTTTCCCATTCTGTTGTTTTCCTCTATCTCTTTGCATTGATTGCTGAAGAAGGCTTTCTTATCTCTTCTTGCTATTCTTTGGAACTCTGCATTCAGATGCTTATATCTTTTCTTTTCTCCTTTGCTTTTCGCCTCTCTTCTTTTCAGTGCTATTTGTAAGGCTTCTCCAGACAGCCATTTTGCTTTTTTGCATTTCTTTTCCATGGGGATGGTCTTGATCCCTGTCTCCTGTACAATGTCACGAACCTCATTCCATAGTTCATCAGGAACTCTGTCTATCAGATCTAGGCCCTTAAATCTATTTCTCACTTCCACTGTATAATCATAAGGGATTTGATTTAGGTCATACCTGAATGGTCTAGCGGTTTTCCCTACTTTCTTCAATTTAAGTCTGAATTGTACTTCCCGTATTTTCATTTACCTCTCAGATGAGGGAACAATCACTAAAACCGTCATCAGAAGGTATAAAAGATCAGACTGTCTTCAGGGCTAAATGCAACTCTGTTTTTCTTGGGAAGCAGGCTCATCTCAGAAATATTTTGAAAAAAGATCAATTAATATCCATGCTGTGATTTATTTCCATTTGCCTGGGGTTTTGTATCGATCCACTCTAAAAACTTTTATGGGCATGCCACAAGGTAACGCAAGGCCGGCTGCCCATGTCTCATTAGATATGATTAGGTAGACTTTCTGACACTATTTGGGGATGAAAACTGAAGCTCTGTTTTCTAAGACACATGCTTGCTTCATCCAAGCTCTTCTCCCTTCAGTTTTGTCCTGAGGTTCTGCTCATTCTCCACTAAGGTTCTGAACTTATTGTAGACAAGTTCACCTGAGCTTAACAGCTAGTTTTAAAGCCTGAAACTAAAAGTGAAAGTGTTAGTTACTTAGTCATGCTCAACTCTTCGTGACCTCACGGGCTGTAGCCCACCAGGCTTCTCTGTGTCTAGGATTCTCCAGACAAGATTACTGGAGTGGGTTGCCATTTCCTTCTCTAGGGGATCTTCCTAACCCAGGCATCAAACCCAGGTCTCCTGAATTGCAGGCAGATTCTTCACCACCTGAGCCACCCGGGAAGCCCCAGTTTTAAAGTCCTAGTTTTACAGCCAAGGAAAATATCACTGAAACACAAATAAGATTAACAGAGCTGTAGATCAGGATAATAAAATTTTGAGAGGTCAAAATATACTTGAAACTTCAAGCTACATAAAGCCTTTGTAATTTTTTAGTCCTGGTTCTTATTAAAAACAAATCAGTCTTGTTTTATACACACATCTACCACATATTTACATACATAATTATATTTAATTAAAGGAACTGCTTTCACTAACATTTTTTTGCTCTGACATGTCTAATATATTTACTTTTAATTTCACTGATAGTACTGTTTTCCTGCCTAGAAGCATATTTATTTGTAATTACGAAATTATAAGAAATTTTATAGTTCAGTAAACAAAATTATAAAGGCAAAGAGAAACAAATAGGAACTAAGAGTTGAGACACCAGAAGGCTAATCTTATCTCACCTTATGTCATTTCATACCCATTTAACAAGAGTTTTTTTTGGCGTGGTGATAAGAACACAAGGACTGCTACAGAAATGATATTCTTAATTTCCCCATATGTGGCAATCATTTCACAAGGAATAGCAAGAACAGAGGTTCCATTTAAAATGTTGCTTCAAACAAAACTTAACCAACAGAGGCGGACAAAAGGGCTCCCTCCTGCCATATGACAACTAGGATGAAAATAGGCCAACACAAACCAGAATGTCAAAGATTAACTTTAGATTCTCTGGCATTCCTCTTTGAATAATCCTGAGCTAAATTCTCCCTCTTTATGTCAAGGAACACACACTCTCTAGGCATTTCGATTTGCAGTCCCTCCACCCACTACCTAGATTCTCTTTTTCTGAGATATGTTTAGATTTTGGAGAGAGTCACATGATTTTCTCCAGAAATCATCCTCAGCCAAATTGAGTTATTTTAAATCATTTACCCACAGCAGCTATTTCAGAAACTCTCAGAGCATGTGCAGCCTGCACTGACCAGATCTCTCCACTCTTTACCTTTCCCTTCAGCAGATGTGATCTGGAATAGGAAGCCTAGCACAGCTCAGTGTGACAGCATCAACTTAACGGGTACCCAGCCTGTGGGCAGAAAGGTTAAGAAGGCTAAGCAGTAGCATCTTCAGGTCTCAGGCTTGGTGTGAGATTTCAGAAGCTGCACAGTTTCTTGGTGATCCGTTCAAAGTGGTCTGTGGGTGGTGGTATTTGGGGAGCCTTCCCACCAATCAGCCTACAGAGACAGGAGACACAAGACTGAAGTAACAGCCTTGCCCAGGGAGCAGATGTTGGTGCCTTTCTCTCCTCCAGTTCCGTGGCACTCTGCATAAATTAAGCCCTCAATAAGGATTTGTTAAAAACCAAGGCTCTTTCAATAATCTAAGTAGCTTGTTCTTCATTACTTTACTCTTTAGGTGACAATGGAATCGGTGTCTTATTCTTTGGCAAAGGAGAAGAGAGCATCCACTTCGATCAACTGCTTTCACAGAGTAACCAGAGTGCAGAGGCTGAGCAGCTTGACTGCGATTGCCAGGTTAGTTCCAGATACAGCCAGGACTCTAGGGACCTGTGGGCACTTGACCTTCCTGGCCTCCTTAAAGTCTTTACCCCCTTGCCCTCGCCTTATGCTAGTTCAGTGGCCTCCTTTCCACTCTCAGGAGCTTTTGTATAATATTCTCTCTTCCAGGAATGTTCTGTTGTTCCCTCCTAAGTTGTTCCCTCCTATCCTTTAAGTTCCATTGCAAGTATTACTTCCTCAGAAAGTTCCCAACTGCCCAGGTAAAGGACACATCCCACGCTTCCACTTTTCTCTCACAATACCTTGTTCCTTTCTTTCCCAGCATTGACTACAAATGTTAAATCCATATGTTTTATGTGTATTCATTTGTTTATTATCTATTTACCAACACACACACACACACACACAGCGGTTTCCTGGAGGACAAGAATTATATATTTTTTAAACAATAGATATCCAGTGCTAGGCTCAGTGCCTATCACAAAATAGCTATACATTAAAAATATGTTGAGTAAAAGGATTTGTGTCTGGTGTCATCCTTTCTTCTACACCACCATGCACAGTTGTCTCCCTTCATTAAAAAGACAACTGATGATACATCAACTCAGCAGCTGATTTTTCTGAATCGTTTTGGCCTTATACAGGGCATAGGTTAATCTGAAGACTCCATTTCTAAATAAAACAACTGGACCACAGATCGTCAAAGGGGATTAAAGAGATCAAAATACCATTGCATCTGTTACCCTAGGAAAATGCTTCCTTCAACAGGGTAAATAAGGCAGCAGGACTATTGAGATCATGCAGACGAACATCTGAATACACACTCCAGAAAAGAGCAAAGGACAAAACTTGGAATTGGGAAATACAAGTGTATAGTTTGGATCACCCCTCAAAAGAAATAATGGTGTCTTTGGGGTACATTAAATGAGGTGACAAATTTTTGTACTCTCAATAATTTTTTCTCATTGATGGGAGTGTCAACTCATTCATCATGAAAGCCTTTCAAGGATTCTCTAGTGCCTTCAGGATGAAGCTCACCTTCCTCTGAAGGATGTGTGTGGCCTTTCACAATCTATCCCCTGTCCTTCCCTTTGAAGTCACATCCTGATACACATCCACTGGCCCTCATACTCTTCCACTGGCCCTCATACTCTAAACATGCAGAAATACTGGGGGTCCTATCAGCCACAGTCCCCCACAATTCCAAGGCCCTTGTGTGTGTGTGTGATACCCAAGTTGGGAGGACCAGTCCCCACCTTGATCACGTGTTCACTTTAGCTCTGTATTAGTTTTGTATTGCTGCTGTAACAAATAACCACAAACTGATGGCTTAAACCAACACAATCTTATATTTCTGGGGGTCAGAAGCCTGAAATGCATTTCACTAAGCTAAAATCAACATGTCAGCAAAACTAGATTCCTTTCTGAAGGCTTCAGGGAAGAATCTATTTACTTGCCTTTTCCATCTTTGAGAGACTACCTATTTTCCTGAATTGTGGCCTCCTTCCAATTGAAGCAAATAATGGCCAGTTGAGTCTTTCTCACATTGCCTCACTTTGACTGACTTTTCTGCTTTCTTTTTGCATGTTTAAGGATCCTTGTGATTATATTGGGCCCACTCAGATAAAACAGCATAATTTTCCTATTTCAGTGTCAGCTAATTGACAACCTTAATTCCATCTGCAACTTTAATTCTCCTTTGCTACATAAATTAATGTTAGTGGTTCAGTCATTTCTGACTCTTTGCAAATCCATGGACTGTAGCCTACCAGGCTCCTCCCACCATGGGATTCTCCAAGCAAGAATACTGGAGTGAGTTGCTATTTCCTTCTCCAGGGAATCTTTCCGAACCAGGGATCAAACCTGGGTATCCTACATCGCAGGCAAATTTTTACCATCTGAGTCACCAGGGAAACCCCTATTATATAAATTAATATAGTTACAAGTTACAGGAATTAAGATGTGGATATCTTTGGGAGAGCCATTATTCTGCCAACCACAAATTTCAAGTACACCTGACCTCCCATGTCATATTCAATGCCATTTCCCTTTGAGTGACAGAGTTAGATATTCCTCATCTTGTCTTTTATCTCCAAAGTATTCTGCTACAGTAGGGCTTATTGTTTTGTATTAAAGTCACTAATTTATAAATACACCTTCTTCATGAGACTCTTTCAGGAGTAGATCCTGGAATGCATCTTGTAAATGAGCCAGGTCCTGTGCTGTGTATTTTCCACCATTTGATTTTTACAATAGTACAATGAGATAAGACATTTTATTCATTAAACAGATGGAAACACTAAATGCTATAGCAGTTCATTTCATCACTTAGTTATGCACTTCTTGCAAGTCAGAACTGACATTTGAACTCATGACTGTCTGGTTCCCATGTGGTCAATTTACTGCTGAACTGTGCTGTCTCAGCTTGAGGTCCCCAATGGCTCACACCAACGGCCTAGCACACAACAGATTTTCATGAAAGATTTACTGAGTTTAGGGTTTGTTAAATAATCTCCTTCCCCATTGCTATCTCACTCTCCACCTTGATGACAAAATTATCTCATTTAATTTCATATCTTTATTTTACACCTCATCTCAGAGAAAGAATTTTTACTAAAACTGAATTATCTTCTCAACTGACAGAATGATTATACTTTAACTTTTTAAATGACACAGATCATCACTATCCAAAGACAATGAAAGCTACTTAATATTTAAACTATATCTTTTCTTGAAATATCAGTGCCCCCAAGCTTATTACTCATTCCTCTGAAGAAAAAGTTTTAAGTCAGTAGCTCCAAGATTTCAGCATGTTTAAACTGGACTGAGCATCACTGTGGGTGAACAGCTCCCTAACCCTGTCTGGTGATCAAATGGGCTTGTGGATCAGAGTTTTAAAGAATACTGCATAATAGTTTTAAGTCTACATTGCCTTACTATATAATCCTCATAAATCAATTTCTATAAAAAACGCACTTCTAAAAGACACATGCATCCCAATGTTTGTTGCAGCACTATTTACTATAGCCAGGACATGGAAGCAATCTAGATGTCCATCAACAGATGAATAGATAAAGAAGATAAGGTCCATGGATACAGTGGAATATTACTCAACCATAGAAAGGAATGAATTTGAGTCAGTTGCTGTCAGATGGGTGAACCTAGAGCCTCTTACACAAGTGAGGCAAATCAGAAAAACAAGTATATTAAAATTAATGCATTTATTTCTGCCCTAATCTTCAAGATTCCTTTCCTTCTACTAACTCTGGGGTTCTCCATTTCTTCCTTTTCTAGTTGCTTTAGGTGTAGAGTTAGGTTATTTATTTGACTTTTTTCTTGTTTCCTGAGGTATGCCTGTATTGCTATGAACTTTCCTCTTAGCACTGCTTTTATCGTGTCCCACAGGTTTTGGGTTGTTGTGTTTTCATTTTCATTCATTTCTATGCATATTTTGATTTCTTTTTTGATTTATTCTGTGATTTGTTGGTTATTCAGAAGCGTATTGTTCAGCCTCCATATGTTGGAATTTTTAATAGTCTTTCTCCTGTAATTGAGATCTAATCTAAATGCATTATGGTCAGAAAAGATGCTTGGAATGATTTCGATTTTTTTGAATTTATCAAGGTTAGATTTATGTCCCAGGATGTGATCTATCCTGGAGAAGGTTCCGTGAGCACTTGAGAAAAAGGTGAAATTCATTGTTTTGGGGTGAAATGTCCTATAGATATCAATTAGGTCTAACTGGTCTATTGTATCATTTAAAGTTTGCGTTTCTTTGTTAATTTTCTGGTTAGTTGATCTGTCCATAGGTGTGAGTGGGGTATTAAAGTCTCCCACTATTATTGTGTTATTGTCAATTTCCCCTTTCATAC
>SJYX01018494.1:238034-255718 GCA_006410675.1 Oreotragus oreotragus
ATTATACAGAGTGAAGTAAGCCAGAAAGAAAAACACCAATACAGTATACTAACACATATATATGGAATTTAGAAAGATGGTAATGAGGACCCTGTATGCAAGACAGCAAAAGAGACACAGATGTGCAGAGCGGACTTTTGGACTCTGAGGGAGAGGGAGACGGAGAGGGAGAGGGTGGGATGATTTGGGAGAATGGCATTGAAATATGTATACTATCATGTAAGAAATGAATTGCCAGTCTATGTTCAATGCAGGATGCAGGATGCTTGGGGCTGGTGTATGGGGATGATCTGGAGGGATGATGTGGGGTGGGAGGTGGGAGGGGGGTTCATGTTTGGGAGTTCATGTAAAAAAATAAATAAATACATAAATAAAAAAGTAATAAAAAAATAAAATTAATGCATATATAGAATCTAGAAAAATGGTACTGATGAATCTAGTAGAGAAAGGATTTGTATCACATCATAGGAAGGTGCTGTTGCTGCTGCTGCTAAGTTGCTTCAGTCGTGTCCGACTCTGTGTGATCCCAGAGACGGCAGCCCACCAGGCTCCCCCATCCCTGGGATTCTCCAGGCAAGAATACTGGAGTGGGTTCCCATTTCCTTCTCCATCAGAGGAAGGTGAGGGTGAGACAAATTGATAAATTAGGATTGACACATATACACTATCATGTGTAAAATAGATAGTGAGAAATTGCTATACAACACAGGGAACCCAGCCTGGAGCTCCATGGTGACCTAGAGGGATGGAATGGGAGGAGCAGAGAGAAGCTCAAGAAAGAGGGGGTATTTATAATTATGACTGATTTGCATTGTTGTATAGCAGAAACCAACACATTGTAAAGCAATTTTGCACCAATTAAAAAATCTAAAACAAACAAACAAAAAACTCAGGGCAGCTAGAATTTCAAATAAGAAATCAATGATTTCTGTAAAAATAGAAACTAATGATATGTTTTAAATAAAATTGAATTTACCTGCACTGAAAAAATTTTTTCTCTGCACATTTAAGATATTTAAGAATGCTTGATAATAAATGAGTCAAGCACTATAACTTAATTGCTAACACTCAATGTTGTAGGTAAAAATGTATAAGGAATTAACTGTGGTAAGGACACTCTTGTACTTATGTCATGAGTTTCTGCCTGGTCTATTCCAAGGCATGCCTTTTTATCAGTGGAATGCCATATTTTATACCAACATTTTTCCTTTCACAACAGTAACACAGGAAAATAAACAAATCAATGTTCCTTTGGTTACTAATGTGCAGTTTCCTTTTTTCTTTTCTTTCGGTTTACATAAAACTGTCATCTTCCCTAAAGACTGTTTGGGGTCCAAAAACAAGTCTACTTACCAACATACAGGCTGACTCACATGTTTCCTCAGCTGAAAAAATATATAAAGCCTATCACTTTCTAATTGCACTCCCTATTTTTCTGGTTGTTTGAGGTAACACCTGTGACCTACAACCAACAGTTTGTAACAAGCATCTCTGATGCACAACACACTCAAATACAAAAGAAGCATTTATACCTTTCCTGTGTGCTGTGGACTCAGGAACACAAATGTTTCTACAACCACAGAAGCAACAAAAAGCAGTCATGGCAAAACATGCACCATCCTTAACACTTCTTTCCAGAATTTGCATATGTCCCTTCTGCTCAAATCCCATTGGCCAAAGCAAGTCACACAGCAACACGGAGTAAAGCAGAGGAAACACAACACATGGCAACATAAGCAAACGAAAGGGCTCCAGGTGGAAAGAACACTGCAATGTCTCAGAAGCAAGACACAGAGTGGTTTGTTCAGGAGAGTGGGGTTGGGTCGATAAGGGTTTAAGCACTGAGCAGCAGAGAGGAGGATGATATTGGTTAAGACATGACACTAGTACCTAAGGACACATAAAACTCCTAAACATTATCTTGAGAGCTAGGAAGAATCAGGTAGAGACTTACACTGGAAAATGGCATGATCCAATCTGTGTTGTGGAGTGATAACTCTGGCTCTAGCATTGGGATTTTATTCTTGTGCATCTTGGATCACCAGGGGAATACCCAAGTGGAGATATCTAGGAAACAGTTGTCCACATAGAACTAGAAGAAATCATTAGCATATAGACTTTAGAAGTTTCAAATGTGTAATTTGGATGTGGCAGTGGCACCCCACTCCAGTACTCTTGCCTGGAAAATTCCATGGACGGAGGACCCTGTTGGGCTGTGGTCCATGGGGTCGCTGAGGGTCGGACATGACTGAGCGACTTCACTTTCACTTTTCATTTAATGCATTGGAGAAGGAAATGGCAACCCACTCCAGTGTTGTTGCCTGGAGAATCCCAGGGACAAGGAAGCCTGGTGGGCTGCGTCTATGGGGTCGCACAGCGTCGGACACGACTGACATGAGTTAGCTGTAGCTGTAGCTGTGGCCCCTGACCCAACGTATTTACTTGCTGCTGCTGCTAAATCGCTTTAGTTGTGTCCAGCGCTGTGTGACCCCATAGATGGCAGCCCATCAGACTCCACCATCCCTGGGATTCTCCAGGCAATAACAATGGAATGGGTTGCCATTGCCTTCTCCAGTATTTACCTGCAAGTGGCAAAAAAAAAAAAAATTGAATTTCAAGGTCTTCTGATGGGATATGTGCTCTTCACTTGGCCCTAATCCCCACTATTATTTGTTTACACCTGTTGTTAGCTAACTAGCTCCTGAAGGCATTTGAGTTTGATGTCTGACATAGTAGGTAGGATGGCATTAGCAAGGATAGTATACAGAATAAGAAGTGAAGTGGCTTCTACACAATGGCTAGCACACAGAAAAGAATTGATATTTACCATTAATGAGTAAGGGCCAAGGGCAAAAGCAGAAAAACTTCAACATTTAAGATGCATTTAAGAGAAAAGAACAGACGTGCTTAGGAGAGGTCAATGATGTCTCATGCTACAAGGATATCAAGCAAAAGAAAAAACTGAAAATTTTCCACTGGATTTTTGACAAGGACATCATGAGTGTCCTTAGAAGAACATTTTAATAGAGCAGCTAGGCAAAATATTTGCCTTTGACTGAGGAGAAGAGAAAGTAGAGACAGAATATATAACTAGTCAAAGAATCTTGGCTATATTGGCAATGAACGAAGAAGAAGTTACAGCTAAAATAGATGTGGAGTCCAGAAAACTTTGCCTTCTTTTCATGGGTGAGGTTCAATCACTTTAACTGTTGATGGGAAGAAACCAGTAAAGAAGAATAAATTAAAGATATGGGAAAGACAGCCCCTAGGTTAATCCACATCACTGCCAATGATCCAATTTCTTTCTTTTTTTTTTTTTTTATGGCTGAGTAATAGCCCATTGTATATATGTACCACACCTTCTTTATCCATTCATCCATGGACGGACATTTAGGTTGCTTTCAGGTTATGGCTATTGTAAATAGTGCTGTAATGAACTTTAGAGGTACATGTATCTTTTTGAATTATATTTTTCTCAGGGTATATGCCCAATAACAGGCTTGTGGACATGGGGTGGGGGACACGAATTGAGAGAGTAACATTAACATATCTACATTACTGGGTATAGGGTAGATAGTTGGTGGGAAGATGCTACATAGCACAGGGAGCTCAGCTTGGTGCTCAGTGATGACCTAGAGGGGGGATGGGCTGGGGATGGGAGAGAGGCTCAAGAGGAAGCACATAGATATAGCTAATTCACTTTGTTCTACAGCAGAAACTAATGCAACATTGCAAAGCAAATCTAATTCAATCATAAAAAAGATATGGAAAAGAGAAGGAATCATCAAGAATAAGATATAATCCATAACCCAGTTATGGAGATTTGTCTCAGGGAAGAGGTTATTATTGTAGCAGGAAGAATGAGGAGCTGATAGGTGTCCATGTAGTGGGTTTTGGTGGAAAGAATTTGAGGGGATTTCTAGATGAAAGCTTCTATTTTTTTCCTGGGAAGTAAGAGTGAGCTCCTCTGTTGGCCTTGAGTGTGGCAGAAGCTGGGGAAGGAAGTGGCAACTTACTCCAGTATTCTTACCTAGGAAATCCCATGGACAGAGGATCATGGTGGGCAATAGTCCATAGGGTCACAAAGAGTCAGACACGACTTAGTGACTGAGCATGTGCCAGGAACTGGGGAGTAGGTTCCAATAATCTTGAGAAGATTTAAGTCACCATAAGAATTTTAGGAAAGAGAGCTGGATTAGGAAATGAAGAAATACGAAATAGAACTGAATATTCTATTAGATTGAAAACTACATTCAACTCCAGAGTATCTACCCAAGTCCTGACAATCTGCAGAGCTCTTGGCCTCCTTCTCCATAAGGCCTCCCTCTCCTAGGGTCTTGCTTCAACACGAAGGGAATCTGGATTCATATATTCCATGCCCCTATATTAACTCTAGGATATTAAGTACCAAGTAGTGCTGTGAAATGATGGAAATTAGCAGTTCAAAAAGGGGAAAGGGAGTAAAACCAGGGAGATCTGTGCATATTTAACCTTTCCTATCTAGACTCAGCTCTTTACATCATTTAGAGATGATGCATTTATGTTAGTCAATTTTTGAAGTATTTTCTATTTCTGCTGCTACTGCTGCTGCTGCTAAGTCACTTCAGTCGTGTCCGACTCTGTGTGACCCCATAGACAGCAGCCCACCAGGCTCCCCCATCCCTGGGATTCTCCAGGCAAGAATACTGGAGTGGGTTGTACTTCCTATAATATTTAACAAAATATTTAGTCATTATTAATTTTAAGAGAAATTTTCTGCTTAATAACCCAACCTAAAATTTTACATATTTCATTTTAAATGACACTTCATTAATTTAATCATTTTAACAATTCACCCCCTCATATGCCAACTCACATAGGTAAGATAAACTAAGTATCTACTCTCAGAAAGTGTAAACAAATTTAATTATTTTAAATTAACCTATACTTCAGGAAAAACTAGTACATAAAATGTGACTTAAAAATCATTGCAGAAGCCAAAATATAAAAACTAAGTGAATTTGGTAATAGCTAGTTCTCTTCTAAAGGATTTACCATAGGTACCTTTAAACAAGCTCTCCTGGAGTGCTTGAAATATAATTTGATTAAAGACCCTTAGTGTACATACAACTCTTTAGGAAGACATCCATTACACAGAGTGAGAAGTATTGGTCTCTGCCAAATCAGTCCTGTGATTCATATATACATTTCTGTGCATTCATTATAATCTACTTCCATCACCCTCCCTTCAAGGGCATTGGTAGATTCTGTGGGCGCTTAACTGGAGAGCATCTCAATGTGAGTGAACTCTCTCTCCTGTTGCATTTTTTCCTTGTTCTTCTCTTACTTATTCTATCAGAAGCTGCCTTGGGGACATGTTTTATTTGGTGCTTATACTATGGCCGGGGAGTGATATCAACCAACAAAGAATTATTGAAAGGTAGTTAACTCCATGAGCATAGAAACTTTGTCTCTCGTTCAAGATTTTGTCTTATTTATTTTACAAACAGAGTGCTTATTATGTCCCAGGTACTGGCCTGAAATATTCATAAATATGAATTCATTCAACTCCAAAAGCAACTCTACAAAGTAGGTACAATCATAATTTTACAAGTGAAGAAACTGAAGACTGAGGCCACAGAGCTAAGGAACAAAAACATTTTGATTTGAACCCAGACAGTCTGGCTTCAAATTCTGTGCCTGTGGCCACTGTGCTGGGCTTGCTTCCTTGCATGGAGATGTCACCATAGAACTTTCAACATTGGGCACATTACAAAACCAAATGACAGAGGAAAAATAACAGACTCTATTTCCGCTGTCTATATCACTAAACCTCCAGTTCTCAAAAATCAGCCTCTCACCTACTTCACTCCCCAGTAAAAGTCTAATGTCAAAACCTGTTTAGTGTTCCCTTTCCTAGAACAAACAGTTATTATGTGCCTATCATGATATATCTTATGTTCAGTCACTCGTTCATGTTCAAATTTTTGCAACCTCATGGACTGTAGCCTGCCAGTCTCCTCTATCCATGGAATTTTTCAGGCAAGATTAATGCAGTGGGTTGCTTTTTCCTACTGCGGGGTATCTTCCCAACCCGGGAATCAAACCTGGGTCTCCTGCATCTCCTTCATTGAAAGACAGATTCTTTACCACTGAGCCACCTGGGAAGTTCATCTTGATACCTACATTGGTGATGTATTTACTGACCTAGTGCAAGCTGAAGTCTCTGAGATGAGTCAGATGTGGTTCTGTCCTAGATGTGTCAACTGCAGAAGCCGACCATCATTTTCCCCTAGGAACGCAATAGTCTATTTCCAAGTAACTACTAGAATATTCTGAAATTGGATTAAGCTAAAAGCAGCCAACCTAACAATGCCTCAGCTACATATCTGAATCTTTTCAGTGATTACTGTCAACTACTAAAAGCTCAGAACACCGTCTGAATATTATTCAGTTCAGTTCAGTCACTCAGTTGTGTTCAACTCTTTGCGACCCCATGGACTGCAGCACGCCAGGCTTCAGTGTTCATCACCAATTCCTGGAGCTTGCTCAAACTCCAGGAGTTTGAATATTATTACTGCTTCTCATGAATGAACTGGCATTTTCATCTAGGGATCAAGCACCACAAAACTGCTACAAAACAATTTGAACTGGAAGGGGCTGGGAGATATAAAAAGAAACACAAAGAAAGGAGGATAAAGAAAGGTAGAAGTAGTAATTGCCTTCTCTGCAAAGAGAAACAAATCAAGAAAGCTTGTGTTTTAAGAATTTTTATAGAGGGGAGTATTTCCATGACAACTGAGTACTTAGTTATTCTAATTGCGGGAGAAACAAAGCATCTCAAAAGTCAGGAAATATGTTCCAGGCACACCAAATAAATCCCAGCTAAACAAAGAACATTGATGTTTCATTAAAAGCAGTGGAAATTCACCGCCAGACATTTTATTTTGACTCAATATTTTAAAAGTGACAATATGTCTTAAGATTCTCTAGATTGTTTTTAGACAAGATGTTAAGCTCTTAAATTTGGCTTGCGATGAATGTTACTCCACACATCCACAACCTTTATCTTCACCTTCATTTCTGAAAATTAAACTGATTGAAGTAACCAGGCAATGTTTTCAAATGGAACCTGACAGAAATGTGACAGAACCATGGAGTTTAATTCCAATTAATGCTAATGAATGGCCTGATTTATTGGAAGTGAAACCTCTCTCTTACAAGGACTTCCCTATAGCTCAAATAGTAAAGAATCTGCTTGCAATGCAGGAGACCAGGGTTCAATCCCCAGGTCAGGAAGATCCTCTACAGAAGGGAGTGGCAATCCACTCCCAAGTATTCTTGCCTGGAGAATCCCAAAGACAGAGGAGCCTGGTAGGCCACAGTCCACAGGGTCAAAAAAAGTCATATATAACTGAGTAACCAACACTTTCAGTTCAGTTCAGTCGCTCAGTCATGTCCGACTCTCTGTGACCCCATGAATCACAGCACGCCAGGCCTCCCTCCATCACCACCTCCCAGAGTTCACTCAAACTCATGCCCATCGAGTTGACTTCTCTCTTAAATGAACAAAAGATATTACAAACAAAATCCTATTTTGGTTTATTCTAGGGTTTGTTTTAGAAATATCATATACTAGTTAAAATAATCTAAAGTTCACCAAGCTGATGGAAACCACTGAGTCTAGTCCAAGTTTAACTGAAATATGAAGATAGACAATAATGATTTCTTAATGTAAGGTTACTGGATCATCGAAAAAGCAAGAGAGTTCCAGAAAAACATCTATTTCTGCTTTATTGACTATGCCAAAGCCTTTGACTGTGTGGATCACAATCAACTGTGGAAAATTCTGAAAGAGATGGGAATACTAGACCACCTGACCTGCCTCTTGAGAAACCTATATGCAGGTCAAGAAGCAACAGTTAGAACTGGACATGGAACAACAGACTGGTTCCAAACAGGAAAAGGAGTACATCAAGGCTGTATATTGTCACCCTGCTTATTTAACTTCTATGCAGAGTACATCATGAGAAACGGTGGGCTGGAAGAAGCACAAGCTGGAATCAAGATTGCCAGGAGAAATATCAATAACCTCAGATATGCAGATGACACTACCCTTATGGCAGAAAGTGAAAAGGAACTCAAAAGCCTCTTGATGAAAGTGAAAGAGGAGAGTGAAAAAGTTGGCTTAAAGCTCATTATTTAGAAAACAATGATCATGGCATCTGGTCCCATCACTTCATGGGAAATAGATGGGAAAACAGTGGAAACAGTGTCAGACTTTATTTTGGAGGGCTCCAAAATCACTGGAGATGGTNTATCTCACCTACCTGCAGATCTCATGTAGGTGAGTATGTGAATGACATGTATTTCACATACAATGCCATGGGAATGGTGCTTCCTTAAGATGTGGTGCCCTTGTGCAGTGCACAACCTGAACAACTGAAGGCAGGAACCCTGAGTCTGACAAGTTCCTCTGACCCTATTGTACCTCTGCCATTTCCAGTTTAAAAAAACCATCAAAACTTCCTCTCTAAGCAAGCATAAAATGGGTTCCTACACTGGACAAGCTCTATTAATAAACACTGACAAACAAAGTGTAACGGAGAGATTAGGGCCCAGACTACAGGCTCTGAAGGTAAGAAAGTTATTTAAAATGTCAGAAGTAGGGTTGATCTTGGTGACAGCAGAGTCGGAGATGGGCCCTGGGAGTGGGCTCTGAAGCAGATGGAGCAAAGGGGAGAACGTTGAGCTTTGAGACAAGCCCAGGCCCACAGACACTGATGTTCCCCAAGTGGGTTGTAAGCAAGAGGTAGAAAACCACCTCAGAGAATTATGGGTAATGTTCTTTCCCCTCAAACCCCTCTGCACTCTTTCCCACTTAAATGTGATTGGTTGGTTTGTCCCTAATTTTGCCTGGAAGCCCAGCTGCACCCCTAATGAGGCCTTCCTACTCTTTCTATCTCTGGGGCTGGGGGGAAGCCAAATAAAATCCAATATGTTAACTCCCAGGACTTCTCTGGTGGCTCAGCAGTAAAGAACGTGCCTGCAATGCAGGAGACCAAGCTTCAGTCTTTGGGTCTGGAGAATCCCATGGAGGAGGAAATGACAACTCACTCCAGTATTCCTACTTGAAGAATTCCATGGACAGAGGAGCCTGGTGGGCTACAGTCCATAGGGTCGCAAAGAGTCAGACACGACTGAAGTGAGTTAGCATGTGCATAGTATTCTGAGGAAACAAATACAACTGGGCTTAGAGTAATTGATATTGCAAACAAGTTTTAAAAATTATTGCTGTTGGACGAGGGGAGACTGGAGTTTTCAGACTACCCCCAAAGTCTATATTTGGCTTGGTAGAGTATAGACTCGGGGAAGGCAATGGCACCCCACTCCAGTACTCTTGCCTGGAAAATCCAATGGACGGAGTAGCCTGGTGGGCTGCAGTCCATGGGGTCGCTAACAGTCTGACAGACTGAGCAACTTCACTTTCACTTTTCTCTTTCATGCATTGGAGAAGGAAATGGCAAGCCACTCCAGTATTCTTGCCTGGAGAATCCCAGGGATGGGGGAGCCTGGTGGGATGCCATCTATGGGGTCACACAGAGTCAGACACGACTGAAGTGACTTAGCAGCAGCAGCAGAGTATAGACTAGGGATGGCATCGCCCACATTTGCCACATGCCTTGACCTTGGCAGATGTTACTGCTCAGCTACCACCCTACTCCCTTAGAGCCCAGATATAGCCTCATAATCCCTTTCATCACTCTAGATTCATTAATCTTCAATCAAGTTGTGATAATGGGGTTTCCACGGTGGCTCAGTGGTGAAGAATCCACCTGCCAACCCAAGAGTCATGAGTTCAATACCTGATCCAGGAAGGTCTTACATGCTGTGAACTGAATGACGCCCGTGTGCCACAACTATTGAACCTGAGCTCCAGACCCTGGGAACTGCAGGTCCTGAAGCCCCAGGGCTCTGGAGCCTGTGCTCCACAACAAGAGAAGCCTGAGCACCACAATGAAGAGGAGCCCCTTCCCGCCGCAGCTAGGGAAAAGTCTGAGCAGTGATGAAGATCCAGCACAGCCAAACATAAATAAGGGAAATAATCTTTTTTAAGTTGAGATAAGGGATGGACTTCTTTACATCCTTGTTCTAGAGCAATGGTCCTCAACCCTGGTACATGCTGGAATGACCTGGGAGGAGGGGTAGGCAGATTTCAAAGATAGCACTCAATGATTCCCACTTCCTAGTGGTCATGTGCCTCTGTAATCCTCTCCCTTCTACTGTGGGCTGGACTAGGTAACTTGTTTCTAGTGAATAGAATATGCAAAAATAATGGAGTGTCATTTCCATGAATGGGTTAGAAAGGAGTGTGACTTTCGTCTTGAAAGTGGACCTTGCTCAGCTGACCTTGACTGAAGCCTTCTGAGAGACTTTGGGCCAACACCTTGATTGCAACTTTGTGAGAGACCCTGAAGCAGAGGCTATGTCTGGACTCATGAATACAGACACTGTGAGATAATAAATGCATGTTCTTTGAAACCACTAAGCAACAGATAGTGAAAACAAGTGGGAAACGTCTTTTTAAAAATACATACTGCTACTGCTGCTGCTAAGTGGCTTCAGTCGTGTCTGACTCTGTGTGACCCCATAGATGGCAGCCTACCAGGCTCCTCCATCCTTGGGATTCTCCAGGCAAGAATGATGCGTACTACCAGTAACTAATTAAATCAGGATTTCTTAAAAGTTTCTCCAAAGAAGACATGGCCAAAAAGCATATGAAAAGATGCTCTACATCACTAATTATCAGAGAAATGCAAATCAAAACTACAAAGGGGTACCACCTCACAGCAGTCAGAATGGCCATCATCAAAAAGTCCACAAACAATAAATGCTAGAGAGGGTATGGAGAAAAGGGAACCCTCCTACACTGTTGGTGGAAANTTTCCTTCTCCAATGCATGAAAGTGAAAAATGAAAGTGAAGTCGCTCAGTCGTGTCCGACTCTTCACGACCCCATGGACTGCAGCCTACCAGGTTCCAGGCAAGAGTACTGGAGTGGAGTGCCATTGCCTTCTCCACTAAAGTTGAGAGTATTGGTTATTGGCAATCAATACACACAACTGAAGTGGCAGTGAATGAATGGTGTTTAGAGTTACAAGACAGGTTCTAGCCCTGCTTCAGCCACTTCCTAGCTCTGGATATAGGTGAAATCATTTTACTTCTGTAAACCTCAGTTTTCTCATCTGTTTAAAAGAGTTACAAACAAACTGATCTAAAATGCTGACTCGAAAAATTTCATTGTGTAACAGGCAAGAGTTTAAGCCCTGAAGATAGAAAGAAAAATAAGTGTTTATCACTGTTTTTGAGAAATAGAAGAGCTGACTCATTGGAAAAGACCCTGATACAGGGAAAGATTGAAGGCAAAAAGAGAAGAGGATAGCAGAGGATGAGATGGTTATGTATCATCATCTTTTGAAGATGGTGGACAATGGACATAAACTTGAACAGACTCCAGGAGATAGTGGAGAACAGGCAAACCTGAAGCGCTGCAGTCCACGGGGTTGCAAAGAGTCGCACATGACTTAGTGACTGAACAACAACAAAATCTAATAAAGAAGACAGGCCTTTATTATATTTGCAGTGTTATGTGTTAAGCTGTATCATTAAGATACAAACAGAACTACAGGTATAAAGCAAAGAATGCTGCCCATCATCCAGTGCTACAAGCATCAGGGCAGTCGCCACTGCGGTCACTTACGTACAATGCAGCCTAGAAGGAATTCAGGATGAAGAAAAGGATGAGGCACTCTGTGCTTTGGGTAAACACGTAAAATAGGTCCTTAGTTAGATATTTTTCAGCAAAAAATATTATGAATCTGATTCTTGCATCTCTTCACACTTAGAAAAGCACTAAAATTATTAACTGAGGTGTTTGTTCCTTGTGACTAGCAGTAACCTTCTGCCTATGCCTGGTTTCATGTACTCCTTAGCCAAAATGAATACACACACACACACACACACACACACACACACACACACACACACACACACAGAGGCTTCTCCTCTGACCTGTGAGGCTAAGAGGCTGTCTCTGAGGCTATAGTCCTTAGTAAGTTCCCAGAATAAAACACACTCACAGTTCTCCCCGACGGTGCAGTTTGCGGTTGTTATTTTTTAATTTCAATTGACAAAGGATAGGGCATAACTCTCCTGAGAAAGATGGAAACAGTTATTCAGAGGCAAAGATATTTGAACTGTCTTACAAAATGATTAAGATGGTTGGATGGCATCACTGACTCAATGGACATGAGTTTGAGCAAACTCCAGGAGATGGTGAAAGGGAAGCCTGGCGTGCTTCAGTCCATGGGGTTGCAAAGCGTCAGCCACAACTGTGCAACTAACAACAACAAAATGAATATAGCTAATGGAGGGAAAAGGAAGAGAGTCAGGGAAAAGGAGTCTGGCAGAAAAGAATGTATGCTCAGGTCCCAAGGCTTGAAGGTGAATAACTCAAAGTTCAGTGAGGCTGGAGCATATCAGGGCCATAAGGACAGAGAAGGCACAGGCCAGATGCTGAGCTGTTTACTATACTGTGATGAGAAGCTGGGAATTTTTCCATAGAAGAATGGGGAGATGATATATGGTAGGACAACCAGGAGTAGCACAATTGGAAATTTTTCCCTGGAAAGTTAATACTTTCTCTACTCACTGTTAATCTGAATCAGGGACTGATTCAACTAATCCTAGAGCATAAATTTATTCCAATCTTTCATGATAAAGTCAGAAGTGGGTAGCAAGTAAGGTGACCAACTCATTCCCTGAGATTTTCTGTTTTACAGTTTATGGAACCTTCTCAGTCTTGGTGAACTGGATTTCCTAGAACTCTCCAAATTTAACTCTCCAAATTTCCTAGAACTCTCCAGGACCCTCTCTTTGCAAGGCCTGGGCAAAATGAGACAGTTAATCACCTCAAGTTCTGCTTACAAGACTTATGGTTAGAGTGAAGGAAACAGATGGATCCTGACTGCAGTTATGAGCATGAGTTAAGCTGTGGAGAGTTCTCTCCACAGTCCTGGGAAACTAAATATATAGATGGATAGGTAGATAACATATATATACACCTTCAATTTATATATATTATATAATTTTATATACATATATATAATTCATATATAACTTATTTATACATATATATATAAACTATAATCACCTTCAATGTATATATATAACACACATATATATAATATGTATATACACATAAAACTCATATATATACACACATATAACATATATATACAGTAAAAACACATCTTTACTAAATGTTAACATTAACATTACTATAAAAATTACTATAAGATTACTAAAAGTCATTAACATTACTAAAAATTACTATAACATTACTATAAATCATTAACATTACTATACACTTCCATCCTTGATACTATACACTTCAGAATAAATTTCTGATTCCTTCCTCTGCTTACTTCCACAAATCTCATCAAAGATAAAAGGCAGTCTTTTAGCCTAATAATGCCTCAGTGAGACAGAATGCTCTCCCTGCTGGACTCTAAAGGCTGTTAAGGTAGGCTTTGAGTAGATGAGAACCTACTGAACAAGAGTGTTTCAAATACACAGGGTGGTATGTAAAATTCCAATATTAACGGCATTGCTGGCCTTCAACGTGAGGATAATGGAACCCTCCTGACCTGAGTAGAAACAGTAGAGTAAGCAGAAGCCAAAACCTGGGAGGAAGGACGAAAAGGTCAAAAGGAAGAGACGAGGAGAATGAGCAGAAGTAGATGCCCTGTGTCCATCCTGGCACAGTTCAGACAGAGACGCGTGGGAACAGTATACACACGTTTCAGACCATCCTCTCAAGTGCAAATAAATGGCTTTCTTCTGGCCATCCTCTCAAGTGCAAATAAACTGGTTCCTTCTGGCCATGGGCTGTGTCCATGTGCTTTTCTAGCTATTGCAGGGCAGAGTAAAGAGCAGTCCACAAAACTCAAGTCGCAATCACTGTGTGTAACACTGAGAATGTGGAATTATGATAAACCTGTCATGGGACCCCTTCAAAAGGAATTTTATATCAAAGAACCAAATGTAAGATTGTTCCGCCATAAAGATGGTCTCAGCCGCATAAATCACCAAAACAGCACTCTAAATGGACCCCGATGTGTTTGCAGTGTTCTAGGGAAATAAAAAGTATGAATTAAAAAGTACCCCCATTTGTTTGGGGGTGCTTATGTAATACCTATCCTCCAAGGAAATAGCAAGAACACATTTGCAATCAGCTGAGTGTGGTTGCTAAGTTGAGTCTTCAATTTACTGTCTTGATTAAATAAACACTGTAATAATCTAAAAGCTAATATTTAAATTTCTAAAACACTTATTTTTTATTGTTTCCTGTGGAATTTGGTTTACTCAAAGGCATTCAGCTGTTCTAAACTGAGGCTATACTGAGAGGCAGAACATCCCAAGTTTTCTAAAACTTTGTTGGTATACTTTGCTTTACTAAGAATAGTATGTACCCTTAACATTTCAATGACTTAAGTGTTTGGCTAATTCATAATAAGTGTGTATGTGTGTATAGTTTTTAATTATTCTCATAAAAGTGGTCTATATTAAGGAATGAAATAATTATATTCTAAAATCACAAAACAAAAGGAACCGTTAAATATTATACTTCAAATATAATAAGCACTAAAAAGTATAATATAGCACCATAATAACACTGTAGTTGGTGTTAAAATTAGGCTAAGAAATAACCAGATCAAGCAAATTCAGAAAGAAAAAAAAGATAACTTTATATAACATGTAGTGAAGGATTATACATTAAAAAAATCTTAATAAAACACATAAATTTAGTATTTATAAAATACATCCTAGATGGCCACTACAAATAATCTCAACACCCTTGTCATATATTCAGAGAATCCATATAACATTTGCGGGGGAGGGGAGAAAGGTACATATTAGGATAGCAATATAATATACTATGGTTTTTCCAGTAGTCATGTATGGATGTGAGAGTTGGACTATAAAGAAAGCTGAGGACCAAAGAATTGATGGTTTTGAACTGTGGTTTGGAAAAGACTCTTGAGGGTCCCTTGGACTGTAAGGAGATCAAACCAGTCAGTCCTAAAACATATAACATTTGCGGGGGAGGGGAGAAAGGTACATATTAGGATAGCAATATAATATACTATGGTTTTTCCAGTAGTCATGTATGGATGTGAGAGTTGGACTATAAAGAAAGCTGAGGACCAAAGAATTGATGGTTTTGAACTGTGGTTTGGAAAAGACTCTTGAGAGTCCCTTGGACTGTAAGGAGATCAAACCAGTCAGTCCTAAAGGAAAATCAGTCCTAAATACTCATTGGAAGGTCTGATGCTGAACCTGAAACTCCAGTACTTTGGCCACCTGACGCGAAAAACTGACCCACTGGAAAAGACCCTGATGCCGGGAAAGATTGAAGGTGGGAGGAGAAGGGGACAGCAGAGGATGAGATGGTTGGATGGCATCAGCAACTCGACGGACATGAGTTTGAGCATGCTCCGAGGGTTGGTGATGGACATGGAAGCCTGGCGTGCTGTAGTTCATGGGTCACAGAGAGTCAGACAAGACTGAGTGACTGAATTGAACTATAGTATAGCAGTTCTATCTAACTCTAGTTTGAAAATATTACCTGTCACACAGCATGATAGAATGAGGTAAGATCAGAAATTCTATGGACCCTGGAGTCTTATAGTACCCTATTTTTGAAGAATTTCTACTAATATCTTCAAAGTCATTTACATGGCATGGAACATAGTTCGGTAAATTCTGGTTAAATTACAAGAATGTTCATAAAGTACAGTCTAAAACTACAATTCAGAGTGCAAGACCAATTTTTTGATGTCTTTGCCCATTAATTGAATCCTATTAATTGAATTATTAGAATTATTTAATAATTCTAATGCCTACTTATCTGTTTGAATGATGCATAATTGATTTCAAGTATTTATAAAAATGACTTATGTGTGAACATTCACATGGCTATTTCAGGTTGTCATGAGGACTTGCCCTAGCTCCCATGGAAGGTGTGAGAAAAATCTAAGGATGAGTTCAGGTAGTGGAGACGACTCTTGGACCAACTAGAAGACCTTCTGTCTAATGTTCTTGCTTCATATACTGCAAGCCCCACTTGTTCATCTCTTAGGTTCTGAATGGATTCAAACCTTTGATGGAACCCAGGGCAAATTCAGCCTCTGTTTTTTAGTGAAATAAATGTTGTAAATTCATTTGGGATGTTTAGCTTGAAGGCAGACATTATTACAACCTTCAAGTTGTTCAAGCAATGTCAGATAAAAGAAGATTCTATTTTTCCAGAATCAGATAAATTGTCAGAACACCAGCTCAAGGGTGACCATTTTCATTCAGCCCAGGAAAGACTTTTGGCAAGGAAACAAATGAGAAGGTGTCCCTGATGTGGTAACCACTTCCCATCACTGAAAGTTCATGCAAACAGTGTAAACAACAATGTCTAACACCTCCACAGTCCTACCTCTCTCCTAAGCTTTAAAAAACTTGACTTATGCCTATTCCTTCAAGGAGTATTAAAGTTACACACCACACAGGTCCATGTGCTTAGTGGTCACATGTGCCTCATAGGAGCTATAAGAGGAATAAAAACCACAGCCTGCAAAGCCCAGTCCTGAGTGCTGTGAACCCTTGGGCTCCAGCACCATTTTGCCAATATTCAGGTCACCTTTGCTAACAACTTGATTACAAATACAAATCAACTGCCTTCAGATCAATCTAATTTACTTACCTGGATCTATTCACTCTTGTTGGATTTCATGCTAGCTCTCTATTTGAAAATTATTATCCCTGTGTGTCATTTCTCAGAAACAACCATATTGTGCTCCAGATGGGGTGCAGCTACACATTTCTGGATGAAGAGCAGCAGTTCCTATTTTCTATTCAAAAGTAATTTTGCTTCTGATAAGTACCTGGGCCAAATAAGGTCACAATATGAGAAAAAGTACATGTAGGCTGTTGAACAGTTATTTGCCTGCCTAAGAGGTCTTTAATCATAATTTTGAATAAATTCTGTGACATGTGATCCCTGAATTTTCAAATAAATTAAAACAGGAGTCAGATCAAATATCTCCCTGGGGCCAAGGAAAGCATGTTCTTCATGATTGGGATGAACAAGGATGGTGACAATTAAAGAAAACATCCCTTTTCCCCCACATATGGATAATGATATCTTTCACTGAAGGGACTGTATACTGCATAAAGAGAAGAAAAAGAAAAAAAAAATTACCAGTATTTACTGTGCAGTTAGTATGTGACAAATACAGTGTAAAATACTTTTATTCATTTTAGATATTCATTGAACAAGTATTTCTTGCTGGCCTTTTCAGTTCTTAACAATGTTCTTGACACTGGAGAGTCCATGGTGAATAGAACAAAAATAATTCCTGCCTTCATGGAGCAAATGGACTATGGGGAAACAGGCAATAAGCTAGAAATTAAAGAAATAACATGAGGTTGAAAAAAAATGATACAAGTAAGGTAAAAATGGTACTCTTTGGCCACCCCGCAAAAAAAAAGAGTAAGAAAATTGTCAGGAGAGGCCATCTGAGGTGGGGACATGCAGGATGGAGTCAGCCATGCTGAGAATCTTCCAGACACATGTGACAACATATTGGAAGC
>SJYX01018494.1:269439-291045 GCA_006410675.1 Oreotragus oreotragus
TGAGGAGGCAGACAAAGTGTGCATGCAAAGTACATGTGGATGGAAATAGGACCATCCATAGGATAGAAACCAAGTAATAGCATAATATCATCATAAAAATTAAGGTCTCTTCCTAGAACAATCCTAATGGTTATAATAAAATTCAGATTAGTGGGTCATTTTTCCTTAAATAATGATATTTTTCATTGTCATCATTATTCATATTAGCAAGTGTATAATCTTTAGTTGAGACTTGAGCAGTCAACAGAGTAAGATAAAAAAAAAAAAAAATCAGGACTTCCTGCAAACTTCTTAGTTTCTCAATCATTTACATGCATTTTTATTTGTTAATTTAGGACTTTCTCCCCCTTTTAGTCTAATTCATGTTTCAAAAAATGGTCACTATCTCTGCTAAGACCAGGTATGTTGGATCAGTCATTAGCGTGTGTGTATGTTAACTGTAAACATGTGTGATGAGATAATTTCTCTCTTTCACACACTCACTAAACATTCCTGTCTACTGAACAATACTGACTAAATCTTCATCCTACATATTGTCGAAATGGAGGTAACAAGATAGCACCAGGAAATACAGTCTAGTAGCAAACTATTTTATTCCTCCAATCCCAACATGTTTACGCATGAGTGAGAAAGAATATGTGTGGTGTGCATGTGTGGGTGTGTGCACGTTCATGTTCGTGCATGCACAAAATGTATGTGGATGGAGAGGGGATGGAAAACAAATATTTTTTTTTAATATACTTGCATACTTTCAGGGAAGCATGCACTCTCCACTCACAACTGCCCCTGCCCTTCCTTCCAGCTTCTACCTAAAGTGTCCCCCTTCTTCTCACCTGCCTGGCCCCAAAAGACATCAGACTTCATACCACTCCTCAACTGCTTTGCTCTGCAATGGTCTCGCAGATACCGTGAGCACATTTAAAAACAGGAGGAAGCCCACTGAGTAGGCATAAGCCTGAGTATAGAGGAAAACACAATAGCTATCAATCCCTGTTTGATCAAACCACAGAGAAAGATAGGGCTTCTTCCTGAGGGAGCTCGAAATCAGCACATCATAACTTGCAGAAACGGACACCTGTGAAATGGTCTTCCCCCATATTTTCCTTGCTTGAAGAGCATGACAAAAAAAAGAGAAGAGCAAAGGACAGAACCTGAGGTTTCTTTCTTTCTTTTTTTTTTTGCTTTTGCTTCACTTTGAGACATTTATAAAATGATACATCACAGGAAGACAGAAGCCAGTTTTCAAATTTGGATGCCTCCAACAGCTATCCCTACACAAAACATGGAAAGCCAGCAATCCTTTCCTGCCAGCTTTAGGGATTTGGTCTCCTGTTGAAAGCTTTCCAAATGGACAGATGTAAGAATACTGCTTCATGGGCCAGATACTGAAATCAAAACTCCTGACTGCAAATTCAAGAGCAATGAAATTGTGTTGCAAATGCTGACTGGGCTGGGAGGGAGCCCATGTAGCCATGGAAGATTAGTGCAAACTGGCACCACTTACCAGGCCAGAGTAATAAAGGCAAATTTTCTCAATAATTACATGAAGTATTACCAAATTCCTACTAGTGTCCAGTTCTCAAATTTACCACTCAAAGGAAAGAAGGAACTTAGAAAGGATTCATGACAAAACAACCAAATTTTCAGAATTATAGTTAAAAGACAGGTTTCAAAGTCATGTATTTCAGTAAATGCTAATGTTCAATGACATTCAGTTCGGTCATGTCCAACTCTTTGTGACCCATGGACTGCAGCACACCAGGCTTCTCTGTTCATCACCAACTCCTGGAGCTTGCTCAAACTCATGTCCATTGAGTCAGTGATGCGATCCGACCATCTCATCCTCTGTTGTCCCCTTCTCCTCCTGCCTTCAGTCTTGCCCAGCATCAGGGTCTTCTTCAATGAGTCAGTTCTTCACATCAAGTGGCCAAAGATTGGAGTTTCAGCTTCAGCATCAGTCCTTCCAATGAATATTCAGGACTAATTTCATTTACGATTGACTAGTTTGATCTCCTTGCAGTCTAAGGGACTCTCAAAAGTCTTCTCCAACACCACAGTTCAAAAGCATCAATTCTTCAGCACTCAGCTTTCTTTATAGTCCAACTCTCACATCCGTACATGACTACTGGAAAAACCATAGTTTTGACTAGACGGACCTTTGTTAGCAAAGTAATGTCTTTGCTTTTTAATATGCTGTCTAGGTTGGTCATAGATTTTCTTCCAAGGAGCAAGCATCTTTTATGACTTGCATAAAGTTCATGGCTGCAGTCTCCATCTGCACACATTATTTTCTCCAAAATCATCTTTTTATTTGTTATTCTCAATATATCTGTCCATTTAATACCCTTTACTAAATGTCTACTGTGTGGCAGTCATTGTGGTAAGTGGTGTGTGTGTGTGTGTGTGTGTGTGTGTGTGATTACATTCGATGTTACAACCTATAAGGAATTTTTTATACATTTTCTAGAAAAGCATTTAACTTGGAATATGTTCTACTAATTTATTATTTTTCAATCAGTCACACCTAAGTATATTCATGGAGAAAAGAATCATATGTTCACACACAATGTACAAGAGTGTTCATAGCAGCATTGCTCAGAATAGCCCGATTAATAGCGTTAGACTAGATACACGATGGTTTATTCAAACATCAAAATACTATGCAACAATAAAAATGAGCAGATCTCAAGTACATGCAGTCATCTGGATCATCCTCACTGAGTAACACTGAGTGAGAGAAGCCAAACACGAGAGAGGGTGTGCTATGTGGTTCTACTTACATTATACAAAGTTCACATACAGGCAAAGCTAATCAAAGAAGGTGGCAGTCAGAATAGCGACTCCCTCTGGGGACTTCCCTCGTGGCTCAGATGACAAAGCATCTGCCTACAATGTGGGAGACTGGGGTTCAATCCCTGGGTTGGGAAGATCCCCTGGAGAAGGAAATGGCAACCCACTCCAGTACTCTTGCTTGGAAAATCCCATGGATGGAGGATCCTCATAAGCTATAGTTCATGGGGTCACAAAGAGTCAGTGGAGTGACTTCACTTTCACTTTTTCTGGGGCGTGCATGGTGCCTGGAAGGTACACAGAGGGATCCTACAGTTCTGATAACATTCTGATTCGTGATCTGGGAATAGGCTACAAGGGTTTTCACTGTGTGAAAATTTGCTCTGTACCTTCTCTGTGCATTTGACACTTCTATAAAAAGTTTGTGAACATAAAAAGAAGCAACATGACACTAATGCTGAGAAATATTTACTATATGATAATCGATTAAACAACTTTAAAATCTTACTGTATGACTGCAACTTGGTAAATTTGACACTGGGTACTGGCACAGAACACAGAAAGTAACAAGCATATGTTATGGTATTAAAAGCTAACAGTGGTAATATTTCTTCTCTTCATGTTGGTATAACATCATATAACTACCTTTCTTAAAAATATATTTACTTATTTATTTATTTGGCTGTATTGGGCCTTATTTGTGGCGTGCAGACTCTTCACTGCAGGGCACAAGCTCTTTAGTGGTGGCGCGTGGGCTTGGCAGTTGCCCATGTGGGCTTTGTTGCCCTACAGCATGTGAGATCTTAATTCCCCAACCAGGGGTTGGACCTATGTACCCTGCATTGCAAGGCAGATTCTTAGCCATTGGACAACCAAGGAATTACTCTTTAAAAGGTAGAATCAGTATGCTATTAATATGTATAAGATTACTCCAACCTACTTGTCCACTATAAAATTTCCCCCAAATTCAAGTTATCTTGCAGCTTGGACAAGTATGCTCTGAAAGACATAAAGTGAAGTGAACCAAAGTGAAGTCACTCAGTCGTGTCTGACTCTTTGCGACCCCATGAACTGTAGCCTACCAGGCTCCTCTGTCCATGGGATTTTCCAGGCAATAGTACTGGAGTGGATTGCCATTTCCTTCTCCAGGGGATCTTCCCAACCCAGGGATCGAACCCGGATTTCTCGCATTGACATAAGTGCCCCATAAATCAGATCTACCTTTTTACATTTATCTCTTTTACATACACTTGAACATATAATATACATTTATCATCAGTGTTTCTGAATCATATAAACTGTCAGTTATGCTCCCTGCTTGGGTAATTCACATGACAAAGGTGTCTCAGGCTCAAGAGTTGGAGTCAATAAGTCCTTCTCTGACACTTAGTATATAAAAGGAATGGCCAAATATAAGTACAGTGCGCAAAACAGAATGGTTTATGTCACTCATGGAATAACATGGGAGTTTCATAGGAGAAGTGAAAACTATTATAGAAGGCTTTGCCCAAAACCTTTTAGACAAAGAGAGAAATCATGTCATATCAACTTTTCCAAAAAGAGATAAATGATGTCATTTTGAACTCTAAACTGAAAATGTAACATGGACTCCAGTTGAGTACCAAGCAATTATGTGAACACCAGCTGGCAATTTGGTATCATAACAATGCATAGGAAAAGAAGGTAAATTTTCCTGGTACCACTAAAAGGGATTATATGTGGGAAATACAAAGGCATGCTATGAAGAAGATCAAGATGATCTTGTTTTCATCCCCATTTGTTTTCTATCTCTTTTTTCTAATTTATGTTCAGAAAAAGGATAGTTCAAGCAGATGGTGAAACTAAGCAGGACCTCATCCTAAATATGAAGGCCTGCTGATGCCATATGACTTTCTTTCCTTTTTCTTCCCCTAATTCTTAGTATACTAAAGTCTGAATTTTATGCATAAAAATGTCCCCAATAAATTTGTCCCCATCATATTGCAGAATCAAGCTTTCCCTTGACTCCTTTTTCATCAGGATAGTAAGCAAAAGAAACCTATTAAACTACCTTAGTACTTCTCAGGTGGTTCAGTGGTCAAGAATCCACCTGCCAAATAGGAAATGAAGGTTCAATCCCTGGGTCAGGAAGATCCCCTGGAGAAAGAAATGGCAACTCACTCCAGGATTCTTGCTTGTGAGATCTCATAGACAGAGGAGTATGGCAGGCACAGTCCATGGGGTTTCAGAGGAGTCAGACACAGATGAGCAACTAAACAACAATAACAACAAACTACCTTAAGTAAATCCAACCTATGGGATTTACTAGTAAGCTACAGACACACCTCATAAAAATTAAAAGCAGAAAGTCTATCTCAATTTTAAGGAAAAATGGAGCCAGTTACCTGAGAGTCTGGGTCAAAGCCCAGTTTTTCCTTCATTATCTGCTTTGTACTCTCTACACTTCATTCTTCCTCTTCTCTCTCTCTCCTTTTCTCTTTTGTCATTCTCTTAAATTATATATAAACTAGCCACATAGAGCCACCACCAACTCAAATACATATTTAGAGCTAGTGGGCTGCATGCACTGAATCCCAATTCTAAATTAATGTTAAAGATAAATCTGTTGCATTTCTAAACACTAACAACAAAAGATCAGAAAGAGAAATTAAAGAAACAATCTCATTTACCACCATTGCATCAAAAAGAATAAAATACCTAGGAATATACCCACTTAAGGAAACAAAAGACATGTCTTCTGAAAACTATAAGACAATGATGACAGAAATTGAAGATACTGTGAACAGATGAAAAGATATACATGTTCTTGTATTAAAAGAATCATTATTGACAAAAAAGGCTACACAACCCGACTATCCACAATTCAATTCAATCCCTATCAAATGACCAATGGCATTTTTCACAGAACTAAAACAAAAAATCCTAAAATTTATATGAAGACAAAGAATCTGAATAGCCAAAGCAATCTTGAGAAAGAAAAGCAGAGCTAGAGGAATCAGACACCCTGACTTCAGACCATACTACAAACTTACAGTCATCAAAACAGGACGGTACCAGCACAAAAAATAGACATATAGATCAATGGGACAGGATATAATGCTGAGAAATAAAGCCACACACCTACTGGCAGTTAATCTATGACAAAGAAGGCAAGACTTTAAAATGGAGGAAAAACAGTCTCTTCAATAAATAGTTCTGGGAAAACTGGACAGATCCGTGTATGTCAGGAGATGTTCAACTTTAAGGGATCCAATATGTTTTCTTCCTTTGTGTGCCATTTCTCAAGGACTCTGTTCCTTATCAGTTCCAGAAAAACAGGAACAAGCAGAGCTGCATGCAGTTCTCAGGACTGAGATCACGGAAAAGAACACCTGCTTAGATTCCCTTCAGTGACCCCCTTCAGTGACTCTCTTCACTGACCTTTTACTTAAAGGACTATCCATTTTGTTGCAATTGGTGGAATTTCATTCTTTTTAATGGCTGAGTAATCATCTTATTGAAGATATATAAACATGCGTTTCTACAAATAAGGTACCCTTGTTTCACTCAAGACTTGGGTCCCCTGTGTCCTTCTCGTCGACTCCAGTCCCCAGGTCCCAGTCTTTGAAGACCATGACACATGTAAAACAGGAAATTAGTACATTCTTTAACACAATACAAAAAATAAACTCAAAATGGATTAAAGATCTAAATTTAAGACCAGATACTATAAAATTCTTAGGGGAAAACATAAGCAGAACACTCTCTGACAAAAATCACAGCAGTATCTTTTTTTATCTGTCTTCCAAAGTAGTAGAAATAAAAATAAACAAGTGAGACCTAAGTAAACTCAAAAGCTTTTGTTCATCAAAGGAAATCATATACAAAATGAAAATACAACACACAGAATGGGAGAAAATATTTGTAGACAATATGACAGACAATGGATTAGTCTACAACATTTACAAACAGTTCATGCAGCTCCACATTAAAAAAAAAATTAAAAAGTGGACAGAGACCTAAAGACACACTTCTCCAAAGATAACAGTAGACGGCCAAGAGGCACAGGAAAAGATTCTCACTATCTCTAATTATTCAGTTCAGTTCAGTCACTCAGTCGTGTCCGACTCTCTGCGACTCCATGAATCGCAGCACGCCAGGCCTCCCTGTCCATCACCAACTCCCAGAGCTCACTCAGACTCACGTCCATCGAGTCCGTGATGCCATCTAGCCATCTCATCCTCGGTCGTCCCCTTCTCCTCCTGCCCCCAATCCCTCCCAGCATCAGAGTCTTTTCCAATGAGTCAGCTCTTCGTATGAGGTGGCCAAAGTACTGGAGTTTCAGCTTTAGCATCATTCCCTCCAAAGAAATCCCAGGGCTGATCTCCTTCAGAATGGACTGGTTGGATCTCCTTGCAGTCCAAGGGACTCTCACGAGTCTTCTCCAACACCACAGTTCAAAAGCATCAGTTCTTCGGCGCTCAGCCTTCTTCACAGTCCAATTCTCACATCCATACATGACCACAGGAAAAACCATAGCCCTGACTAGGTGGACCTTAGTCGGCAAAGTAATGTCTCTGCTTTTGAATATACTATCTAGGTTGGTCATAACTTTTCTTCCAAGGAGTAAGCGTCTTTTAATTTCATGGCTGCAATCACCATCTGCAGTGATTCTGGAGCCAAAAAATTAGAGAAGTGCAAATAAAAACTAGAGTAAGGGCTTCCCTGGTGGTCCAGTGGTTAAAATTTTCCCTTGAAATTCAAGGAACACTGGTTAGATCCCTGGTTTGAGAAGATCCCACATGCCCATACATCAAAACCCATTGAGTCCACATGCCACAGCTACTGAAGCTTGCACACCTAGAGCCTGTGTTCTGCAACAAGGGAGGCCACCACAATGAGGGGTCCATGCACCACAACAAAGAGTAGCCCCCACTTTCTACAACTAGAGAAAGCCATGTACAGCCACTAAGACCCACCACAACCAATCAACAAATACATCTTTAAAAAAAAAGAACTACAATGAGGTGTCAATTCACACTAGTCAGAATGGCCACTGTCAAAAAACGTACAAACAATAAATGCTGGAGAGGATGTGGAGAAAAGGGAACCCTCATACACGGTTGGTGGGAATATAAATTGGTATAGCCATTATGGAGAACAATGTGGAGGGTCTTTAAAAATCTAGAAACAGAGCTACCATGTGATCCAGCAAGCCCACTCTTTGGCACATATTCAGAAAGAAACATGGCTTAAAAGTATACCTGTACCCCATCAATGTTCAGTGCAGCACTGTTTACGATAGCCAAGACATGGAAACATGCCCACCAACAGATGAACAAATAAAGAAAATGTGCCACATTTATACAATGAAATATTACTCAGACATTAGAAAGAATGGAATAATGCCATTTGCAGCAATATGGATGGGCCGGGAGATTATCACACCAAATGAGGTCAGATAGAGAAAGACCACTATCATATGATGCCATGTACATGCTGCTGCTGCTGCTGCTGCTGCTAAGTCGCTTCAGTCGTGCCCGACTCTGTGTGACCCCATAGACGGCAGCCCACCAGGCTCCCCTGGGATTCTCCAGGCAAGAACACTGGATGGTTGCCATGTCCTTCTCCAATGCCTGAAAGTGAAAAGTGAAAGTGAAGTCGTGTCCCACTGTTCGCGACCCCATGGACTGCAGCCTACCAGGCTCCTCCATCCATGGGATTTTCCAGGCAAAAGTACTGGAGTGGGGTGCCATTGCCTATATGCAAAATCTTAAAAAAAAAAAAAAAAANGTTTCAAAGTCATGTATTTCAGTAAATGCTAATGTTCAATGACATTCAGTTCGGTCATGTCCAACTCTTTGTGACCCATGGACTGCAGCACACCAGGCTTCTCTGTTCATCACCAACTCCTGGAGCTTGCTCAAACTCATGTCCATTGAGTCAGTGATGCGATCCGACCATCTCATCCTCTGTTGTCCCCTTCTCCTCCTGCCTTCAGTCTTGCCCAGCATCAGGGTCTTCTTCAATGAGTCAGTTCTTCACATCAAGTGGCCAAAGATTGGAGTTTCAGCTTCAGCATCAGTCCTTCCAATGAATATTCAGGACTAATTTCATTTACGATTGACTAGTTTGATCTCCTTGCAGTCTAAGGGACTCTCAAAAGTCTTCTCCAACACCACAGTTCAAAAGCATCAATTCTTCAGCACTCAGCTTTCTTTATAGTCCAACTCTCACATCCGTACATGACTACTGGAAAAACCATAGTTTTGACTAGACGGACCTTTGTTAGCAAAGTAATGTCTTTGCTTTTTAATATGCTGTCTAGGTTGGTCATAGATTTTCTTCCAAGGAGCAAGCATCTTTTATGACTTGCATAAAGTTCATGGCTGCAGTCTCCATCTGCACACATTATTTTCTCCAAAATCATCTTTTTATTTGTTATTCTCAATATATCTGTCCATTTAATACCCTTTACTAAATGTCTACTGTGTGGCAGTCATTGTGGTAAGTGGTGTGTGTGTGTGTGTGTGTGTGTGTGTGTGATTACATTCGATGTTACAACCTATAAGGAATTTTTTATACATTTTCTAGAAAAGCATTTAACTTGGAATATGTTCTACTAATTTATTATTTTTCAATCAGTCACACCTAAGTATATTCATGGAGAAAAGAATCATATGTTCACACACAATGTACAAGAGTGTTCATAGCAGCATTGCTCAGAATAGCCCGATTAATAGCGTTAGACTAGATACACGATGGTTTATTCAAACATCAAAATACTATGCAACAATAAAAATGAGCAGATCTCAAGTACATGCAGTCATCTGGATCATCCTCACTGAGTAACACTGAGTGAGAGAAGCCAAACACGAGAGAGGGTGTGCTATGTGGTTCCACTTACATTATACAAAGTTCACATACAGGCAAAGCTAATCAAAGAAGGTGGCAGTCAGAATAGCGACTCCCTCTGGGGACTTCCCTCGTGGCTCAGATGACAAAGCATCTGCCTACAATGTGGGAGACTGGGGTTCAATCCCTGGGTTGGGAAGATCCCCTGGAGAAGGAAATGGCAACCCACTCCAGTACTCTTGCTTGGAAAATCCCATGGATGGAGGATCCTCATAAGCTATAGTTCATGGGGTCGCAAAGAGTCAGTGGAGTGACTTCACTTTCACTTTTTCTGGGGCGTGCATGGTGCCTGGAAGGTACACAGAGGGATCCTACAGTTCTGATAACATTCTGATTCGTGATCTGGGAATAGGCTACAAGGGTTTTCACTGTGTGAAAATTTGCTCTGTACCTTCTCTGTGCATTTGACACTTCTATAAAAAGTTTGTGAACATAAAAAGAAGCAACATGACACTAATGCTGAGAAATATTTACTATATGATAATCGATTAAACAACTTTAAAATCTTACTGTATGACTGCAACTTGGTAAATTTGACACTGGGTACTGGCACAGAACACAGAAAGTAACAAGCATATGTTATGGTATTAAAAACTAACAGTGGTAATATTTCTTCTCTTCATGTTGGTATAACATCATATAATTACCTTTCTTAAAAATATATTTACTTATTTATTTATTTGGCTGTATTGGGCCTTATTTGTGGCGTGCAGACTCTTCACTGCAGGGCACAAGCTCTTTAGTGGTGGCGCGTGGGCTTGGCAGCTGCCCATGTGGGCTTTGTTGCCCTACAGCATGTGAGATCTTAATTCCCCAACCAGGGGTTGGACCTATGTACCCTGCATTGCAAGGCAGATTCTTAGCCATTGGACAACCAAGGAATTACTCTTTAAAAGGTAGAATCAGTATGCTATTAATATGTATAAGATTACTCCAACCTACTTGTCCACTATAAAATTTCCCCCAAATTCAAGTTATCTTGCAGCTTGGACAAGTATGCTCTGAAAGACATAAAGTGAAGTGAACCAAAGTGAAGTCACTCAGTCATGTCTGACTCTTTGCGACCCCATGAACTGTAGCCTACCAGGCTCCTCTGTCCATGGGATTTTCCAGGCAATAGTACTGGAGTGGATTGCCATTTCCTTCTCCAGGAGATCTTCCCAACCCAGGGATCGAACCCGGATTTCTCGCATTGACATAAGTGCCCCATAAATCAGATCTACCTTTTTACATTTATCTCTTTTACATACACTTGAACATATAATATACATTTATCATCAGTGTTTCTGAATCATATAAACTGTCAGTTATGCTCCCTGCTTGGGTAATTCACATGACAAAGGTGTCTCAGGCTCAAGAGTTGGAGTCAATAAGTCCTTCTCTGACACTTAGTATATAAAAGGAATGGCCAAATATAAGTACAGTGCGCAAAACAGAATGGTTTATGTCACTCATGGAATAACATGGGAGTTTCATAGGAGAAGTGAAAACTATTATAGAAGGCTTTGCCCAAAACCTTTTAGACAAAGAGAGAAATCATGTCATATCAACTTTTCCAAAAAGAGATAAATGATGTCATTTTGAACTCTAAACTGAAAATGTAACATGGACTCCAGTTGAGTACCAAGCAATTATGTGAACACCAGCTGGCAATTTGGTATCATAACAATGCATAGGAAAAGAAGGTAAATTTTCCGGGTACCACTAAAAGGGATTATATGTGGGAAATACAAAGGCATGCTATGAAGAAGATCAAGATGATCTTGTTTTCATCCCCATTTGTTTTCTATCTCTTTTTTCTAATTTATGTTCAGAAAAAGGATAGTTCAAGCAGATGGTGAAACTAAGCAGGACCTCATCCTAAATATGAAGGCCTGCTGATGCCATATGACTTTCTTTCCTTTTTCTTCCCCTAATTCTTAGTATACTAAAGTCTGAATTTTATGCATAAAAATGTCCCCAATAAATTTGTCCCCATCATATTGCAGAATCAAGCTTTCCCTTGACTCCTTTTTCATCAGGATAGTAAGCAAAAGAAACCTATTAAACTACCTTAGTACTTCTCAGGTGGTTCAGTGGTCAAGAATCCACCTGCCAAACAGGAAATGAAGGTTCAATCCCTGGGTCAGGAAGCTCCCCTGGAGAAAGAAATGGCAGCTCACTCCAGGATTCTTGCTTGTGAGATCTCATAGACAGAGGAGTATGGCAGGCACAGTCCATGGGGTTTCAGAGGAGTCAGACACAGATGAGCAACTAAACAACAATAACAACAAACTACCTTAAGTAAATCCAATCTATGGGATTTACTAGTAAGCTACAGACACACCTCATAAAAATTAAAAGCAGAAAGTCTATCTCAATTTTAAGGAAAAATGGAGCCAGTTACCTGAGAGTCTGGGTCAAAGCCCAGTTTTTCCTTCATTATCTGCTTTGTACTCTCTACACTTCATTCTTCCTCTTCTCTCTCTCTCCTTTTCTCTTTTGTCATTCTCTTAAATTATATATAAACTAGCCACATAGAGCCACCACCAACTCAAATACATATTTAGAGCTAGTGGGCTGCATGCACTGAATCCCAATTCTAAATTAATGTTAAAGATAAATCTGTTGCATTTCTAAACACTAACAACAAAAGATCAGAAAGAGAAATTAAAGAAACAATCTCATTTACCACCATTGCATCAAAAAGAATAAAATACCTAGGAATATACCCACTTAAGGAAACAAAAGACATGTCTTCTGAAAACTATAAGACAATGATGACAGAAATTGAAGATACTGTGAACAGATGAAAAGATATACATGTTCTTGTATTAAAAGAATCATTATTGACAAAAAAGGCTACACAACCCGACTATCCACAATTCAATTCAATCCCTATCAAATGACCAATGGCATTTTTCACAGAACTAAAACAAAAAATCCTAAAATTTATATGAAGACAAAGAATCTGAATAGCCAAAGCAATCTTGAGAAAGAAAAGCAGAGCTAGAGGAATCAGACACCCTGACTTCAGACCATACTACAAACTTACAGTCATCAAAACAGGACGGTACCAGCACAAAAAATAGACATATAGATCAATGGGACAGGATATAATGCTGAGAAATAAAGCCACACACCTACTGGCAGTTAATCTATGACAAAGAAGGCAAGACTTTAAAATGGAGGAAAAACAGTCTCTTCAATAAATAGTTCTGGGAAAACTGGACAGATCCGTGTATGTCAGGAGATGTTCAACTTTAAGGGATCCAATATGTTTTCTTCCTTTGTGTGCCATTTCTCAAGGACTCTGTTCCTTATCAGTTCCAGAAAAACAGGAACAAGCAGAGCTGCATGCAGTTCTCAGGACTGAGATCACGGAAAAGAACACCTGCTTAGATTCCCTTCAGTGACCCCCTTCAGTGACTCTCTTCACTGACCTTTTACTTAAAGGACTATCCATTTTGTTGCAATTGGTGGAATTTCATTCTTTTTAATGGCTGAGTAATCATCTTATTGAAGATATATAAACATGCGTTTCTACAAATAAGGTACCCTTGTTTCACTCAAGACTTGGGTCCCCTGTGTCCTTCTCGTCGACTCCAGTCCCCAGGTCCCAGTCTTTGAAGACCATGACACATGTAAAACAGGAAATTAGTACATTCTTTAACACAATACAAAAAATAAACTCAAAATGGATTAAAGATCTAAATTTAAGACCAGATACTATAAAATTCTTAGGGGAAAACATAAGCAGAACACTCTCTGACAAAAATCACAGCAGTATCTTTTTTTATCTGTCTTCCAAAGTAGTAGAAATAAAAATAAACAAGTGAGACCTAAGTAAACTCAAAAGCTTTTGTTCATCAAAGGAAATCATATACAAAATGAAAATACAACACACAGAATGGGAGAAAATATTTGTAGACAATATGACAGACAATGGATTAGTCTACAACATTTACAAACAGTTCATGCAGCTCCACATTAAAAAAAAAATTAAAAAGTGGACAGAGACCTAAAGACACACTTCTCCAAAGATAACAGTAGACGGCCAAGAGGCACATGAAAAGATTCTCACTATCTCTAATTATTCAGTTCAGTTCAGTCACTCAGTCGTGTCCGACTCTTTGCGACTCCATGAATCGCAGCACGCCAGGCCTCCCTGTCCATCACCAACTCCCAGAGCTCACTCAGACTCACGTCCATCGAGTCCGTGATGCCATCTAGCCATCTCATCCTCGGTCGTCCCCTTCTCCTCCTGCCCCCAATCCCTCCCAGCATCAGAGTCTTTTCCAATGAGTCAGCTCTTCGTATGAGGTGGCCAAAGTACTGGAGTTTCAGCTTTAGCATCATTCCCTCCAAAGAAATCCCAGGGCTGATCTCCTTCAGAATGGACTGGTTGGATCTCCTTGCAGTCCAAGGGACTCTCACGAGTCTTCTCCAACACCACAGTTCAAAAGCATCAGTTCTTCGGCGCTCAGCCTTCTTCACAGTCCAATTCTCACATCCATACATGACCACAGGAAAAACCATAGCCCTGACTAGGTGGACCTTAGTCGGCAAAGTAATGTCTCTGCTTTTGAATATACTATCTAGGTTGGTCATAACTTTTCTTCCAAGGAGTAAGCGTCTTTTAATTTCATGGCTGCANATAGCCCTGACTAGGTGGACCTTAGTCGGCAAAGTAATGTCTCTGCTTTTGAATATACTATCTAGGTTGGTCATAACTTTTCTTCCAAGGAGTAAGCGTCTTTTAATTTCATGGCTGCAATCACCATCTGCAGTGATTCTGGAGCCAAAAAATTAGAGAAGTGCAAATAAAAACTAGAGTAAGGGCTTCCCTGGTGGTCCAGTGGTTAAAATTTTCCCTTGAAATTCAAGGAACACTGGTTAGATCCCTGGTTTGAGAAGATCCCACATGCCCATACATCAAAACCCATTGAGTCCACATGCCACAGCTACTGAAGCTTGCACACCTAGAGCCTGTGTTCTGCAACAAGGGAGGCCACCACAATGAGGGGTCCATGCACCACAACAAAGAGTAGCCCCCACTTTCTACAACTAGAGAAAGCCATGTACAGCCACTAAGACCCACCACAACCAATCAACAAATACATCTTTAAAAAAAAAGAACTACAATGAGGTGTCAATTCACACTAGTCAGAATGGCCACTGTCAAAAAACGTACAAACAATAAATGCTGGAGAGGATGTGGAGAAAAGGGAACCCTCATACACGGTTGGTGGGAATATAAATTGGTATAGCCATTATGGAGAACAATGTGGAGGGTCTTTAAAAATCTAGAAACAGAGCTACCATGTGATCCAGCAAGCCCACTCTTTGGCACATATTCAGAAAGAAACATGGCTTAAAAGTATACCTGTACCCCATCAATGTTCAGTGCAGCACTGTTTACGATAGCCAAGACATGGAAACATGCCCACCAACAGATGAACAAATAAAGAAAATGTGCCACATTTATACAATGAAATATTACTCAGACATTAGAAAGAATGGAATAATGCCATTTGCAGCAATATGGATGGGCCGGGAGATTATCACACCAAATGAGGTCAGATAGAGAAAGACCACTATCATATGATGCCATGTACATGCTGCTGCTGCTGCTGCTGCTGCTAAGTCGCTTCAGTCGTGCCCGACTCTGTGTGACCCCATAGACGGCAGCCCACCAGGCTCCCCTGGGATTCTCCAGGCAAGAACACTGGATGGTTGCCATGTCCTTCTCCAATGCCTGAAAGTGAAAAGTGAAAGTGAAGTCATGTCCCACTGTTCGCGACCCCATGGACTGCAGCCTACCAGGCTCCTCCATCCATGGGATTTTCCAGGCAAAAGTACTGGAGTGGGGTGCCATTGCCTATATGCAAAATTTTAAAAAAAAAAAAAAAAGATATAACTGAACTTATTTACAAAACAGAAACAGACTCACAGACTTAGAGAAGGAACTTACAATTACTGGGGAGAAAGGTGAAGGTGAAGTCACCCAGTCGTGTCCGACTCTTTGCAACCCCGTGGACTGTAGCCTACCAGGCTTCTCCGTCCATGGGATCCTCCAGTCAAGAATACTGGAGTGGGTCACCATTTCCTTCTCCAGGGGATCTTCCCAACCCAGGGATCGAACCCGGGTGTCCCTCATTGGAGGCAGACGCTTTAACCTCTGAGCCATGAGGGATAGACTGGGTGTTTGGATTGACATAGACACACTGTTATAGTTTAAATTAAATGCCTTTCCATGAAAAAAAAAAAAAAGACAATCTGATTGATCCTATTTGATTCCAGCATTTTAGAGTCAGTCCTATTTGATTCTAGCATCTTAGATTCATGGAAAATGTCTTGAGGGGAAAGAATACAGTGAACTTTAGGGCTATGAACTTTTGATGTTTTTAAGTATTACTCCAGAAAAAATACCCTAAAACACCTTTCGGTTCTCAAGGAAAAGAAGAGAAAAAAGCCAGATTAAGCCCTAGGATACTGTCTTATGAACGTCCCAGCCTGTGTGACCATCATGGGCATGGCCAGCACTCTGAATACACATGCAGAGGAACCAGTACTGAGGACTCATATCACACTGGAATTTTATCAGGTCATCGTCCTCTGTAAACGTTCTACCTGATCTGAGAATGAATTCCAAAGCGCTGCCAAGTCAGAAGTCCTGATGTGACGTGGAGTCGTGTGTGTCCCTCTAGCTCTTCTTGTGCCTCTTTACTTATTCACTGTGATTCTCTCCACCTTGCTTTATGTGTCTCAAACGTGTTAATTTTCTCACCTGGAAGACTCTGCTTGGCTGCTCTTCGTGCCTCAAAGTATCCTCCCATCACCTTCTCTTCACGTGTGTGACTCTCTCTCATACTTCAAGTCTCATTCAACAGTCACTTTGGATAAGTGTTGACTGGCTACCATATCGATAATAATTTCTTACTAAGGTTCTCTCTATTGCACCATTCATTTTAGCATAAATCCAACCTAAAATTGGAGCTTCCTTGGTGACTCAGTGGTAAAGAATCCGCCTGCCAAAGCAGGAGACGGATCCCTGGATGCATAAGATCCCCTGGAGAAGGAAATGGCAACCCACTCTAGATTCTTGCCTGGGGAATTTCATGGATAGAGGTGCCTGGCGGACTGGTCCGTGGGGTCAAAAAACAGCAGGACATGACTTAGCAACTAAACAATAACAATAAACTAAAATGGTCTTTGTTTATTTTCTGACTCATACTGCAGTATAAGCTCCATAATTGCAAGAATTTTTTCAGTTTGTTCCTTGCTTTTTACTCATCACTGTAGAGGTCTTTTAAAGCAGGCAGAAAATAAATATACCAAATAAATATAAGCTGTAATTAAAAGTCATATTCTTAAATGCTAAATTAAAGCAAACTCAGTTTGAAATAGCAGCATCAAAATGTTCACTGGATCAAAAATAGCAGGTTTCAAAACAGGCCATTGTTCCCCAACTTTCTTGTGAGCTAGTTCTGAGACATACAGAAAAACAGGTATCAAGAGGGAGCCTTTGAAAAGTTCGAGGCTATAGCATGATCCTTCAGGGTCCACACTGACGAGAGTCAACAGAGTAGAGGGAAGGGTGTTATAAAAGTTTCACATGAGTAAACAACAAGAAATTCAGTACAATAATGTAGTCTCTGTGGAAAACAGGGCGGTAGTTATTCAAAAAGCTAAACACAGAATTATCATGACTCAGCAATTCCACCCTTATGTATATTAGGCGTATATTAAAAGAATTAAAAAGAGGGACTCAGACATTCATTGCAGTATTATTCCCTGTAACATTATTTTCAAGCCAAAAGGTAGAAACAATCCAAATGTTCATCTACAGATGAATGGATAACAAAATTTTCTATGTATACATTTATATATGCATAAAAGAATATGATATATATAGATATAAAGGATACGATACATGCTTCCACATGAATAAATCTTAAGAACATTTTGATAAGTTAAATAAACCAGATATAAGCAAACATATATTATATGATTCCATTTATATGAAATACCTAGAACAGGAAAATTAATAGAAACAAAATACAGATTGGAGGTTCCCAGGAGCTGGAAAGTTTTTGAATAATGATTACAGAGTCTCTATTTGTGGATGAAGAAGATGCTATATGTTCCAAGTCATAGACTAGGAGAAATATTTGTAAAATCCATACGTGATTAAGGGATAGTATCTAAATGTACAAATGTTAAAACACCACAATAATAATAAATAATTCCATTTAAAAATGAACAAAAGATCTGAAATAGATATTGAAACAAAGAAGATATACAGATGGTAAATAAGCACAAGAAAAGATGAACATCAAATGTCATCAAACAACTGCAAGTTAAAACAACTATACACCTATCAGAACGGCTAAAATTTAAAACACTGACAACATCAAATGCTGGTAAGGATGAAGAGCAATAGGAATTCCCATTCATTGTGAGAATGCAAAATGGTCGTACAGCCATTCTGGAAGGAGTTTACCACTTTCTTCCAAAACTAAACATACCCTTACCATAAGATCTAGCAATTGTATTCACTGATATTTATCCAAATGAGTTGAAAACTTATGACCACAGAAAAACCTGGACACAGATGTTTACAGCAGCTCTATTTGTAATCGCCAATACCTGGAAGCAATCAAGAAGTCCTTCACTAGATGAATGAATAAATGAATTGTCATACATTCATACCATGGACTATTAGACAGTGCTTAAAAGAAAATGAGCTAAAAGACATGGAGGAAACTTAAATGCCTATTACAAGTTAAAAGAGCCAATCTGGAGAGGTTACATACTACATACTATATGATTCAAACTATATGACATTCTGAAAAAGGCAAAGCTATGAAAACAGTGGACTTCCCAAGTGGCGCAGTGGTAAAGAATCTGCCTGCCAGTGCTGGAGACAGAAGACGTGAATTTGATTCGTGGGTCAGGAAGATCTCCTGACATAGGAAATGGCAACCCACTCCAATATTCTTGCCTAGAAAACTCCATGAATAGACTTTGTGACCCCTTGGTGGGCTACAGTCCAGGGCCTCACAAACAGTCAGACACACATGAGCACACACACATGGAAACAGTGGGGAAAAAATAAAGTAGTTAGCAGAGGTCATTGGGAGAAGGAAGAATAAACAGATGGAGCACAGAGGATTTTTAGGGCAGTAAAACTACTCATAAGATACTATAATGGTGGATATGTATCATTATACACTTGTCAAAACTCATAGACCAAGAGTGGAACTTACTGTAAACTATGGATAATAATGTGTCAGTGTTGGTTTACAGACTGTAACCACTCTGGTGTGGGATGGTGATGGTAGGGGAGGCCATGCATATGTGGGGAGAGGAAATATATGTGCTTTTTATACTTTCCATTCAGTTTTGTTATAAACTTAAAACTACTCTAAAAATAAAGTCCATTAAAATTAATAAATTCAATTCAAAAAACAAAGTTTGGGAAGTAGCAGTGATGCTTTCACAACACTGTGAATGGAATAATGCACTGAAATGTACGTGTGATGTTCAAAAAGGCAAATCAGTACCATTTGGTGGGTTTGCATTCAACATTCAGAGCTCTGGAATTCAGCATCTTGGATATGCGATGTTTCTTTGGAAGGCCAGTAGAACATGAACAGGATATTAATGAACATGAGAGGACCTAAGACTTAGGGAAGGCTAATGCTGCAATTCTGGTTGTGTCTATTTATATGACAAATTTATTCCCATATGCAGAGCATGTCTGTGGAAATGCAAGCTACAAAAACATACCATAAGGCATAAATCATGGGAATTTATGGCATAAACCACTAGAAATTTCTTCCTAATTCATACACACACACACACACACACACACACACACACATTGACTCTCTTACTTTTGTTAGCAGCCATACCATGTTCCATCAAGTTTAAAATCTTGGAGAAAACCTGGATTCTACCTTTTCTTACTTCTCAACTCTAATATCCAGTCAGTTCCTGAGTTTTACAGATCCTTCTTTGTCAATATCTTTCAAACTCACCTCTATTTTTATTTTAACATCTTCTTCCAGGTCTTCATTGCATCCTCTTTGTTTAGAGCAAAAATGTTGACTTCTGTTCTACTCCAGTTTCCTCTGCTTTAATCTCTTCCACATACACTCCTGCTGAATGAGTTTTCCTAAAATGTATTTCCAATCATGTCACTTGACTTCAGGACAGATTTGAGTACTCCTGATGATCTACAGAACTCAGTATGAATACACACCTCACTCTGGAATTCAACAGGCATCAGTTCACAAGATGTGAATTAAGGATTAACACCTACTATATTAAACCTAGACACTTATTAAAGAGCAAAGACATCACTTTGCCCACAAAGGTCCGTATACTCAAAGCTATGGTCTTTCCAGTAGTCATGTACGGGTGTGAGAGTTAGACCATAAAGAAGGCAAAGAGCCGAAGAATTTATGCTTTTGAACTGCAGGGCTGAGAAGATTCTTGAGAGTCCCTTGGACAGCAAGATCAAACCTGATTTCCTAAAGGAAATCAACCCTGAATACTCATTGGAAAGACTGATGCTGAAACTCCAGTACTTTGGCTACCTGATACAAAGAGCTGATTCATTGGAAAAGACCCCGATGCTGGGAAAGATTGAAGGCAGAAGGAGAAGAGGGTAACAGAGGATGAGATAGTTGGATGACATCACCAATTCAATGGACATGAACTTGGGCAAACTTCAAGAGATGGTGAGGGATAGGGAGGTCTGGTGTGCTGCAGTCCTTGGAGTCACAAAGAGTCAGACACGACTTGGTGACTGAACAACAAAAGGAAGGAGGATAGAGCTGAGGAAGACGTCAAAGGGTGGAGCAGCAAAGCCAACCCAGCAGAGAACTCTCAAGAGAAGAATGTCCATCAGAGCATCCCTCATAAAGCTTAGATAATCTCACTTTCATATAAAGCCACACACTTATCTAGGGCCTCAATGGCATCCTGGTCAAGGTGATTCCCTGAAGCTGAGTCAGGCTTTGAAGGTACAGACAGGTGGAGGCTTTTTACCGAATTCCTCACAGCAGGGGCATGCAGGTGGGCAGCGGGTGGAGCTTTGCCTTTGTCTATCACCACATTTTCCCTCCTCTTTCTTACTTTGCCTTAATGTCTACACAGTTCAGTTCAGTTGCTCAGTCATGTCCGACTCTTTGTGACCCATGAACCACAGCACGTCAGGCCTCCCTGTCCATCACCAACTCCTGGAGTTTACCCAAATTCATATCCATTGAGTCGGTGATGCCATCCAACCATCTCATCCTCTGTCGTCCCCTTCTCCTTCTGCCCTCAGTTTTTCCCAGCATCAGGGTCTTTTCAAATGAGTCAGCCCTTTGGCCACATCAGGTGGCCAAAGTACTGGAGTTTCAACTTCAACATCAGTCCTTCCAATGAACACCCAGGACTGATTTCCTTTAGGATGAACTGGCTGAATCTCTTGCAGTCCAAGGGACTCTCAAGAGTCTTCTCCAACACCACAGTTCAAAAGCATCAATGCTTCAGTGCTCAGCTTTCTTCATAGTCCAACTCTCACATCCATATATGGCTACTAGAAAAACCATAGCCTTGACTAGACGGACCTTTGTTGACAAAGTAATGTCTGCTTTTTAATATGCTATCTAGGTTGGTCATAACTTTCCTTCCAAGGAGTAAGCGTCTTTTAATTTCATGGCTGCAGTCACCATCTTCAGTGATTTTGGAGCCCAGAAAAATAAAGTCAGCCACTATTTTCCCATCTATTTGCCATGATTTGATGGGACCTGATGCCATGATCTTAGTTTTCTGAATGTTGAGATTTAAGCCGATTTTTTCACTCTCCTCTTTCACTTTCATCAAAAGGCTCTTATGTTCTTTTTCACTTTCTGCCATAAGGGTGGTGTCATCTGCATATCTGAG
>SJYX01018496.1:0-147227 GCA_006410675.1 Oreotragus oreotragus
CCAACTCTGTGCTTAGCACATTTCACCCTCTGTTATTTTAATGGTGGCTATTTTATGGTCATCTAAAACAGCAGGCTGGATTTTGACCTTTGTAATAGGGCCACCACTGTCCACATGAAAACTTTTAATGAGCAAGTTTTGAAAAGGGCACTGAACAAAGGCTTTGTTTTATGAGGCATAGTTGCAGTTGACATTCCCAGCTCTGCAGGCCCAAACTATTAGATTTTACCTCTGTTTTAATTGCAAGCCATACTCACAGAATGTGACTCCCTTTCATTTTTAATTGAAAATCAGGGTAATTCTTGCCCGATATATCGCTCATGATACCTTGATAAAATTGTAACACATAAACAGCCACCAACACATAAACAGACACCAATATTCTTTTGTGGGGAGACTACTTCCTTAAAAAGCTATGAGCAGAGACTTCCCTGGCAGTCCAATGGTTAAGAATCTGCACGCCAATGCTGGGGACATGGGTTCAGTCCCTGGTCTGGGAAGATCTCACATGCCTCAGAGAAACGAAGCCTGTGGGCCACAACTACTGGGCCCACATCCTAGGGCCCTCGAGCCGCAACTACTGGGCCCACGTCCTAGCCCTCAAGCTGCAAATACTGGGCCCACATGCCACAACTACGGAAGCCCCCGTGCCTGGAGCCCATGCTTCGCGACGGGAGAAACCACCAGAGTGGGAACCCCCACACTGCAACTAGAGGGCAGACCCCACTCACCACAGCTAAAGAAAGCCATGTGCAGCAGGGAAGACCCAGCACGGCCAAAAATAAAGAAACAAAATTTAAATTTTACAAGTTCATTTGGTGAAAAAAAGAAAAGTGTGGGCACAGCAAGCACTGTTCTGCCTTCTAAGCTGTCAGAAGTAACAGGTTCACCAAATATTCTTCCATGACATTACAAAGGTAACCACCTTTCTAACCTTCAAATACAGGTTTCCTTGCTGCCCAGTGACCAACTGATGACTCAACATCACATGTTTTCAGTTTTTGTTATGGAAATACTCTACTCTTTGTAGCAATTTTTTTTTTAAATCAGTGAAGGTAAAGTATAAGCTACAATAACAAAAAAGCACAGAAATAAAGTGACTCAAATAAGACCAAGATTTTTCTCTCACCTGAAAGTCCAGAGCAAGGCATCTCTTCTTCATGAGGTCATTCGGAGACCAGGTTATATAATTCCTTAGGAAAGTGCCCCATCTATCTGGTGGGACCTTGTCAGCCAGCACTACAACTGTGATTGTAGGAAGAGGAAAGAGAAAATAACTGGCAAGCATTTTCATTCTAAAAAGACTTGAATGGATATTTCACACTTTTGCTTCCATACCCTTGGCCTGACGTCGGACATAACATATGGCCATATCTAACTACAAGGAAGACTGGGAAATGCTAGTTAACTTTAATTATATAGTCATGTGTGAGCTACGTGTGTGCTAAGTCGCTTCAGTCATGTCCGCCTCTTTGTGATCCCATGGACTGTAGCCCTTCAGGCTCCTCTGTCCATGGGATTCTCCAGGCAGGAATACTGGAATGGGCTACCATTTCCTTCCTCAAGGGCTCTTCCTGACCCAGGGATCAAACCCACGTCTCTTATGTCTCTTGCATTGGCAGGTGTGTTCTTTACCTGGGAAGCTCAGGTAGCCATGGGCACAGCTAAAACTTGGAGATTTCATGACTAAAAGGAATGTGTTGGATAGACGCTGGGAAACAGCAACCTCTACTGCAATAGGTTTGAGAAGGCTGATTATCTCTTAAAAGTAACATACTGTTGAATTTTTAAAAAACTAGTTTTATAATAATTAAAGAAAAAGTCTCTAAAATAACAACTATTTCAGGACAGGCCTATACACTAAGTATTTGACTCTGGAAAACAAAACAGTATAGAATTTTTTAATCTTTTAAAAACTGTATGAGTCAGATGTACAGAATTATAATTCAGAACTGGTATATAATACAAAGTGATCACCATCACAAATCTAGTTGCCATCCATCATGATGCAGTTGATCCCCTTCATCCATGTTGCCCACCTCCCAATCCCTTTCCCATCTGGTAACTGCTAATGTGTTCTCTGTATCTATGAGGGTTCTTTTGTTTGTTCATTGCTTTTAGATTCCACGTATGAGTGAAATCATATGGTGTCTGTCTTTGCCTGACTTATGTCACTTAATATCTTCAAGGTCCATTATGTTGTCTCAAATGGCAAGATTTCATTCATTTATGGTTGAATAGTATTGTGCTATCCCATTGTATGTCTCATATATATATGTGTTGACATCTTATATACAGACATGTGTGTGTGTGTGTGTATGTGAGCATCTTTATCCATCCATTCCATTGATCGAAACATAGGTTGTTTCCATATCTTGGCTATTGCAAATAATGCTGCAGTGAACATAGGGAATGTAGTTTTTCAAATTAGCGTGTTCATTTTCTTCAGATATATACCTGGAAGTGGAATAGTGGGATCATATAGTAATTACAGTCATAATCTTTTAAGGAATCTCCAAACTGACTTCCGTAGTAGCTGTACCAATTTACAGTCCCACCAACAGTGTGTATGACAATTCCCTTTTCTGCACATCCTCACCAACATTTGCTATTTCTTGTCTTTTTCATAATAGTTATTCTACTGGTATGGGGTGATATTTTATTATGGGTTTGATTTGCATTTCCCTAATAATTAGTAATGCTGAACACTTTTCCATGTATCCGTTGGTCATCTGTATGTCATTGGAAAAATGTCTGTTCAGGTCCTCTGCCTATTTTAAAATCAGGTGGTTTTTTTTTTAATTGTATGAATTCTTTGTATATTTTTAATATTAACCTCCTATCAAATATATGATTTGCAAATATCTTCTCTCATAAAGTTGGAAAAGGGCATGGCAACCTACTCCACTATTCTTGCCTGGAGAATCCTATGGACAGAGGAGCCTTGCAGGCTACAGTCCATGGGGTCGCAAAGAGTCACACATGACTAAGTGACTGACACACACACTTTCTCTCATTAAGTATCCACAAAAACATTGCTAAGACTGGTGTCAATGAAGATATTGCTTATTTTCTTCCAGGAATTTTATGGTTTCAGGTCTTACATCAAGACTTTAATTCATTTTGAGTTAATTCCTCTATGCGGTGTAAGACAGTGATCTAGTTTTTCCAACACTATTTATTGGAAAGGCTGTCTTTTCTCCATTGTATACTTTTACTTCCTTGTTGTAAATTAATTATCCATAGATGTATGGGTTTCTATCTGGACTTTCTGTTCTGTTCCACTGATCTGTGTGTTTGTATTTGTGCCAGTACCATGCTCTTTTGATTATTGTAGCTTTGTAGTATAGCTTGAAATCAGGGAGCATGATGCCTCCTGTTTTGTTCTTCACTCTTGATTGTCTTGGTTCTTTGGGTCTTTTGTGATTCCACACAAGTTTTAAAATTATTTGTTCTACTTCTGTGAAATATGCCATTGAAATTTTGATATGGATTTCACTGAATCTGTAGATTACATTAGGACATTTTAACAATATTAATTCTTCCAATGCATGAACACAGAATACTTTTCCACTTATTCGTGTCTTCTTCCATTCCTTTCATCAGTCTTATGTTTTTAATGAACATGTTTTTAACCTCCTTGATTAAATTTATTCCTGGTATTTTATTATTATTGATGCAACTTTAAGAGGAATTGTTTTCTTAACTTCTCTTTCTGAAAGTTCTTTATTATGGAAAAGTCACAGATTTCTGTGTATTGATATTGTATCCTGTTACTAAATTCATTAGCTACAAAAATTTTTTTAGTGGACTCTTTAGGGTTTTCTGTATATAGATAGTATCATGCCATCAGCAAAGAATGATCGTTTGACTTCTGTCTTTCCACTCTGATTCCTTTGTTTCCTTCTCTTCCCTAGCTGTTACGGCCAGAAGTTCCAATACCATGTTGAATAAAACTGGTGATAGTGGATATCCTTGTGTTGGTCCTGATCTTTGAGGAAATGCTTTCAGCTTTTCACAGTTGAGTATATTGGCTGTGGATCTGTCACATATGGTGTTTATTATGCCAAGGAGTGTTCCCTTTATACTCCCTTTGTTGAGTGTTTTTGTCATAGATGACTGAACTCTTTTATTAGGTTTGGGTTTGTGTGTGTGTGTGTGTGTGTGTGTGTTTTAGTCACACTGTGCAGCATGTGGGATGCTAGTTCCCCAACCAGTTCCACAATGGAAGCATGGAGTCCTAACCACTGGACCTCCAGGGAAGCCCCTCTTTTAGGTTTTGATTGTAGAATTCTTTCTCTCTCTTTTAAATCTAAATGAAAACTTTGCTAGAGTATACTTTGCTGTAGATTTTTTGCCTTCCACCATTTTAAATATCATGCATCTCCCTTATTGCCAGCAAACTTCTTGCTGAAAAGGCAGCTAAGAGTTTTGTGGGAGTTCTTTATTCGTAACTAGTTACATCTTTCCTTATTGTTAAAAAAGATATTTTTCATTTTTGCCATTTTGACTACAATTTGTCTTGGTTTGGATCTTTTTGGCCTCACTTTGTTTGAAACTTTTGGTGCTTCCTGAACCTAGACGTCTGTTTCCTTCCCCAGGTTAAGGAAGTTTTCCATTATTATACCCTCATAAAAGCTCTCTACCCCTTTCTCTATTTTTTTTCTCTACCCTTATAACGCAAACATTAGTACTCTTGACGTTACCCCTGAGGTCTTTTAAACTATCCTCATTTTTAAAAATTCTTTTTTCCTTTCTTCTGTTCAGCTTGGTAACCTCCACTACTCTGTCTTCCAGCTTGACGATTCATTCTTCTGTATCATCTAATACAGATGTTGATTTCTTCTACTGTACCTTTTCAGTTAGTGTATTTTTTGGTTTTGCCAGATTCTTCTCATTTCTGAAAAATCTCACTGTATTTTCCATTCTTTTTTCAAGTTTGGTGGGCACATTTATGATTTTTACCTTGAACTCTGTATTGGGTGGATTGCTTAGTGGCACCTCATTTAGTTCTTCCTCTGAAGTTATGTCTTCTTCCTTCTCTTAGAAGATATTCCTCTGTCTCCTCATTTTGCCCAGTACTGTTTATTTCTAGACAGAGGTCAATCGGTTGTATTTACTGATGTTGGAGAATTATTTTATATGGGTGATGCCATATGAGGCTCAGCAGAATGCTCCCCTCTGGTCATCAGAGGAATTTGCTCTAGAAGTGGCCCTTACGCAGGCTGTGTATATTTCCTTAGGTTGTGGCAGGGCTGACTATACAGGGTGCCCTGATAGGCAGGTCTGGACCCTGAATTGGTTAAATCCATGTCTTCTTCAGAGGCTGTCACCTACAGAAGTCAGAACCTGGTCTTCATGCAGCTGCCTGTATGGCCTGAGGGGACTGGAGGCTGGTACTAGCCTACTGGTGGTCCCTGTCTGGCTGACTGCTTGACCTGGGGGGACCTGATGCTGGAGCCATCCTGCTGGTGGGCATATCAGCACCCAGTGCTAGTAGGCTAGAGGGGTTATTCCAAAGTGGCAGTTGTCATCACCATTTTTATTGCAGTAAAATGACTTCCCCAAATAGCTGCTGCCATGTCTCCATCCCTAAGGGAAGTCCCAGCTGGCTCCTGCATCTCCAGGATGTTCTCCAATATCAATAAACAGGTTGGACACTGGCTCCTTTCAAACTACTGCCTCTGTGGTGGAACTCAGACCATGTGAAATTTTGTGTGTCCTTTAAAGACTAGAGATCTCTTCAAGAAAATTAGAGATACCAAGGGAACACTTCATACAAAGATGGGCACAATAAAGGACAGAAATGGTATGGACCTAACAGAAGCAGAGGATATTATGAAGAGATGGCAAGAACACACAGAAGAACTATACAAAAAAGATCTTAACAACCCAGATAACCACGATGCTGTGATCACTCACCTAGAGCCAGACATCCTGGAATGCAAAGTCAAGTGGGCCTTAGGAAGCATCACTATGAACAAAGCTAGTGGAGGTGATGGAATTCCAGCTGAGCTATTTCAAATTTTAAAAAGTGATGCTGTGAAAGTGCTGCACTCAGTATGCCAGCAAATTTGGAAAACTCAGCAGTGGCCACAGGACTGGAAAAGGTCAGTTTTCATTCCAATCCCAAAGAAAGGCAATGCCAAAGAACACTCAAACTACTGCATAATTGCACTCATCTCACACGCTAACAAAGTAATGCTCAAAACTGTCCAAGTGAGGCTTCAACAGTACATGAACCGTGAACTTCCTGATGTTCCAGCTGGATTTAGAAAAGACAGAGAAACAAGAGGTCAAATTGCCAACATCTGCTGGATCATGGAAAAAGCAAGAGAGTTCCAGAAAAACATCTATTTCTGCTTTATTGACTATGCCAAAGCTTTGACTGTGTGGATCACAAGAAACTGTGAAAAATTCTTCAAGAGATGGGAATACCAGACCACCTGACCTGCCTCCTGAGAAATGTGTGTGCAGGTCAAGAAGCAACAGTAAGAACCGGACATGGAACAACAGACTGGTTCCAATTTGGGGAAGGAGTACGTCAAGGCTGTATATTGTCACCCTGCTTATTTAACTTATATACAGAGCACATCATGAGAAACGCTGGGCTGGATGAAGCACAAGCTGGAATCAAGATTGGTGGGAGAAATATCAATAACCTCAGATATGCAGATGACACCACCCTTATGGCAGAAAGTGAAGAGGAACTAAAAAGCCCCTTGATGAAAGTGAAAGAGGGGACTGAAAAGCTGGCTTAAAACATTCAAAAAATGAAGATAATACCATCCGGTCCCATCACTTCATGGCAAAGAGATAGGGAAACAATGCAAACAGTGACAGACTTTATTTTCTTGGGCTCCAAAATCACTGCAGATGGTGACTGCAGCCATGAAATAAAGACACTTGCTCCTAGGAAGAAAAACTATGACCAACCTAGACAGCATACTAAAAAGCAGACATTACTTTGCCAACAAAGGCCCATCTAGTCAAGGCTGTGGTTTTTCCAGTGGTCATGAATGGATGTGAGAGTTGGACAATAAAGAAAGCTGAGCGCCAAAGAATTGATGCTTTTGAAGTGCGGTGTTTGAGAAGACTCTTGAGAGTCCCTTGGACTGCAAGGAGGTCCAACCAGTCCATCCTAAAGGAAATCAGTCCTGAATATTCAATAGAAGGACTGATGCTGAAGCTGAAACTCTAATACTCTGGCCACCTGATGTGAAGCACTGACTCTTTGGAAAAGACCCTGATGCTGGGAAAGATTGAAGGCAGGAAGAGAAGGGGACAACAGAGGATGAGATGGTTGGATGGCATCACTGACTCGATGGACATGAGTCTGAGCAAGCTCCAAGAGTTGTTGATGGACAGGGAAGCCTGGCATGCTGTAGTCCACAGGGTCGCAAAGAGCTGGGACACAACTAAGCAGTGAACTGAAGAATAGAGTCCCTTCCTGAGAAAGAAAAATGGAGCTGGAGGAATCAGGCTCCCTGATTTCAGACTATACTACAATAAATCGCAGCAGTATCTTTTTCCATCCACTTCCTAGAGGTGGTGCCCACCAGTACTGCTATTAGCAAGGTAGCCTCAGATTGCATAAATGGTTCCTGCCTGTGACTCAGTACTCAAGGAGTAACCCAACTGATTTTTGCCTCTCTAAAAAGATGCTTCAAGATTAGTACATTGGTCCCTTTTCCTATGGTTCATGAACTCTTCCAACCAGTGTTTTTGTGATGGTTTTCAGGTCAAGTGAGTCTATGTATAAATTCTTTAAGAATAGGTTTCCCATTTCTTGGTTCTATAGTTTTCCTGTGCATATTCCCAATTGGGTTTTCCAAGCCAGGTATTTGGGTGCTTATCTCTCTTTTACAGTATCTAGAAGCTTGTGTATCTGATGTGGAGTTTGAATCCCTCATTCATCTAGAAGAAAGATCTGTACCTTTGAGATCCCTCTCGATTGTGAATTACTGCATCTGGAGTGTGGATTTCTCCTTGGTGAGCCTGTATCTCCATCTTCCCTACTGGTCTCACTGGTGTTCTTTTAACCTTTTTTGTGGAAGTTTTATTCATCCAGTTTTCAGGTTCCTTTCTCAGGGAATTACTTCATATGCAATTGTAGATCTGTTGAGTGTGTCTGTGTGAGGAGGTGAGTTCAGGATCTTCCTGCACTGTCATCTTGAACCCTCCCCGACTTCATCTTTTGACCTAAGTCTCTAATTTAAAATACAGAAATAACTGCTCACTGAGGAATACACTAAAACTCTATATACAGTTATAGAGTAAAAAGTCTCCAATATCATAAACTCACGGAATTACATATTAGTGCTAAAAAAGGACCCTTTGTTTCTTATACATAAGTAAACTGAGACCCAAAAAGGCAAAGATAAGTGGCTCTATGTCAGAAAGACAATAACAGATCCAAGATTAGAACAAATTTCTACTGAATCTTTGGATATACACCAGTTCAGTTCAGTTGCTCAGTCGTGTCCGACTCTTTGTGACCCCATGGATCGCAGCACGCCAGGCCTCCCTGTTCATCACCATCTCTTGGAGTTCACCCAGACTCACATCTCTCAAGTCCGTGATGCCATCCAGCCATCTCGTCCTCGGTCGTCCCCTTCTCCTCCTGCCCTTAATCCCTCCCAGCATCAGAGTCTTTCCCAATGAGTCAACTCTGCGCATAAGGTGGCCAAAGTTCTGGAGTTTCAGCTTTAGCATCATTCCTTCCAAAGAAATCCCAGGGTTGATCTCCTTAAGAATGGACTGGTTGGATATACACCAGCTGAGATACTTTTTGAAGTAAAAAGGTTACTGTAATTTTTTTTAAGGGTATGCCAATTAAGAAACAAATTATTCACAGATTCAGTTCAGTTTAGTTCAGTCACTTAGTTGTGTCTGACTCTCTGCAACCACATGAACCTCAGCACGCCAGGTCTCCCTGTCCATCACCAACTCCTGGAGTTTACCCAAACTCATGTCCATTGAGTCAGTGATACCATCACTAAACTCTATAATTTTCAATTATGTAATAAATTATAAACATACACATTTAAGAAATGTAACATGAATTAGGTTATGCCTTTAAAACTAAATTTTTTATGAAAAAAATAATATCCACAACCTGAATCTGACTCAACTGGCCACATTACTGATAGATTGCTGCACTCTTATATTTATTTCAAAATAGTTATTTACTGCAAACAATAATATAAAGAAAGTATAAGTACAATTGTCCCATGTATTGAAGGGTGTAAGCTGATACAGTTTACAGAATAATTTGTGTGTTTTTAAAATGTAAGACTTCTAAAAGTAAGTTGTTTTTTCTTTTTGAGGACTTATAAAATCAAGAAGCATATCAGATGTAAACATGTAGTTCAGTTAGAATTTATTTATTTGTACAAATCCAATGCAGATTTAAGGGCACTTTTAAGATTACCTAAAATATAGTGTATGTCACTGACATTAAATCGAAGTAAGGAATTTATTTTATGTTCTATTAATTCAATAAACATTGGTAGCATCTCCTTTAGGCATTATACTTCCACAGATGATATAAAAGAAGAAATAATTCAAGTGGATGTAAAACAGATACCACTAAAACAAGTAAGCTGTCATTAGTTAGAAGGCACTCTTGGCAGTGTTACAGAGCTACCAGGTGTGATACTTAAAAAAAATGATATGCTAGATAAGTATAATTTGAAGATTCCATTGTAATTAGGGATTTCAAAAAGTAACACATAAAAATGTTCCAAAGTCTAAAGTAATAGTTCTCAATTAGGGATGGTTTGGCAACGTCTGCAGGTATTCTGGGTTGTGATAACCGAGGAGGTGCTACCAACACACAGTGTAGAAGCCAGGTATATTTTTAAACATTCAGCATCGCATAGGAGAGTCCTTCATAACAGAGAACTAGCTGGCCAAAATTGTCAGCGGTGCCAAGACTGAGAAATCCAAGCCTAAAGTGATATAAGTGATTGAATGTGATTTAATAAGTATTAATTTATTCTCTGAAAGCCACAATGACACATAGATCTATTTTCATAAACATGAGAAAATGATGTAGTTACAACAAAGATTATTAAATATACTTTATATAAAACAAGCCACTTTGCTATGCATTTCTAATTACAAAAACACCAATGGAAAACATTGTTTGAATAGCATTTTACTGATTTTCTTCAATGAGCTGTGACTTTTTACTTTCCAGAGATTTTACAGTGCAGATATTTCTTTCATTTCAGCAAATCCTTAAAGAACATCTATCTATTTTACGGATGTTCTATGTAAGATACTGAAAGTCAAATGACAGCTTTAACCAGGAAATTAAATTACAATCAATGTAACTATTATAGAGTAATGAACAAGCTACAGTGTTAGGACAGAAGAGTCAGTGATAACTCATGCAGCTGTTTAGAAATCTGCAGTGAGATAAGAATATCAAAGATAGCATCCCAGAGGAACAAATGTCTGATCTAAATCACTGTTTACATCAGAAGACAGGAGGGCCTTATATGTATGTCATGCTAAATAAACAGCTTCTATTTTAGAGATACTAATTAAAATTCATATCCAAGGTGGTAAGAATCTGAAATAAGGCAGTCATCCATTGGGGAATGAGAGAAGGAGAAAACTCACTGAAGGCATGCTAAGAAATCAGTAGAACTAATGAGAAGATTCTTCCTGAGCACTAATGTAAGGAAACTGACTCTCGTGGCAAAAGTTGAGACTAACTCATGCTGTGAGATGCTTTCAGGGTAGGGCAAAAATGAACATGTAAATATTTATAATATGAAAATTTCCATCAGAGAAAACTCCCCTCTCCTGCTTCTGGTAGGGGGAAGGACAGAGTAACAATTTTGGAATATATCCATTTTTTCCTAACAATGCCTGCCCTCAATAGAAACTATTCTGCCACAGCCTAACAGACTGTGGTTTTTACCAAAGCCTAACTGGCTGTGGTTTTTCCAGTGGTCATGTATGGATGTGAGAGTTGGACTGTGAAGAAGGCTGAGTGCCAAAGAATTGATGCTTTTCAACTATGGTGTTGGAGAAGACTCTTGAGAGTCCCTTGGACTGCAAGGAGATCCAACCAGTCTATTCTGAAGGAGATCAGCCCTGGGATTTCTTTGGAAAGAATGATGCTGAAGCTGAAACTCCAGTACCTTGGCCACCTCCTGGGAAGAGTTGACTCAATGGAAAAGACTGGGAGGGACTGGGGGCAGGAGGAGAAGGGGACGACAGAGGATGAGATGGCTGGATGGACGATCACTGAGTCGATGGACTTGAGTCTGAGTGAACTCTGGGAGTTGGTGATGGACAGGGAGGCCTGGCGTGCTGCAATTCATGGGGTCGCAAAGAGTCGGACACGACTGAGCGACTGAACTGAACTGAACTGAACTGACATGGGAGGGGGGGAAATACCCAACTCAGGCTCACTAAAGGAAAGAAATCTAATCATGGGACTATATAATACTTCTCCTCCTCCCACATTCTAACACCACATCAATAGCACTCCTGTATAATGTCAGGGATTACAGATAAAAGAACCGCAAGCCTCAGACCTATTAAGGGATCTCTAAGAAAACCCAAAAGCACAGGAAGAAAATAACAAGACATAGAAGAAATTTCAGTCACTAACACCACAGATACAGCAAACATTAAATACAGCCTAACTCCTAGTCAGATAAATACAGAATCTCACACACTAAAGGTCCATATGCCTCAGTTCCTTTTACCTGATGCCTCGTATCTGACTTTCAAAAAATATTACAAAGCATGTTAAAAGGCATAAAAACATATCTGAAGAGACAAAAAGCAAGCATCAAATCATAATCAGTATGACAGAGAATTCAGAATGATCAGACCAAAAACTTAAAATGACTATGATTCATATGTTAAGAGATTTAATAGAAAGAAGTGTACAACATGCAAGAACATCTGAGTAACATAAGCAGAGAGACAGAAATTCAAACAAAGAATCAACAGAAAATGCTAGTAACTGAAAGCACTGAAACAAAAAAGAAGAATGTCTTGGACAAGTTTATCAATAGACGAAATACAGCTGAGGAAAGAATCAGTGAGCTCAGAGAGAAGTCAACAGAAAATTCCAAAGAGAAAAAAAAAAAAAAAGCAATGAAAAAGAAAAGAACATCCAAGAACTATGGGACTATTACAAAAACATGTATGTAATGAAATAGCAGGAAAAAGGAACAGAACACTTGTAATAATGAAGGAATTTTCAAAAAACTAATGAAAGACACAAAACTACTGATCCAAAAAGCTCAGCGATCACAAGCAGGACATATATACAGAAATCTACACCTATCATGTTTGAATTGCAGAAAGTCAAAGATGAAGAATCTGAGAGTCAAGAAAAGAACTGCATTTGCCTTCTCTTCAGAAACCATGCAAAAAGAGAGTGAAGCATTTGAACTGTTGAAAGAGAAAAAGAAATACTTAGAATTTTGTATCCAGTGAAATTGCCCTTCAAAAGTAAAGGAGAAATAAAGATGTTTTAAGGCAAACAATAGACCTTCCCTAAAAGAAATATTAAAAGAAGTTCTTCAGAGAGAAGGAAAATGGTAATAGGTCAGAAACTCAGATCTACACAAAGAATGAAAGAGTATTAGGGGAATAAATGAAGGTAAAATAATACCTTTTATTTCCTTATTCTGAGTTGACCTAGGAGAAAACAGTTGTTAAAAATAATAACATCAACAATGCATTCAGCAATTATAGCTTATGGATAAGTGAAATTAATTGACAGCAATATGTTAAGAGATAGGAGGGCGGGAACTGGAAAATTCTATTAAAAGGTATTATACTTGCATTACCCATGAAGCAGTCATGAAGCAGCAGAGTATTATTTGAATGTAGACTTTTATTAGCTGTAAATGTATATTGCAAATTCTAGGGCAACCAACTAGACAACTTTAAAAAGAAGTATAATTGATACACTAAGAGAGAAAATGGAATCACAGAAGATGCTTGCTGCTGCTGCTAAGTCGCTTCAGTCGTGTCCGACTCTGTGCGACCCCATAGATGGCAGCCCACCAGGCTCCCCCATCCCTGGGATTCTCCAGGCAAGAACACTGGAGTGGGTTGCCATTTCCTTCTCTAATACATGAAAGTGAAAAGTGAAAGTGAAGTTGCTTAGTCACGTTGGACTCTTAGCAACCCCATGAACTGCAGCCTACCAGGCTCTTCCGTCCATAGGATTTTCCAGGCTCAAGAGTACTGGAGTGGTTTAGTTAAAATCAAAAGTTAGAAAATGAATGGAATTTAAAAAAAGGAAATGAATGGAAAACAGATACAAACTTCTTGACTAATATAGGGTATAGGGGAGTGTGGGAACAGAGGAAACTACAGGGTTCTGATGCTCAAAAAAAAAGGTGTCCAAACCCACTGCTTTAGAAAACAAGTGGGATCTTTGAAGTCTTTCTCCTGATGCTCTCCCCCTATACAATGCTCAACTCTTTAAAGAATTAGGAATGGTAGTTTCTACTTTGAATATATTTTCTGGGATGGTAGTAAAGTTGAAGTCTAGTGCTCCCAGTCTGCTAACCCAGGTCACAGTCCTTGGAGTTTCTGAGTCCCAAGGCAAACAGATGATGAAGGTTCATCCTCCCAGATAATTTCTTACAGATTCTCCTTTCCCTCTAGGGAAGAAGATACGTAGATGTATGTCTGAGTTTTCTCTGCTACAAGTGTGCATGTCAGTCGCTCAGTCGTGTCTGACTCTTTGCAACCCCATGGTCTGTAGCCCACCAGGCTCCTCTGTCCATGGAATTCTCCAGGCAAGAACACTGGAGTGGGTTGCCATTTCCTTCTCTAATACATGAAAGTGAAAAGTGAAAGTGAAGTTGCTTAGTCACGTTGGACTCTTAGCAACCCCATGAACTGCAGCCTACCAGGCTCTTCCGTCCATAGGATTTTCCAGGCTCAAGAGTACTGGAGTGGTTTAGTTAAAATCAAAAGTTAGAAAATGAATGGAATTTAAAAAAAGGAAATGAATGGAAAACAGATACAAACTTCTTGACTAATATAGGGTATAGGGGAGTGTGGGAACAGAGGAAACTACAGGGTTCTGATGCTCAAAAAAAAAAGGTGTCCAAACCCACTGCTTTAGAAAACAAGTGGGATCTTTGAAGTCTTTCTCCTGATGCTCTCCCCCTATACAATGCTCAACTCTTTAAAGAATTAGGAATGGTAGTTTCTACTTTGAATATATTTTCTGGGATGGTAGTAAAGTTGAAGTCTAGTGCTCCCAGTCTGCTAACCCAGGTCACAGTCCTTGGAGTTTCTGAGTCCCAAGGCAAACAGATGATGAAGGTTCATCCTCCCAGATAATTTCTTACAGATTCTCCTTTCCCTCTAGGGAAGAAGATACGTAGATGTATGTCTGAGTTTTCTCTGCTACAAGTGTGCATGTCAGTCGCTCAGTCGTGTCTGACTCTTTGCAACCCCATGGTCTGTAGCCCACCAGGCTCCTCTGTCCATGGAATTCTCCAGGCAAGAACACTGGAGTGGGTTGCCATGCCCTTCCCCAGGAGATCTTCCCAATCCAGGGATGGAATCCAGGCCTCCCACGCTGCAGGCAGATTTGTTACTGTCTCTAGTTAATAAGGGGGCTCTTGCCTTTTAAAACTCTTCTCTTGCTACCCTAACAGTTTATCACACAGACAACTAGGATGTCCATTAAAGAGGGGGCTTCCTGAGTTCTGTCCAAGAACTACTGAATCAGACTCTCAGAGAATGAGCCCAGGAGTCTGCATTGCTAGCAAATGTTGCAGTGAGTCTTATGCACACTGAACTTTGAGAGCCACACAGATTTAATATACAGATTCTTTAGAATTGGGAATAGGGATAGGGACAAGATGAGGAAGGCTCTTCCCTCTATATTTTGGGTCAATTTATTGCTAGGAATATCCCTATCCACTTGCTGAATGTATCTGCCAACCAAATACAGCTGACCCTTGAATAACACAGAGGTCAGGGGCACTGAACCCTCCCTGCATAAAGTTGAAATTCTCTGTATAACTTATAGTAGGTCCCTGTATCCATGGCTCCTCCATATACGCAGTTCTGCATCTGTGGATTCAACCAGCCACAGATCCAGGAGTACTGCCATGTTTACTATTGAAAAATATCTGCATATAAGTGGAACTGTATAGCTCAAATCCATGTTGTGCAAGGGTCAACTGTATACTGAATGCTCAAGGAACATTTTTGTTAAAATACTATTTAAGGAGCAAAACATGGTTCCTTCAGGTCTGTGATAAAACATTTTGATTCTTCTGAGATAGAATTTGTTTTATTCTAAATGAGTTAAAGTGTTTTTTTTTAATAGTCTTACATGTTATGTGTTCCATCCTAGCTCAGTAGGTAAAGAATCTACCTGCAATGCAGGAGACCTGGGTTTGATTCCTGGGTTCGATTCTTGGGTCGGGAAGATCCCCTGGAGAAGGAAATGGCAACCCACTCCAGTGTTCTTGCCTGGAGAATCCCATGGACAGAGGAGCCTGGCAGGCTACAGTCCACGGGGTCACAAGAGTCAGACACTACTTTGTGACTAAACCACCACGACCACGTTATGTGTACAGAAGAGCCGTAACTTTTAAACTATGGAAGTAAAGCCAAACTTTATTTAGATGACAGGCTTGCTCTACGTTATGTGTACAGAAGAGCTGTAACTTTTAAACTATGGAAGTAAAGCCAAACTTTATTTAGATGACAGGCTTGCTCTAAAGCAGACCATCAAAAAATCACTTGTGCTTCCATGTTAGTTAAAACTTGGTTTAAACAATTCCTGTAAAGAAAAAAGAAGAAATGACTGAAACATAATCAATGAGAGAAAATTTAAATCCAAAACAACAACAAAAACTTAGAGTTGTAAGAAGGATCTAAAAAGTTAACAAATGAGTCAGCACACCCTAATGTTGGAGGCACTGTGACGTTGATCTAAGGGTAAGGGAATTGACAGGAGCACAGTAGTTAAGGATAAATCTGAAAAGAAGAGAGATGAGCAGGCTAAGAGCATAAAGGACTGATCATCATATCCTCCCAAGAACCAGAAAACTAAGGATTTTGAGAAACAAAAATCTAAGCTACAAAATAGAAGAGAAATGGGACTTTTACTGGGTCCTTTGAGTTTTAGTTCAATGGGTTGTACATATATTATATTACTCTAGTAATACTACTTTCTAAGGGCATTGTTATAAACTCTAACATTAGTATCTGATCAAAACTGTATAATCACATCAGTATCTGTATGAGAGAAGGAACCCAGCTTGATTTTCAGTTATTAATTATCAGTTCCTTCTTGTATTCCCATCTTGGGAAAATGGAACTTAGAAAAACTCAGCTTGCAAAACCTTGGAAAACTGAGCCCATTCTTCTATAAATGTTCTTTGTGGAAGAGAAAACTAGATAAGGAGTAGATAGAAGCAATAAATGATCATTCCCCAGGGGCCTTCCTATGCAGGAGACTGTGCCGTTCAAAAGGGAGGCAAGTTACTCCTGCCTATTAATTTGTTAGTGGAGAGTGTAAGTAGGTGTGTGTGTGTGTGTGTGTGTGTGTGTATACTCATTGTGCAGATGTCCATGTGTTGAGTCAGAGGGACATGGATGCTGCTGCTACTGCTGCTAAGCCGCTTCAGTAGTGTCCGACTCTGTGCCACCCCATAGATGGTAGCCCACTGGGCTCCCCCCACCCCTGGGATTCTGCAGGCAAGAATACTGGAGTGGGTTGCCATTTTCTTCTCCAAGAGGGACATGGATGGGACTGCTCAATTCAGTCTATGAACTTCTGCTGTACCTAGCAGCAGGATATACACTCCCATGAGTGCTGTCAGTCTGGAAATGGTATGCAGTGCTGCGTATATGTCATAGTCTTTCTTCCTCAGCAAAAGAGAAGAAAACAGACACAAAGAGACGGGACACCTACACTCTGAAATTCTCCCAACTTGGGGGTCAGAGCCGTTGGGAGGGGGTCTGTCCTCATCCCTTTCTGCCCTCTCCAGATGGCCAGGTGGGAGGCAGAGTTCTAACAGGAAGGAAGAAACAACTGAAATCAGACTGTCACCTGACACTCACTCTGGATGTTGTGGGAGGACACAGTCTTTTTCAAAGACAGGGTGGAAGCAGTAGACTTGAAATTTGTAAACGATGGTGTGGCTGCCCGGAGACAAGAGAAACAGTGAAGGAGTCGTCAGCAAAGCCCTCCAGAATCAATCTGTGACAGAAGACCACAAGCAGCCCTGCAACAAAGAGCAAAACTTACCTGCAAACAACTTTCTTTCTAGTTCCTCTTGAATTTTAAGAAGAATCCGTTCCTGTTCTAAGGCTTCTATGTACTTTGAGTAGCACCAGGTTGGCTACAAAAACAATTTGCAAAATTAATTTTAGACATATGTGCCCCAGGAAATAAACTGAAGGTAAGACAGCTTATATCAGCCCCTTCATTTAAAGGTCTTTTAATGTCAAGAACAGAATATAGAAAACATGCACATTTCATAAATTTATATGAATTTTCATAGTTTACCAATTTAACCTGGGTATGACTAATTGTCATTGATCTATATTTATATAGATATATTTATGATGAAGTAAAGGTATTTCTCTTTAGCCTTGATCTAAATTTTAATAATTTCATTTTTCTTCTAGTTTTATTAAGATATAATCAACATATAGCACTGTTTAAGCTAAAGGTATATAATAATAATGATTTGACTTATACACATCATGAAAAGATCACAAGAGGTTTAAAAAACACCTTTCATCACATATGGATGGAACATTAAAGAAATAGAAAAAATTATTCCTTATGATGAGAAGTCTCAGATTTACCCTCTTAACAGTTTTCAATTGTAACATATTATTTATATTTATATAATATATATTAAAAATTAAAAAATAATAAATGAAATATAAAGATATTTATATATTAAAATATGCTTATATTTTAATATATATTTAAAATATAAATTTATCTGTCCCTTCTCCTCAGCCTTTCCCCCAGCCACCATAAGCTCATTCTTGGAGTCTGCTTCTGTTTTGCACATAAGTTCATTTGTATCATATCTTTTTAGATCCCATATGTAAGGGGTGTCATACGATATTTCACCTTCTCTGTCTGACTTCACTCAGTATGACATTCCCCAGTGCATCCATGTTGCTGCAAATGGCATTATTTCAATCTTTTTGATGGCTGAGTGATACTCCATTGTAAATACATACCACATCTCCTTTATCCATTCCTCCGCTGGTGGACATTTAGATTGCTTCCATGTCTGTTTTACTGTAAACAGTGCTGCAACGCACATTCGGATGTGTGAATCATTTCAGACCATGTTTTTCCCCAGATACATGTCCAGCAGTGGGACTGCAGGACCATATGGTAGCTCTATTTTTAGTTTTTTAAGGAACCTTCATACTTTTCTCCACAGTGGTTGTATCAATTTACATTCCCACAAATGGTGCAGGAAGGTTTGCTTCTGTCCACACCCTCTCCAGCATTTATTGTTTGTGGACTTTTTGGTAATACCTACTCTCGCAGGTATGAGGTGATATCTTATTGTACTTTTGATTTGCATTTCATTATAATTAGCAATGTTGAACATCTTTTCATGTGCCTAATGGCCATCCAGTGGTCATGTATGGATGTGAGAGTTGGACTGTGAAGAGGATTGATGCGTTTGAACTGTGGTGTTGGAGAAGACTCTTGAGAGTCCCTCGGACTGCAAGGAGATCCAACCAGTCCATTCTGAAGGAGATCAGTCCTGGGTGTTCTTCGGAAGGAATGATGCTAAAGCTGAAACTCCAGTACTTTGGCCACCTCATGCGAAGAGTTGCCTCATTGGAAAAGACCCTGATGCTGGGAGGGACTGGGGGCAGGAGGAGAAGGGGACGACTGAGGATGAGATGGCTGGATGGCATCACGGACTCGATGGACATGAGTTTGCGTGAACCCCGGGAGCTGGTGATGGACAGGGAGGCCTGGTGTGCTGCGATTCATGGGGTCGCAGAGAGTAGGACACGACCGAGCGACTGAACTGAACTGAATGGAACGGCATCTGTCTGCCTTCTTTGGAGAAGTGTCTGCTTAGTTCTTCGGCCCGTCTCTTTTGACAGGGCTGTTTGTTTTGATGCTGTTAAGCATGTTGTTGTTCGGTCACTAAGTCACGTCTGACTCCTTCAACCCCGTGAACTGCAGCACAGGCTTCCCTGTTCTTCACTATCTCCTGGAGTTTGCTCAAACTTATGTCCATTGAGCCGGTGATGCCATCCAACCATCTCATCCTCCACTGCCCCCTTCTCCTCCCGCCCTCAATCTTGCCCAGCATCAGGGTCTTTTCCATGAGTCAGCTCTTCACATCAGGAGGCCAGAATACTGGAGCTTCAGCTTCAGCATCAGTCCTTCCAATGAACATTCAGAGTTGATTTCCTTTAGGATTGACTGGTTGGATCTCCTTGCAGTCCAAAGGACTCTCAAGAGTCTTCTCTAGCACAATTCAAAAGCATCAGTTCTTCATAACTCAGGCTTTTTTGTATAGTTCTTCTGTGTATTCTTGCCACCTCTTCTTAATCGCTTGTGCTTGTTTGGTTCTTGCCACTGCTGTCCTTTATCATGCCCATCCTCACATGAAATATCCCCTTGATATCTCCAGTTTTCTTGAAGAAATATCTAGTCTTTCCCATTCTATTATTTTTCCTCTATTTCTTTGCATTGTTCACTTAAGAAGGCTTTCTTATCTCTCCTTGCTATTCTCTGGAATTCTGCATTCATTTGGGTATATCTTTCCCTTTCTCCTTTGCATTTGCTTCTCTTCTTTTCTCAGTTATTTGTAAGCCCTCCTCAGACAACACTTTGCCTTCTTGTATTTCTTTTCTTGGGGATGGTTTTGTACTTCCTGTACAACGTTACAAACTTCTGTCCATAATTCTTCAGGCATTCGGTCTACCAGATCTGATCTCCTGAATCTATTTGTCACCTCCACTGTATAATCATAAGGGATTTGATATAGGTCACACCTGAATGATCTAGTGGTTTTCCTACTTTCTTCAACTTAAGCTGGAATTTTGCAATAAGAAGCTCATGATCTAAGCCACAGTCAGCCCCAGATCTTGTTCTTGCTGACTGTATAAAGCTTCTCCACCTTCGTCTGCAAAGAATATAATTAATCTGATTTCTGTGTTGAGCATCTGGTGATGTCTGTAGAGTCTTCTCTTATGTTGTTGAAAAAGGGTCTTTGCTATGACCAAGGTGTTCTCTTGGCAAAACTCTGTTAGCCTTTCCCCTGCTTCATCTTGTACTCCAAGGCCAAACATATCTTGTACTCCAAGGCCAAACTTATCTTGACTTCCTATTTTGCATTCCAATTCCCTGTGATGAAAAGGACATCTTTGGTGTGAGTTCTAGAAGGTCTTGTAGCTCTTCCTAGAACCGTTCAACTTCAACTTCTTCGGCATTTAGTGGTTGGGGCATAGACTTGGATTACTGTGATACTGAGCGGTTCACGAGCTGTTTGTAAAATTTGGAGACTAATCCCTTATCAGGAGAAGGTGATGGCACCCTACTCCAGTACTCTTGCCTGGAAAATCCCATGGACAGAGCAGCCTGGTAGGCTGCCGTCCATGGGGTCACTAAGAGTTGGACATGACTGAGCAACTTCACTTTCACTTTTCACTTTCATGCATTGGAGAAGCAAATGGCAATCCACTCCAGTGTTCTTGCCTGGAGAATCCCAGGGACGGGGGAGCCTGGTGGGCTGCCGTCTATGGGGTCGCACAGAGTCGGACACGTACGAAGCGACTTAGCAGCAGCAGCAGCAATCCCTTATCAGTCACATCATTTGTGCATATTTTCTCCCAATCTGTGGGTTGTCTTTGCATTTTGTTTATTGTTCCCTTTACTCTGCAAAAGCTTTGGAGTTTAAGTAGGTCCCATTTGTTTATTTTTGTTTTTATTTCCCTTATTCTGGGAGATAGACCAAAAAAGATATTGCTATGGTTTATGTCGAGTTTTCTGCTTATGTTTTCCTCTAGGAATCTTATAGTGTTTAGCCTCACATTTAGGTCTTTAATCCATTTTGAGCTTATTTTTGTGTGTGGAGTTAAAGAATGATCTAATTTCTTTTTTTTTTTTTTTTTACATGTAGCTATCCCGTTTGCCCAGCAACATTTGTGGAAGAGACTTCCTCTCCCCTTTTTTTTATACTGTATTTCTGAAACTTAATGCTAGTCATTTGCTAATAAATGTTCTTCTAAATGGCATTAGGTATCACACACTTTAAAATATATATTTTTCAATATATGGCTTCACAAAATTGGACATTTATCTCAATAATAGCTTCATAATCTATCAGTTATCTTAGCTGGAAGGCTGAACACATTTGACATTTTGAGTACCACAAAGATTGTTTCTTAAGCTAGTATTAGCCTATGATATAAACACTTTTAATATCAGTCTTTAAAAATGTACATAAGTTAAACTTATAAAATTTCTGGGACACTATATTAATGTATGTTATAAATATAAACATAAAAATTGTACATATATTAGTTGCTGATCATGTATTATCAAAAAGACATATTAGCTATTGATCATATATGTACATATATTTGTTTTTGATCAATTTTATGACCACTTCAAATAACTTAAAAAATTGATACTAGCATTTGACATTCTTCTTTCTTCTCTTAAGACTATATCAACCTACATGTATTCTTATATATATGATTATCTCTTTTCCAATAAGATAGTTATCTCAACTTCTGCCACTAAAATCTTCTTTGTTTGTATCCAGAAATTATTTTCTCTTATTATGTTTTTCAGGATCAGCCGAAATTGTAATGTTCTCTGAAGACTCAAGGAAACTCTATTCCAGTCTCTCCTCATGGAATTTTAGCCTCATTTTCAAACAAACATATATCTATTACTTAAAAAATAACTCAGCTACTGCATTACACTATCCAATGCTCTAGAGAAGAAGTGATATCTTTGATATCTTTCCTGCTTACCTGTAGGCCGTATGCTTGCATGCCTAAACCTGGGTCACTAATTAAAGTAGTTGTTTTGATAACAGATCCTGAAGTACTTGAATATTGTTTGATTCCATCCTGTAATTATATTAAATTAAATTATTCTAAAAAGGGGGTTATTAAGGACACTTACTACTACAATAAGATAATAATATCTTTATGACATGTAGCATGCTTCATATACTATATTTAATTCTACTCTGTTATATAAGTTCTCTTACTATTTCCATCTCATAGGAAAAAAATGAGGTTTTGGGAAGTGAAGTGGTTTCCCTGAGGTAGTAGAACTGATCAATGGTAAGGCCAGGATTCAAAACTAGGTAGGCTCACTCTAGAAACTGCACTCCTATCTACTATACTATACTGTCTTGGATCAATAATACCTCACAATTGTATAGTTGAATACCCTACAAGTTCTTCTTTTCATATCATTTCAATTAATCCATCTCACATCATATGAGGTTAATATTATTACTATCAGTTGATAGATAAAATTGAGGTTAAGAGGGTTAAGAGTCATGCCTATGGTTACCTAGGTAAACCCAATGCTTTTCATAGTAAATGATTTTTTTCAGAAGATATATTTTCATGTTACAAAAAAATCATGAGTTTCCCATATTCACTTTTTCCAACATTTTCTCATATGTCTTCATTGACAATAGCATCTTGGAACAAACTTATACTCTATTGGTCTTCTTTACCTTGTACTTTCTGTGTTAAAATAAATGTATGTGAGAAATCTGTTGTTACTAGTTGAGTTCAGTCACTGAGTTGTGTCTGACTCTTTGTGATCCCATGAACCACACAGCACACCAGGCCTCCCTGTCCATCACCAACTCCCGGAGTCCACCCAAACCTCCTGGAGCCTTCTGGGCCTCCAGTTCTTGCCAGGTGAGGGCCTGGCTGAAGGAGAGAAACGGGCAAGACAGGGACACACACCACGGAAGCCTATGGCTGATACCACACCCCGCTTCTGAGGGGATGCTGAATCCCTCCAATTAAGTGAACTCTTTGCAGAAAGTCATCTTTAATAAATAATCAGAGATATACACCACTGTTTATGCATAAAGATTTTTATCTCAGCATTTTCAATAGTAGAAAGCCTGCTTCCCAGCCATGATACAAAGTTTAAATAGTAAATTTATGTGACTGAATATTTTGAATTTATTAAAAATCTATTTCAAAAGATTGAATCATATAGGAAAATGCAATGCAAGAATGCTTTTTAAAATAATATAAATATCTTCCTATAGTAGAATCTCAATGTTTGTAATTATGGTTAAGTATTTGATATATGCATAAGAAGAAAACTGGAAATAACTAACATCAAATAATTATGATAATAATTTTAGAGGCTAGGATTAACAACTATCTTTATTTCTTTTATATGCTGGCTCTAAACCCCAGGTATTCTAACTGTTGCTGACTCAATACCATATATGGACCTACCCTTACATAAGCACATACACCTGTTCATTCTCCCGTTGGTCAAGGTTTGCTCTGTGGGGAGTAAATACCCTTGCATTTCCAGATCGCATCACTCAGCCCATTCAGGATGCTGCTAAAGAATCTAAGCCTTCATGGGATTCCTTGGGCACAGACATGGTGGTCTCCTTGTCAATTAGTGCCTTGCATGGACGTTCTTTTGTCTTTAGCAAAAGTAATGGTGGCCTGGGATTTATACCCATGGGAATGGTGTGAGCTGGGAAGTATAACTGATGGAGCTGGTCAGAGGTAGGAGACAAAATGGTCCTGACGAAGCCTTTCTTACACCACCCGAACCCGCCGTCGCTCTCTCTCTGTGAATATTTATTTTGGCCGTGTCAGAGCTTAGTTGCAGCACGTGGGATCTAGTTGCCGCATGCAGGCTCTTTAGTTGAGGCATGTGCGGTCTAGTTCCCTGACCAGGGATCGAACCCAAGCCCCTTGAACTGCCCGCTCAGAGTCGTAGCGACTGGACCACCAGGTCAGTCCCGTTTGCACCTGCTTACAGTACTGGGCTCTGTGCGACCCCACAGACGGCAGCCCACCAGGCTCCCCCGTCCCTGGGTTTCTCCAGGCAAGAACACTNCTGACCAGGGATCGAACCCAAGCCCCTTGAACTGCCCGCTCAGAGTCGTAGCGACTGGACCACCAGGTCAGTCCCGTTTGCACCTGCTTACAGTACTGGGCTCTGTGCGACCCCACAGACGGCAGCCCACCAGGCTCCCCCGTCCCTGGGTTTCTCCAGGCAAGAACACTGGAGTGGGTTGCCATTCTCCGACAGTATCTGGATCTTACCTGAGGACAGGATGCCCATCCTTCTTTCCTGAGAGGGAAGGTACAAGTTCAAATCATCAGTGTAATACCCAACCACAGTCTCCTATAAAGACTTATGGAGGCTTGGCAAGTCCGGCCACGGGCTCCTCTGCTGCAGCTGTCCCCAGGGCTTAACTGATATTTCTCAGTTAATGAGCCCTCTCCTGCCCATTCTATATTCCCTTCCCTTCTGGCTGGCGTTTGTGTTAGTCTGGGTTGTGTGTCTGCTGGGGTGACCCAGACCTCTAACCCTGAGGGGGGCTGAGTCTTCAGTTGCCTTCTGTTTGTTGGGTTTAAGTGGTTGCTGTTGCCCATTTATAATTATCACTGAACACAAAAGTATAAGGGATGCCCCCAGTGAATCTCCTGGGCTCAAGTCATACTCTTCTCTTCCCTCTTTGTACAGCAGGAATCCTAGCCTCGCATGGGATCACAGTCAGTTACTCAAGCTAGCATAGTACCTCCTTTCTTTGCCTGTTGATGCACTGATATGAGGAGCCCAAAAGGGCTAGGTAATAGTCACAACTTTCCAGTTCCTAGAGCCTTTACCATCTCCCTTGGTGAAAGCATTTTCCTCCCAAAAGTTTGGACCCACAGCAACACGGCTTTGAACTTTCCTCATTCCACCTAACCCCAGCGAAAGCGGCAGCAACTAACAGAGCCACACGTCATGGAAGAGAGTGCCCTCTCTTTTTCTCCTCCTATTCTAACTTTTCATCCACCTTCTTCTTTCCACCATTTCCACCATCCCCACACCTACCCAAAGGGGGCCATATCACAGATAAACCAATATCAGTTCATCAGAGGTGTCCCTAAAGGTGATTCTCCAGCCCCATGGCTCCTGGCAGTCTCTATCCCTTCCACCTTCTGACCAACAACAAAATCCAACAAAATCACTGAACTCTCCTGCGCCTTTTCTCCAACAGTATCTGGATCTTACCTGAGGACAGGATGCCCATCCTTCTTTCCTGAGAGGGAAGGTACAAGTTCAAATCATCAGTGTAATACCCAACCACAGTCTCCTATAAAGACTTATGGAGGCTTGGCAAGTCCGGCCACGGGCTCCTCTGCTGCAGCTGTCCCCAGGGCTTAACTGATATTTCTCAGTTAATGAGCCCTCTCCTGCCCATTCTATATTCCCTTCCCTTCTGGCTGGCGTTTGTGTTAGTCTGGGTTGTGTGTCTGCTGGGGTGACCCAGACCTCTAACCCTGAGGGGGGCTGAGTCTTCAGTTGCCTTCTGTTTGTTGGGTTTAAGTGGTTGCTGTTGCCCATTTATAATTATCACTGAACACAAAAGTATAAGGGATGCCCCCAGTGAATCTCCTGGGCTCAAGTCATACTCTTCTCTTCCCTCTTTGTACAGCAGGAATCCTAGCCTCGCATGGGATCACAGTCAGTTACTCAAGCTAGCATAGTACCTCCTTTCTTTGCCTGTTGATGCACTGATATGAGGAGCCCAAAAGGGCTAGGTAATAGTCACAACTTTCCAGTTCCTAGAGCCTTTACCATCTCCCTTGGTGAAAGCATTTTCCTCCCAAAAGTTTGGACCCACAGCAACACGGCTTTGAACTTTCCTCATTCCACCTAACCCCAGCGAAAGCGGCAGCAACTAACAGAGCCACACGTCATGGAAGAGAGTGCCCTCTCTTTTTCTCCTCCTATTCTAACTTTTCATCCACCTTCTTCTTTCCACCATTTCCACCATCCCCACACCTACCCAAAGGGGGCCATATCACAGATAAACCAATATCAGTTCATCAGAGGTGTCCCTAAAGGTGATTCTCCAGCCCCATGGCTCCTGGCAGTCTCTATCCCTTCCACCTTCTGACCAACAACAAAATCCAACAAAATCACTGAACTCTCCTGCGCCTGCAGCTCTCTGGAGTCTCAGATCTAATTAAGTCTTCCGCACTAAATGAAAGGTCTCAGGCCACTGAATGAGAGGCCAGTATAGGACAGGTCCCAGGAAAGGGACCCTTGGGCCTCAGCCAAACCTGGCCCTAGAGCCACCTCTGAGTACACCTGAAACCCGACCTCACTAACATCAGCGACCCCAGGTTTCTATAGAATCCTAGCCAGAATTTTTGAAATTAAGCCAGGCCTCCCAACAAATGCTTTTGTTGAAGTTCTTTGTCACATACTTGATGCTCATCACTGCCTATCACTGGAACCAGGACCAGGAAAGCTGACAAATGCCAAAGGTGAACCCTGGGCTACAGTTCATCAAACAGACTTTACAGGAGGCAAGGCAGACAGACCTTCCTGCCTGGCTCCCCCATCTGAAGTAACTCTCCTGCCTCCGCAGCCACTGAGGGCCTGCCAACATCTCTTGCTCCTTCTGCTTCAGAGCTTCAGAGTCCTAACTTCAGATCTAGTCAAAAATGCAATATAATGCGACTCGAAGAAAGCAGGATATTCAAAAATGTACATTCACTGTGATTGCAACTAGTTGTGGAGTACTACACATTTGTGGAGAAAACTAGACAGAATTTTTCTGAAATGGAGAGAATTGTTAGAACTGTAATTAAACAAAAGATGTACCTGTTCTCTTTAAAATGATTTCTATAGCTTTGCAAATGGCCCAAAATAACGAAAAATGCAGAGAAACAAAAGTACTTTCTGAAACTGCTTAAATGCTCAGCACATGATCCTATCCCTGTTATTCCTATATGCAGCACAGTCCCTGTAGAGCAGACACGCAGGACACAGTACCAGGATACCCAGTAAAGAAGATGGGGAAGGTAGACATCCTCAGGGCTGTTCACAGGCTGTGTTGGGAGGACCACCTGTGGGAGAATTTTAAGGACGCCCTGAAGCCAGTGACTATCTGTGACTCCATAGCACTTCGGCAGCCTGCTCTGTCCACTTCTGCTTCCTTCACTCCCTGCAGGTGAAGGGCACTCCTCACTCAAATCCCTACATGCAAATCTTTATCCCTAAGTCTGCCTCCCAGGCGTATTCATTTCCTCTAGCTGCTGAAACAGATCACCACAAACTTGGCTTCAAACAACACCCATTTATTCTTTTACAGCTCGGGAAGCCAGAAGTCCAAATTCCGTCTCTCTGAGCTAAAGTCAAGGTATAGGCAGGGCAGGTTTCTCCTGGAGGCTCAAAGGGAGAATTTGATTCCTTGTCTTCTCTTGCTTCTGGAGGCTGCCTGAATTCCTTGGCTGGTGGCCCCTTTCTCATATCACTCCAATCTCTACTTCCTACTTCCTCTTTGGACTTTCTTTTTTTTTTTAACATAAAAATATTCATTTTTTTATTCATTCATTCACCTTATTCATTTATTTATTCACTCATGCATTCAAAAATGTTTATAAAACTCTTAACTATGTACAAAACATTATCCTGGTATCTGAAGATTTTCACACTTTTCTCATGAAATTTAAGCAGAAAAACTAAATGATGCCAGTCTATGTTCGATGCAGGATGCAGGATGCTTGGGGCCGGTGCATTAGGATGATCCAGAGGGATGATGTGGGGTGGGAGGCGGGAGGAGGGGCTCATGTTTGAGAGCTCATGCCTCTTTGGACTTTCTTACCTCCCTTTCATAAAGACCCTTGGGATGACAATTGAAGTCCATTTGATAATCCAGCATAATCTCTCCATCTCAAGAACCCTAATTTAATCACATCTGCAAAGTCCCTTTTACCATGTAAGGTAACATCCAGGTTCTGGGGATTGGGATTTTGATATCTTTGGGCGGGGGCTTCCGAAGTGGCTCGGTGGATAAAGAATCTGCCTGCAGTACAGAACATGCAGGTTCGATCCCTGGGTTGGGAAGATCCCCTGGAGGAGAGCATGGCAACCCACTCCAGTATTCTTGCCTGGAGTATCCATGAACAGAGGAGCCTCATGGACTACAGTCCATAGGGCTGCAAAGAATTGGATATAACCGTGCGACTGACCACACAGCACACACATCTTTGGATGGGAGCTGCTATTCAGCCGACAACACCAAGAAACTGAGCCGAAGAGAGCAGCCTTCTTCCTTTAAACTGGAGGCTCAGTGCGACCTGCCTCAGCTCCTTCCAAACATCCTCCTTGTCAATCCCCAGCAAAGGCAGTCTGATCCATCAAAGGACGGTGACTGGGGTCTGGCTATGAAAGGATGGCTTCTGTAGGCAGCAGGTCCCTAATCTTGAAGGTATGTGGCACTCAGTTACCAGGAAGGGGTAAACAGGCTAGGAAGTTTTTGAGGTCCAGGAATGCTTGACCCCTCTTTTCTCTACCTCTAAATATCCTTCATCATTCAAGGCTTGGCTGCCCCAACCCAGGCAGAACAGCCATCTCCTCTCTGACTTAGATGCTCCCTGACACTTCCATTGGTACCTGCCCCAGTCCCCTGCCTGTATCTGTCATTGCACAGGCATAACTTTCCCAGACTAGCAGACAGGAAGGTCCTTCTCCTTTTCTTACTCCCTTGATGCCTAACATGGGGTCTGCTCCCCCTGGAGAGGAGAGGCTGGTCTCCTTCCCATCAATCCAATAAATGCAGAACCGGTCATGCTGAGCCAATCCATGACACCCAGGGAGAAATATGGAAGTGAAAGCTGTCAGCTAGTGCCCAGGCTGAGTTTGGAGGACTCAGTCTGAGTCTGGAGGACTCTGGGGAGGCTCCATGCACATTTACATCGCCCAGGTCTGGCAGCAGGTAGAGTGGATGTGGCTGCTCCCGCTGGGCCACGTGCTTGCTCCCCCAGGCTCTGATCAACTCCCCTGTCCATATGTAGCTCATCTTTCCCCCAGCCCCACAGGCCTTGCGACAGTTCCCCCATTATCTGTGCTTTTTGGAGTAGTATGTGTTCTCTGTACCAACTCTCATTCTCCCCACATGTCAGTCCTCTCTGGCTGCTGCCCCTTTATCCCTCTGAAATGCCCACCCCAGAGTCACTAACAACCCCGGTGCCACCTGATACAGAGGCAGCCGTCCAAAGGTTCTGGCCAGAACAGGCTTCTCTGCTGCTTCCTGGCCTGGGACCCAGGCCCTCTTGTCTCTCTTCATAAGGGCATTGTCTGGTCCAGGACTGAACTTGGCCCCCACGTGGGTCAGACTGGAAAGCCAGGGCGTTGACACCCCAAGAGAAACCTTCCACCAACAAGGGACGAGTCACGGTGGATTAATAGCCCTGCTTTACTCCCTCAGTTAGACAATTCTGGGGCATGTTCACAGGGACACCACTCAGCTGGGGTCCCGATTGCCCACAGCAGTAGCCTGCTCGTTAACACACGCTTTCTCCACTTATCTCCATCCTGTCTACTTCCCTCCCTCACCTGCTTCCTGGAATCACCTGAAAAACAAATGACGTCACCCAAGTCCTTGTCTAAAGGTCTGAAAACGAAACAAAGACAACAGATCTCCTTCCTCTCCTCACTGCCTTCCAGGAAAGACCGGGCGCTTTCAGAGCCCTCCATGACCTGCACCCACGCCTGCCTCTCCTGCACCACTTCTCACCTCCAGCCCCAAACTCCATGCTCTGGCAACACCGAACTGCTCATGATCACCAATACCACCCACGGCAGCTACGTCCCTGCCCCACACACACACACACACACACACACACACACACACACACAGAATCTGGTTCATGCCCTGCACTGGTAATGCCCTTCTGTAGGCTCTGGTACCTCTGCCTTAAGTTCAATGCAGGCATTTCATCTTGGAAGCCTTCCTTGGTGACTATGAAGGTCAATCCTCGGGCTCCCTGCCCCACCCTAAAGTGAGCTTACAGCTTCAAGGAAGTAGTGGCCAGGATGGAGTCGGGTGTCAGCCCAGAGCTGAGCCCCATCAAGCCCAGTGAGACCTCACCCTGGGAAGGCTGTGGTGGGCTGCTCTGTGGTCAGCCCTCTTAGCAGCCCCCGTTGAGGTTGCTGGAATCTCCTTCCAGCCCATTGCCTGCTGGTATGCTGAAATCAGCTCGTACTGGCTCAGAGCCAACAACTGGTGCATCTCTTCCCAACACATCAACATCGCATCAGTAGCTTGGAACCAGCCATGATGAGAATATCTACATCACGGAAATCGGAAATGCTACCAAGCAAGGATTTCATCTTCTTCACAGAGCCTCCACTGCTTGTGCCCCATCCCCACCCCACCCATCTGTGGCTCCCGGGTGTAATGAAATCCTGAGTGTGTGTGTGTGTGTGTGGAAGGGGGTGGGGGTGGGGGTGTGGGGTTCGTAGCACAGGTTCTGGCTCTGATCTTCCCTCAAGAGGCAGGCAGATCAGCCAGGGGGAGGGAAGTCAATCAGGCCACAGAGTGCCAAGGTGGATGTAGACAGGACCAGCATGCAGCTGGGGAACCAAAACAAGGAGGAACTGGAGCTAGAAGACAAGGGCCAGGTGTGTGCGTGTAAGAGAGAGAGGCCAAGAAAGACAGCAGAGATGAGAACGGAAGAGACACTGAGGCATAAAGCAAACACAGACAAACAAGAAGCACAAAAGACGTGACGGAGACAGAGTCGGGTAAGGGAAACGGAGACAGAGGCAGGAATGAGAGCAGGACAGACCAAAACGGAGAAAGTCAAGGGCAGAAATGGAAGAATCTAGGGACGGAGGCGAAAACTGCGGAGGGATGAACTCAGACAGCAGCACCAGAGGGCCGAGGAGGCGCACAGGCTCAGCCCCAGCTGACCGTGCAACCTGCTCCCACGGTACTGGGCTCCAGGCGAGTGAGGGCAGCTTGCAAAGGAACCAGGTCCCCCTGCCCCAACCCAGGCAAGTGTGAATCAGCTGCTCAGTTCAAAGATGCAAATGTTTGATTGCTTCTTCAGTTTGGGCACTGCTGCTGCTGCTTACTCATTCACTCAGCCTTGCCCGAGAATTCCTCTGTCCCTGGAATTCTACTAGAGTGGGTTAGTATGCCCTTCTCCAGTGGATCTTCCTGACCCAGGAATCGAACCCAGTTCTCCTGCACTGCAGGCAGATTCTTTACTGCTGAGCCACCAGGGAAGCCCCCAATTTAGATACTAAATCCCTCTAATTCAATAACATGTGGTCCAATTACTTATAGGAGAAATTTTTAAATTAGGTAAAAAACAGTTCAGTTCAGTTTAGTCACTCAGTCATGTCCGACTCTGCAATGCCATGAATTGCAGCAAACCAGGCCTCCCTGTCCATCACCACCTCCCAGAGTTTACGCAAACTCACGTCCATTGAGTTGGTGATGCCATCCAGACATCTCATCCTCTATCGTCCCCTTATCCTGCCCGCAATCCCACCAGCATCAGGGTCTTTTCCAATGAGTCAATTCTTCACATGAGGTGGCCAAAATATTGGAGTTTCAGCTTCAACATCAGTCCTTCCAATGAACACTCAGGACTGATCTCCTTTAGGATAGACTGGTTGGATCTCCTTGCAGTCCAAGGGACTCTCAAGAGTCTTCTCCAACACCACACTTCAAAAGCATCAATTCTTCGGCACTCAGCTTTCTTCACAGTCCAACTTTCACATCCATACATGACCACAGGAAAAACCATAGCCTTGACTAGATGGACCTTTGTTGACAAAGTAATGTCTCTGCTTTTTAATATGCTGTCTAGGTTGGTCATAACTTTCCTTCCAGGAGTAAGTGTCTTTTAATTTCATGGCTGCAGTCACCATCTGCAGTGATTTTGGAGCCCAGAAAAATAAAGTCTGACACTGTTTCCACTGTTTCCCCATCTATTTCCCATGAAGTGATGGGACCAGATGCCATGATCTTAGTTTTCTGAATGTTGGGCTTTAAGCCAAGTTTTTCACTCTCTACTTTCACTTTCATCAAGAGGCTCTTTAGTTCTTAATATGCTGTCTAGGTTGGTCATAACTTTCCTTCCAAGGAGCAAGCATTTTTTAATTTCATGGCTGCAATCATTAGTAAATGATGGCAATACATTTACTGTATATAGTACGAATATTTAAATTAAAATTCCTATGCTTTCTTTAGGATTATTTACTCTACAAAATGATTGTCAATATTTGTCCCTAACCATGTTATCATTTACTAGTTGACAGACAGATATAGACAGATCAGAATATCACTTATGACACTTGCATTACCATAACCAAAATGTAATATGGATGATACAAACATACATTCTGGATTTTCTGGAGAGATAGTAATTTAAGATTTTCTCTACGCTCATTCACATTATATGTTCCAACTTTTGTTTCAGACAATATATTTACCAAAGCAAACTTTGGTAAAGAAAATACTTGGGATGACACTTAGACAGCTGTGAAGTTCTTCCTAAGAATTTGAGATACAGTAAGAGATCTTCTTTATATCCTCCTTACTTCTATAACCTTTATTCAATAAGTGTACATTTGAGAATTTCCCAAGTGGCACGGTGGTAAAGAATCTGCCTGCCAGCCAATGCAGGAGACACAGGAGATGGGGGTTCAGTCCCTGGGTGGGGAAGATTCCCTGGAAGAGGAAATGGCAACCCACTCCAGAATCTTGCCTGGAAAATTCCATGGACAGAGGAGCCTGGTGGGCTACAGTCCTTAGGGTCACAACAAGTCAGACACGACTGAGTGGGCATACATGCATACATTTAGAACTATTTGTTGAATAGTTGGTAAAGAATCCGCCTGTAATGCAGGAGACCCTGGTTCGATTCCTGGGTTGGGAAGATCTACCGGAGAAGGGACAGGCTACCCACTCCAGTATTCTTAGGCTTCCCTTGTGGCTCAGCTGGTAAAGAATCTGCCTGCAATGCAGGAGACCTGAATAGAGCTTACTATTTAAGACTAACTCAAATTAACCTTTTCTTTGAGATCCTTTACTTTCCCCCCACAAATAATTAATTACTAAATTTCTGGGATTTCAGTTTTTTGTTTATATTCTTTTCAGTTAAGTATATATGTGTGTGTGTTTCTATCCTTACCTTATATGTAAATTTTATATTCATGTTCCTAGCATATATAAAAGGGATAAATAGATCATCAATAAAATTCTATGTAGTAGATGATCAATAAAAGTCTGGTGAAAGAATGAAGAAAGGGATTAGGATAGGGAGCTCTTTTTGAGAGACTATTTAGGCCACATTAGTAAACAATGGAGCAGGCTCACACAGGACTCATCTGATTGGTGAAGTTATTCACATGCCACAGACATAATCAGAAAAAAGCTCCAAACGTACTTAAGTTAGACAACATTCTATTTTTTCCTCCCTAAATGAACCCTTCAAATATATTTTCTTCTGAGCCTACCAAATTAGTATCACATTCATGTGGCTCAGTCAGACACGTACTTGCCTCAAGGGTCTGAAGAAGGTAAATATGAGGGGTTTTATTTAGTGAACTCTGTTTCTTGTCAGATTATATATAGATTGGGCCAGATGCATAGTTGGTTTGAGGGAGAAATCAGCTTTTGTATTATATGATCTGTCACTTATTACCCAAACCACTGGAAGGGAAATAACTGCAGAAATTTTTAAAATAAATAATCCAAAACTAATTATATTTAAGTGTAATAACATTTCATTTCTATACATGAGCTGTGTGCTCAGTCATTCAGTCGTGTCTGACTCTTTGTGACCCCATGGACTGTAGCCCACCAGGCTCCTCTGTCCATGGGATTTTCCAGGCAAGAATCCTGGAGTGGGTTGCCATTTCCTCTTCCAGGAGATCTTCCCAACACAGGGATTGAACCCATGTCTCTTGAGTCTCCTGCATCAGCAGGTGGATTCTTTACCACCAGCACCACCTGGGAAGATACCAGTCACTCATAAGCTGTATATGAGTAAATATTTGCCCTATGATTAAAGAACTTTTAATACGTCAACAAAAATATGTGAAGTCATATTGTGAAGAACTGATTCAGTGGAAGCAAGATTTTACAGACACCTACTCCTATTTTCTTGTTCTTAGGCCCTTCCCGATTCCCATTCTATAGTGGAAATACCCTCAACCTCCCGATGATAGAAAACATCAACCAAAGAGAAGCTTTTGAAAATCTGGTAATTTTTTGCAGTATCATTCATCTAAAAATGTTATTATATATTAAATGCTTATTAAAATACTTCTAACAATAAGATACGAATAATAACATTACCACCAAAGCTTAAGAGACACCACATTTCCAGCACCTCTGCTCCCAATTGTGTCGTCTCCCCAGTCACATCATCTGTCTCCACCCAATCTACAAAGGTAACCACTGCAATGAACTTTGTGTTTATCATTCCTTCTTTTTATAGTTTATCACATTTGTACTGATTAGTTTTATCTGAATTTTAACTTTATATAAGCGGAGTTGGCATCACATTTTTGCAACTTTCCCAGCCAACAGCACATCCCTGATGTATTCTATGTTTAGTATTGTAGTGTAGTTTATCTACTTTCCATCACAGCAAGTGTTCTACTACTTGAATTCATTTTTAACAATCTCCTGTTAATAGATATTTGGACAGCTTCTGATTTTTTGCTTTGGAAAACATGGGTGCTATAAACCATGTGCATATCACCTGATATTTGTGTCCATAAATTACTCTAGGATATATGTATTTACATGTAGATTTGATAAATTGAAGGCTAAGTGCATCTTTTAATTTACCAGATAAAGTAAAATTGTTTTCTAAAGTTCAATCTACACTCCCATCCATAGTGTATTAGAATTCTGACTACTCCCTATTATTGGTGGTTGAGAAAAATATAAGACATTTTAAAATGAGCAGAAAATAACAGGTGATATCCCATAAAACCATTGCAAGAATAAAACAAAATGAGAAGTCCAATATTTTAGTTGATAACAGTACTCTCCAAGAAATCCAATCATGAATCATAAAACTCTAACATAGGAGCCCAAAATGGATAAAATATTCCTATACAAACATTTGCATATATAACATAAAACTCCAAATCCTAAATGCAGAAACTCAGAACAGAAACAGATCAAAACATTTTAAAAGGAAAATGTAAAATGACTGTTTACTGAACTTAAATAAGATTGAAAAAAACAAAAATCTCTCAGAAATGAAGTACCCAAGTATCATGAATATGGATCATAAAGAAAGTGTGTGTGTATATATATATATATACAAATATATGTAGCATTAATATAAATCCCCCTCTTCCAAACTTGGCAAAAGATATAAATATTCAGACTCAAGAACTTGAGCAATCCTCAAACAGAAACAACCCAAAGAAATCTGCATAAGACATATCATATTCAAAATTCTGAAAACTAAACACAAAGAAAAGAATCTTGAAAGCAGTGAGAAATAATACCTTACATAAAGGGAAAAGAAAGAACAAAACAAATCTTGGAACATCAAAAAAGAAGAAAAATAGCGCAAAAGTAAGGGTAGATACAATAGACTTTTCACTTTGAGTTTCCTGATTTATGTTTAACAGTCGAAGCAAAAATTATAAAATTGTCTGATGGGATTCTCAATATACATTGAGAGGTATTTTAGATAACTGTAAACAGGTGAGGGGAAAGAGACTTAAAGGTAGGTAGTTTTGAGACCCAAACTGGTAAAATGTCAACACCAATAAATTGAGAAGTTATGCTTGTATAAGGTGATATCTAAAGTAACTGCTGAAACATCTAAACCGAGATACACCAAAATGAAATTCTAAGAGATGTTCAAGTAATACACAGGAATATAAGACAAGGAAATACAAGAAAGAAGAGAGGGAATAAGCAAAACAGAAAGTACAATGACAGATTTTAAAACAAACATGTCAATAATTATACTAAAGATGGATAGACTAAATATACCAATTAAAAGAGATTGGTAGAGTAGATTAAGAACAAAAACCAAACACTACCATGACCCAATTATATGCTGTCTATAGGAAACTTAATTCAAATATAATGATACAGGTAGTAAACAGATGGAAAAAGATACATGAAAATCAAGATACCAAGGTGATACTATAGCTTTAGAGAAGTCTGGCAATTCCTCAAAAGGAGCCAATAATTCAACTTCTAGGTCCCAAGAAAAAGTAAAACACGTCTATATAATAAGGTTGCATAAGAATGTTCACAGCAGCATTATTAATAAAAGCCAAAAAGTGGAAACAACCCAATACATCAGCTGATGACTGGATAAGGAAAATGCATTATAACCATAGAGTGTAATATCAGTTAGTCATAAGAGTAACTGATAGATTATAGTTACTGATAGATCACATGCTCCAAGATAGATGAACCTCAAGAATACCATGTTAAGTGAAAGGAACCAGTCATAAGAGCCACATACTGTATTATTTCATTTGTATGAAATGTCCAGATACAGAAAGTAGATCAGTGGTTTCCAGGGGCTAGGGAGGAAGGAGGAAAGGGGAGTGATTGCTAATGGGTATACAGTTTCTTTTGGGGGTGATGAAAATGTTCTACAGTTAAATAGCAGTGATAGTCACACAGCTCTGCAAATATACTAAAGCCACAAAATTGTGCACTTTAACAGTGTAAATTTTATGGTATGAGAATTAAATTTCAATAAAGCTGTTATAAAATAAAAGCATTCAAATAAGAATAAGAAGGAGGAGGAGACAGCGGTGGGAGTGACTACATAGCATTTTATTGTAATAGCCCCAAACAGGAACTAACCAAATGTCCTTTAATGAGTGAATGGCTAAACTGTGGAACAATGTACTACAGAACATTGCTCAACAATAAAGAGGATGAACTACACACACACATGAAAACGTGGATTGATCTCCAGGGTATTTATGTTGAGTGAAAAATGCCATTCTCAGAAAGTCACTTATTGTATGATTCCATTTATAAAACATTCTCAAAAATGACAAAATTATATAAATGAGGAAAAGATTCATGGCTAACATATTAGGATAATTGGATGGAGATGACTTACAGTCACAAGGAACATCTTTGTGGTGTACCTTGAATAGAGTGTTGGTTACTTGAATCTACACGTGACAAAACGGCACAGAACTATACACACACCTTGTATCAGTATCAATTTCCCGAGTTTACTATTGTAATAGCAAGGTGTAGCCACTGGGGGAAACTGGGTGGAAGGTACATGAGACCTCTCTACTATTTTTGCTATTTCCTATGAATGTTAATTTTCTCAAAATAAAATTTTTTTCTAAAAAAATTAGAATTTGAAATTTTAAAAAACAGCAATAACATTATCTTGAATACGAAATAGTTTGGAATAAATTTCACAAAATATATTCAAGATGTCACAGAAAATGCAAAATCATTGATGAAAGAAATTAAAGAAGAACTAAACGGAAATAAACTGTGTTCATGGATTAGAAAACAAAATGCTTTCTAATTTATGACATAAATTCTCAAATTGAACTATAGGCTTACTACAATCCTGATACAATATCTCAATAGTTAACATGTGAAACATTGTTCCATCTTATTAATAACTGCATGCATGCTCAGCTGCTCAGTCATGTCCAACTCTTTATGACCCCATGGACTGTAGCCACCAGGTTCCTCTGGTGGATTACATGGGATTATCCCAGCAAGAATCCTGGAGAGGGTTGCCATTTTTTCCTTCAGGGGATCTTCCTGACCCAGGGATCCAACCCGAGTCTCCTGTGGCTCCAGTACTGGCAGGCAGATTCTTTACCACGGAGCCACCCGGGAAGCCCTTACTGATAATGAAGTGGGTAGAAATGAATGCATTAGTATGATGACATACCATTTGTCATCAACAGATGGACAAAAATTTGGAAGTCTGAACATACCAGATGAGGAAAAACAGGAACATAGACTGACACACGGGCTTCCCTGGTGGCTCAGAGGTTAAAGCGTCTGCCTGCAATGCGGGAGACCTGGGTTCGATCCCTGGGTCGGGAAGATCCCCTGGAGAAGGAAATGGCAACCCACTCCAGTATTCTTGCCTGGAAAATCCTGTGGATGAAGGAGCCTGGCAGGCAATATAGTCCATAGGGTAGTAGAGTCAGACACAACTGAGCAAATACACTTTTCATTCTGCATATAAATTAAACAAACAGGGTGACAATATACAGCCTTGTCATACTCCTTTCCCAATTTGGAACCAGTCTGTTGTTCCATGTCTGGTTCTAACTGTTGCTGAATACAGGTTTCTCAGGAGACAGGTAAGGTAGTCTGGTACTCCCATCTCTTTAAGAATTTTCCACAGTTTGTTGTGGTCCACATAGGCTTCCTCATAGTCAGTGAGGCAAAGTAGATATTTTTCTGGAATTCCCTTGCTTCTCTATGATCCCCTGGATGTTGGCAATTTGATCTCTGGTTCCCCTGCCTTTCTAAACCCAGCTTATATCTCTGGAAGTTCTAGGTTCAAATACTGTTGAAGCCTAGCTTAAAGGATTTTGAGCATAACCTTACTAGCATGTGAAATAAGTGCAAATGTATGGTAGCTTGAACATTCTTTGGCAGTGCCTTTCTTTGGGATTGGAATAAAAATTGACCTTTTCCAGTCCTTTGGCCACTGCTGAGTTTTCCAAATTTGCTGACATATTGAGTGCAGCACTTTAACAACATAATCTTTTAGGATTTTAAATAGCTCAGCTGGAATCCCATCACCTCTACTAGCTTTGTTCCTAGTAATGCTTCCTAAGGTCCACTTGACTTCACACTCTAGGATGTCTGGCTCTAGGTGAGTGATCACACCATCATGGTTATCTGGGTCATTAAGACCTTTTTCACATAGTTCTGTGTATTCTTGTCACCTCTTCTTAATCTCTTCTCTCCTCTTAGGTCCTCACCATTGCTGTCCTTTATTGTACCCATATTTGCATGAAGTATTCCTTTGATATCTCTAATTTTCTTGAAGAGATCTCTAGTCTTTCCCATTCTATTGTTTTTTCTATTTCTTTGCATCGGTCCTTTAAGGCTTTCTTGTCTCTCCTTGGTATTTATTCTTTGGAACTTTGCATTCAGCTGGGTATATTTTTCCCTTTTCTCCCTTGCCTTTTGCTTCTCTTCTTTCCTCAGCTATTTGTAAAGCCTCCTCAGACAACCACTTTGTTTTCTTGCATTTCGTTTTCTGTGGGATGGTTTTGGTCACTGCCTCCTGTACAGTGTTACAAACTCTGTCCATAGTTCTTCAGGCACTCTGTCTACCAGATCTAATCTCTTGAATCTATTTGTCACCTCCACTGTATAACATAAGGGATTTGATTTAGGTCATACCTGAATGGCCTATTGGGGCTTCCCTGGTGGCTCAGATGTGGGAGATCTGGGTTCAATCCCTGTGTTGGGAAGAACCCTAGGTTTAATCCCTAGGTTGAGAAGATCACCTGGAGAAGAGAATACTCCAGTATTCTGCCTTGGAGAATTCTATGGACAGAGGAGCCTGGCAGGCCTCAGTTCATAGGGTTACAAAGAGTCAGACATGATTGAGCAACTTTCACTTTCACTTTGAATGGCCTATTGGTTTTTCCCTACTTTCTTCAACTTAAGTCTGAAATTTGCAATAAATAAGGAGCTGATGATCTGAATCACAGTCAGCTCCAGGTCTTGTTTTTTTCTGGCTGTATAGAGCGTCTCTGTCTTTGGCTCCTCTCCTCCCTCTTCATAGATCATAGTCTTGTCGTGATGAAGGGGCTTGCATAATTCAGTGAAGCTATCAGCGAGGCCATGCAGGGTCACCCAAGACAGACCAGTCATAATGAAGAGTTCTGACAAAACGTGGCCCACTGGAGGAGGAAACAGCAATACACTCCAAATTCTTGCTGCGAGAATTTCATAAAGTTTGAAAAGGCAAAAAGATATGATACCAGTAGAGGAGCATCCCCAAGGCCAGAAGGTGTCCAACACGCTACTCACAAGAGCAGAGAGCAATTACTAATAGCTCCAGAAAGAATGAAGAGGTTGGGCCAAAGTGGAAAAGATGCTCAGTTGTGGATGTGTTTGGTGGTGAAAGTAAAGTCCGATGCTGTAAAGAACAATATTGCATAGGAACCTGGAACGTTAGGTCCATGAATTAAGGCAAATTGGATGTGATCAAGCAGGAGATGCAAGACTGAACATCGATATCTTAGGAATCAGTGAACTAAAATGGATGAGAATGGGAGACTTTAATTCAGATGACCATTATACCTACCACTGTGGGCAAGTATCCCTTAGAAGAACTGGAGTAGCCCTCGTAGTCAACAAAAGAGTCTGAAATACAGTACTTGGGTGCAACTTCAGAAATGACAACATGATCTTGGTTCATTTCCAAGGCAAACCGTTCAACATCATAGTAATCCAAGTCTGTGCCCCAACCACTGATGCCGAAGAAGTTGACATTGACCGATTCTATGAAGATCTACAAGACCTTGTAGAGCTAACACCAAATAAAGGTGTCCTTTGAGAGGTATTTAGGGTTAAATGAGGTCATAAGGGTAGGGTCATAATCCAAAAGAATTGTGGCTTTACAAGAAGAGAAAGGATGAGAGCTCTCTTTCTCGCTCCAACTTGTGAGGACACAAGAAGGTGGCCTTGTACATGCCAGGAGAGGTCTCACCAAGAATCCTATTAGCTGGCACCTTGAGCTGGGACTTCTAGTCTCCTGAACTATGAGAAAGCTAATTTCTGTTGTTTAAGCCATCTGTTCTGTAATATTTTGGTATAGTAGCCTGAGCAGACTAATAAAATATGGCACTATTTATGTAAGTTAAAGTACATACAAAATAGTCCTCTCTATCATTTATGAATCCATATACCCATATGAAACATTATCTTAAAAAGAAGTTGTTGAGAACATATCCAAAACTTAGTGGTTGCTCTTGGAAGTGGGGAGGGTAATAGAACTCAGGGTTGGGGGCTTTCCTGGTGGCTTGGTGGTAAAGAATCCACCTGCCGTGCAGGTGACGTGGGTTTGATTCCTGATCCAGGAAGGTCTGACATACTGTGGAGCAATGGAGCCCATGTGACACAACTACTGAGCCTGTGCTCTGAACCTGGGAGCCACGACGAGAGGGGCCACCGCAGCATGACTAGAGGCAGTCCAGGCAGCAACGAAGACCCAGCACGGCCAAATAAGCAAGTGAATAGTCATGAACGGCAGGTGGATGCTTTACCACCGAGCCACCAGGAAAGCCCCCAACCCTGAAAAACTAACATAAAGTAAGTTAACAGTGTTTATGTTGACCTGGGGAAATGTGGGGGTTACAATTATATTACTTTTATATCTTTAGATATATTTTAAATTTCTTTTAAAAAAGAGAATAGGGGTGAAGCTTATAAATAAGATGAAATATGTTACTTGTTACCCCTTCTCAAGTAAAAAAATAAAGAGATAGATAAATTGATAACTTAACGGACAGACAAAGAGGCAGCCTGGCCAACTTACGACTCATAAGTTTCACAGTCAGTGTATCATTATCTAACTTTAATATTGAAAATGCTGTCCCAAGTACATAATACTATCTCATTCATTCCCAGATTAATTTGGTAAATAATGATTAATAATTGAACATGTGCTGGATAGTGGTGGAAGTATTTAATAAGATAGATGGTATCTTTGAGGATCTCAGTTCAGTGAGAAAGACAGATGCAAAAACTTACTCATAAGACAAATATAAAGTGCTCTCCAAGAGAGGTACATAGATGAGATGATAATTTGAGATTTTTTTTTTAACTTCAAAACAAGTCTGAAACATCTGACTGAAGGCTTAAAAGTCACTAAAATCCATATTTTATAACTTCTCTGTATTTTTGCTCATCCCAAATTCTACAAGTGTACACATAGCATTTGCAGAGAAGAAACCAATTCTGAGTCCACATTGGAACCATCTCTTTGACTTGCTTTTTGTTGCTTTTGTTATTATAATCATACAGAATGGCCTGCCTCACAGAATCCTGCCCTTCTGCCTGACTGTTAAAGTGCTTTGGGTTCAGAACCCTGTCCACCAGTAGATGGCAAGAAAGAAGAAATTAACACATCCCCTGCCTGAGGCTTGCCATTGTAGGAGATGTTTGCAAGATTAATGGCCTTTTTCACTTTGCTTCCTCATCTCCCCCCAATCTCTGATCTATAAAAATCTGGCATCCAGACCTCAATAAGATGGTTATTTTGAGGCACTAGTCTGCTATCTTCTGGTCAGCTGGCTCCCTGATTAATAATGTCTCTTCCTTGCCTCAACCCCTCTGATTCATTGGCCTGTTGTGTGGCAAGCAGAGAGAGCTTAGAATCTGTAACAATATCACATACCTTTTAAAAGTCTGATTAAACCCCAAATGATTCCTGTCTCACCTTTACAAATTTTTCATCTTCTATGACTGCCATTTTCTTTTTCTGCTTACTATATTCTTGTCTTCTCTCCAAAACACTCATAATTTTTTCATCAGTTAAGTTCTTCCTAAACTCACAGAACTGAGGCCAAAATTTAAACAGAACTCCAAAAATTGTCATCTGTATAAAAAACAAAGTAAGTCTCAGATTACAATTTTATACAAATGTACCAATTTAAACTCTAATTCACCATAATAATGGATTAACTATTCTATCTTTAATATACAGCATGTTTCCTCCAACTTATTGTCTCCAGACATCTTGGTATAGTTTAGCTCAGCACATGCTTATCATCAATGTTTTTTACTACCAACGAGAGAAGTCTTTCTTTTAAAAAAACATACACTTAAATACAGTTAAAAGTCACTTTATGTTTCCCTAACCAATTGATTGTATTAATAAAGAATCCATTAGGTCTTTTTAAATAAGAAATATATGTTTTCTTTTAAAACTTATACCAGTTGATCTGCCACACACTTGGCTGTTTTATGCAAGTATTCCAAATATTCAGTTCATCAAGGGGGACTCCTCTCCACCCCTCCTTTCCCTTCTTTTAGAGAAAGGAAATACCATTTCGCCTCTGGAAAAGCTCTTAAACAAAGCTGCAGATCTAAGAATAAATCTTGAGTAACTTTTAAATGATACAATCTCTCTTTTATGTGAGAGCAAGAAAAGTAACATTTAAAAAGCCAAGTGGTATCCTGGACAAATGCTTTCTATGAGGATACTCTACATTAAGTGATTAATTGTGATATTTCTAGAGATAAGAATTGTTGCTCAAATTTTCATGCCAAGTTTTTCCATTAGTTCCAGAGGCATACGTTACTTCCAAGAAGGTAGGACTTGCCACATCAGATCAAGTCCAACATCTTGTTGCTGGGAATGGACTTTACCTAATGCCCTGGAGAAAAATGAACCATCCCATTAGGCTCTAAGCCAGCTTTTCAGCAGGAAAGTGGAGTGTTCAGAAAGTAAATGCTGCAGTGATCAACAGAGCCTGAACATCATGACACATTTCATCACTCCTCCTTTCTGTACATGAATATCATTAGTAAGTCTATAGGTATTTACTCCCTTTCAGATACCATCTTGTCACCGAATTCTATAGCCTCTTGGGATTGTGAACACAAAAGCTAAAGATACTTTATTTGACGAAGTGTAGGCTTTAAAAAAGTTTTCATCCACCATGGATTTGGGGGCTTTCCAGGTAGCATTAGTGGTAAAGAACCCGCCTGCTAAGGAGACATAAGAGCCGCAGGTTCGATTCCTGGGTCTGGAAGATACCCTAGATGAGGAAATGGCAACCCATTCCAGTATTCTTGCCTGGAGAATTCCTTGGCAGGCTACGGTCCATAGAGTCACAGAGAATCAGATATGACTGAAGCAACAAAGCATGCACGCCATGCTTTCACATAATCCCCTGATCCAATGTTAAAGGATCATGGTAGCTTTTATATGAATTTCTTAAAACACTCCTCTTCCACCTCCATTTACCAACTATTGACCCTACTTCTCAGTTCTCTCTCCAAAACCTGAGTCATTTCCAGCTCTCAAATGTATTTGTCACCTAGAAGGCTTCCCAGTGAAAGTTATCCCATTAGGGCACAATATTTTGAGGCAGACATAAAATCTCTCTATTTCTGGGAATCCCTTGGAGGTTCAGTGGTTAGGGGTCCACACTTGCAGTGCAGGGGGCATGGGTTTGATCCCTGGTTGGGAAACTAAGATCCTGCATGCAGAACAGGGTGGCTGAAAAAAAAATGCTCTATTTCTGAAAGTTGCAGTTAATAACATTCATGTTATTCATGAAAATTACCCTGTACCTCCAGAACCTTAAAAGACAACCAGACTGTTAGAAACATTTTTTAATAAATATGGAGCTACTTCCCACATTGCCAGTGGATGGGCAATGGCTGCAGCATGAGTGAAGAATGTCAGTGAAAATATGGCTAAGTGACGAAAACTTTCAAGCTATTAGGAATGCAGGTGGGGGAAAGGCAGATGTTATAAGTGAAAGCGATACTAAAACAGGCAATCACTTTTTATTTACTCTTCGGTCCTTTTACGCAATGTTGCTCTATTTCCAATATGAGCTATTTCTCTCATGATAGTGTCTATTCTGTGCTAGGCATGCAGGCCACAGCAGCAAATAAGAAACAGTCCCTATTCTCAAAGACCTTACAGTCCAGTGGGAAAGTCAGGCATGAGAACAGCTATTTTCAATTTTCAATTTTGTGTGATAAGTGTTCTGACAGGGACAAACACAGGATATCACAGAAGCAAAAAGGAGAGAAGATGAGACGGTGAAAAGCTCTGGAGGGAAGAAAGTAAGGCCTCTCTGCTGCTGCTGCTGCTAAGTCGGGTCAGTCATGTCCAACTCTTAGCGACCCCATGGACTGCAGCCTACCAGGCTCCTCTGTCCGTGGGATTCTCCAGGCAAGAACACTGGAGTGGGTTGCCTTTTCCTTCTCCAGTGCGTCAAAGTGAAAAGTGAAAGTGAAGTCGCTCAGTCGTGTCCGACCCTTAGTGACCCCATGGACTGCAGCCCACCAGGCTCCTCCGTCCATGGGATTTTTCCAGGCAAGAGTACTGGAGTGGGGTGCCATTGCCTTTCTATGAAAGTACAAGTATTTCAGTAGGCCTTCCCTGGTGGTCCCGTGATTAAGACACCACACTTCCACTGTAGGGAATGTGAGTTTGATCCCTGACTGGGGAACTAAGATCCTGAATGCTGTGTGGCCAAAATAAAGCAAAAAAATTAAAATCAATGCAGGTGTACAAGTTCAGTCCCTGGTCAGGGAATGAAGATCCCACATGCTGTGCAGCCAAAATAAACAAACAAATAAAAGTAAAAAATCTAATATTTCAGTAAGACAGACATAGATGGCAGTGAGTGGAAAGGCATCTGCTTAGAGAGATATCCATGAAGGAATATGGTCTCCAGTCTGAGGACGATGGGAGTAGTCGAAACTGAGAGCAGAGAAGTGACATGATCAAATACACATTTTGAAAAAGATGGCTCCATCTGCAGTAAGTTAAATGGTTTCGAGAGAGTCTAGGGGCAGGGAATTTCGGTAATCAATGTGAGACACTGCAGACTTAAACTGAGGTAGCGGCATGGAGTTGGAGAAAAGTAGGCAGAATAACAGAAAAGGAGACAGGATACATGTTAGTGAGTGAAGATCACCGAAGGTCAAGGAACACAGGAGAGGGAAGGCCTGCAGGGGGCAACCAGGGCTCTGGCTCGCACAGCTGGGGAGGAGCTGCGTCCTCCTCTGAGCTTCCTTAGGGAGCGGGGAAACGACAGACCTGGTGGGTGAGGCCCCTAAATAGTCTCGTCCTCTGATACCCTAAAGGTTATATTTAAGATATGTCTGGGACTCTGTTTTGGGAAATGAGACAGAAGGCATAAACTAAAGGACTCCAGTCAAGTTCCCTGCCTGCGCTCCCTGGACAGCGTGGCGGAACCAACCAACATAAGCAGCTCAAGACATTCACCACCGGCCTCGAGGCTGTGATCTGCATGGGCAGGCCTTGGCCTGGCCGTCAGGAGACCCAGGCTAGGCTAAGTGATCTTTTCATTATCGGATGTTACAATTCTGACACCATGTTTTCTATTTCTCCCTAGCAGATCGTCAATCATCTCTCTATATTTTTGCCTATTTTAATGCATAATTTGGATGGTGAGTCTGCTTTCGGTTCCTTTTAGGACTTAGAACACAGCTGGCTTGCAAACGAAAATGTTAAGGAATAATAGTCTTTCTCCATGCTCAAGGGCATTCATACCCTAAATCTCTGTTTCATATCACTTAAATCATGACAGGGCCTTCCCTATTACCCCTATTATAATTTATTTTTCTTAATCATTTTTCAGGAACAACATCACTAAAAGGCTTTTCAAAATGCAAATAAACTATGTTCAGCAAATCACTGTTTTCTATTATTTATCTTAAAGAGAAGTAACTTGAGCAGGTTAACAGGCATGATTTTCCTTTCATGAGCTTGTGTACTTTATGTTGGTTGGGTACTTAAATCTCCTCTCACTTACTTTATGAGCTATGTGAATATTCCAACTTTTAAAAATACACAAATCTTGGGACACACATAATTTACACATTTTTTGTGGTAGCAGATATTTTAAAAGGAAATATGAATGGTGGGAAAGGAAGGAGAAATTAGTTGGGGATTTATAAATTAGAAATAAAATAACCATGCAAAGTATAGAATTTAAAAATTATATTTGCTGTATATTACCATCAACAAAATAGCAAGTTACTAGTTTCTACATTATGTGGCATTGGCAACGTTTTTCTAATTAAACAGAATAAATCCCAGGATTAGGAGGATTCAAACCTTGCCAAATATGAATAATACAAAAACTTTAAAAGAATATCTAGACTACTAATCTCTTTTAAAGTATGCTTACTACATGCCCTGATTTCTTACCTGTGCCTCTCTGAATACATATGGTCCCAACTCCTTCCTGTGTTCAATAATCTTCTGGGCTTGCTCTACTGGAATGTCAATTTGTAAAGCTGGGGGGATGCTGGAATTAATAAAGCAGTTGATAATAGTCATAATCTTCTTGTGTATGATAGACTCATCACAATGAGAATGGCACAAGTCCTAAACAAGGAGGAAAGATAGATCAATACATGATTAATGCATTAATAGAACACTTTATAGAATACATCAATATGTCTTTCAGTTAATATAATTGTAACTTCAGGTCAAGAGAGTACTGGGACATGTCAAGACTATCTTAAAAATCATAGGTTTTATTTTTCTTGGATTTGAAGAACCCAAGGCTTTTTTCTTTTTTGCTCCGAGCCTGTGTCTTCATGTCTGTGTGTGTCATGTTCTGCCACCCATTCGGGCAATCTTTGCCTTTTAAAGGAACCTAAGACTTTGACACATATAGCTTAAGTAAACACAGATTTCATTTTAATCCTGGTTGCTTCTTCTCCTGGCAAAGGAGCAGCTTTAGTGTCTGCTTTGACTCATTTAACAAATTCATATTAAGTACCTGCAAAATGCCAGTTGAGGTGAGCCCCAAGACACAGTACCTGTCCTTTAAAGGCTCCATATCTACAGGATGAGAAGCATGAAAACACATGATCCCAATCTGAGAGAGCTGATAAGTGGCACAATGGAGAACAAGCACCTAACTCAAGTTACAAGCGGATACAAAAGCTTTTTCCACCATAACTGCTTCTATGCCAAGGTGATTTAGACTCAAAAATGCTAGCATATAATGGGAATGCTGTATTTAATAGGTGTATTATTATGCATCTCAGTATCTATATTTTTTCAGATAACCTATTACATTATCATCTTTATAGCTAAAGAGTTTAAATACAGTAATGATATATGTAATGATAAAAGACCCAGTTTTATGTCAGAGATGTAAGGCTATCACTTTTTAAGACAAAGAGACAGCTGAGCTTGAATTATGACATTTCCTTGCTAAAGATATTGTTCTCTAAATCACTAGAAAACACAAAAGTTTGGAAACTTGTAATTCTAGGCCAGGAATTAGCCAACATTTATTAAGTGCTCATTGTATGACAGGCATTGTAATAACTGTCTTAAGGACAGTTAAAGAAAGAAAATTTCTAGTGTTTGCCATATAAAACATTACATAAATAAGTTGTAAGTTTGGCATAAATTATATGTGAAAAATCTTGACATAAATGTTACACTGAGACAACAGTTAGCATTTTTATGCAATTTAGTACTCCCTCAGAAAATGCCTATTTATAACACATGCTTGCTATGTTACCCAAAATTAAATTTTTTGCTGTTACTAGTGAAATTATTATATATCTGGTGAGCCAAGTTAATTATTATTTTTTAAATTAATTTTTATTGGAGTATAGTTGCTTTACAATGATCCTGGTTTTTTACTATTATGGAAATATAAGGATTGTGAAATAAAAACAAATTTGTGAAATTATACAATGTTAATTTTGAGAGTGTAGAGTCAGAATTTAGACAGAATCCAACCTGGTATTTTTTCTGGTTTTTATGCCCTACTCTACCATTAGTTGAGTTCACTTTTACTTATTGTTAAGGTTTCAGTTTAAGCACACAGTCGACCCTTGAACATGGGCGGGGGGTGGCCGGTGGTTAGGGGCACCAAGCCCGCCCTTGCAGTTGAAAATCCACGCGTAACTTTACAGTTGGCTGTCTGTATCTGTGTTTCCACACCTGTGGATTCAAACTACAGCGGCCTGTGAAGTACTAGGGTCTGAATTTGTCGAAAAAAATCCAGATATAAGTGGACCTCTCAGTTCAAACCCTATGTTGTTCAAGGGTCAACTGTACTGTTCTCTACTAAACGTTCTGTGCCTGCCCCGGCCGAGGTGAAGGCCAGCTTCGGTGCCTCCTCATGTGCCTGCCCCGGTCAGAGGTGAAGGCCAGCTTTGGTGCCTCCTTGTGTGCCTGCCCCGGCCGAGGTGAAGGCCAGCTTCGGTGCCTCCTTGTGTGCCTGCCCCGGCCGAGGTGAAGGCCAGCTTCGGTACCTCAGTGCACCCTGTGCGTCTCCCACCTGTTGCACTGCTCACACTCGCATAACCACCTGCTCTGTCACCTGTCTGTCCCTCCTCTGACACTGCAAGCCCTGAGAGGAAAGACTGGATCACAGTTGTAGCCTCAGGTTGTAGCCTGGCCCTTGGTAGATGCTCAAAAAGTGTTTGTTGGATGTATATATCCTTCCAGTCTTTTCTCTTTGGGGATACACACACACACACACACACACTTTATATTAAATCATACTGCTTTCTAGTAGCTAGGTTTCAAAAAATCAGTAAGCTGAATATATTTTTTCCCATCACTGATTAATGTTCCAACAGCAAATTTTTAATGCCTTCATAGTGTTCTAATGCATAGATTATAATTAAAGTAAGCAATGTCCTGCTGTTGAACATCATAGTTCTTTCCAGCTTTTCACAATTCAGAACTATGTCTGATTAAGATCATAGGAGCCATCCCTTTGCATATTATTACAATCATCCCTGGGAGGTGCCATCCCTTTGCATATTATTACAATCATCCCTGGGAGGGAGTATGACTTAGTGGTTAAGGCCACAAGCTTTAGCAATAGAATGTCTTGGCTCAAATTCCAGCTCTACTACTTAGTTAGCTGTATGAGGCACAGAAGTTTAACTTTTCTGTGCCTTAGTTTCTTCATCTGTAGAATGGTGAGAATTAACAGCTTTGACCTAGGATTCTTATAAAGGATAAGGTAGTTATCACGTGAAAAGCATTAAGATAATATCTGACAGACATAAACACTTAGTATGAGTAAGCCATATAAAAATGAGCTCAGTTAAGACTTGCTAGGTTTCTTTCTGGCAAACTTCCTCAAGACCTAATTCAAGCATCATCACTCCTTTTTTTGAAAAATTTTTCTTGAGAGTAGAGTTGATTTATAGTGTTATGTTAGTTTCAGGAGTACAGCAAAGTGAATCAGTTTTACATATACATACAACCACTTTTTTTTAGATTCTTTTCCTACGTAAGTCATTACAGAGGAGTGAGTAGAGTCCTCTGTAAGAATCATCACTTCTGCTGAGACCTCCCTGACCTACCACCCTCCCTGATTCATCCCCTCCTCTGTATCAAAATTATAACCAGTTAGAATATGGGTTATAATCAACGTTATTTCATCGTATTTTGTTTTCATGGATGATTCCCCTCCTCAAGGGAAGACAATATATTACATCCATTTTTTTTATTCCTGCAATCTAGCATTTAGTAAATGCTTACTGAATAAACACATTCACTTCAATAGCATGGTTTTTAATAGCTATATAGGATTATATGTCCCCCATTCTACACCACAGAAAAGATATTTAAATGAAGACCAAGGGCAGCTTTGGAGGAGTGACAGTCACAAAGCGTTGACTATGTATGAGTCTGTTTTTTTTTTAATGCTTATTTTGCTTATCTCCTTACCTTTTGTCCTAACAGGGTTGGACCTACTTGTATTCATTTTAGCTTAAAGACCATAATAATTTCCTGTTCTGGAAAACAGATTCTACTTCCTTTTTAATTTTCAAAAAATTATTTTAATATTATTTATTTGGGGATAGATTTTGAAAGAACTTATATCTCAAAATACTTTTTTTTCCCTTGGAGAAATTTTTGTGTTGAGAAAGGTACAAAAACTGTGGATAACAGAAAAGAGTAGAAAACAGTTTCATGGAATGCTGGAGAAAGTCTGGAAGCAAAATGGTATTGAGCAACTACTAACTATATAGAATAAATATGACACAGAGTATTAGTGCCACATAATCCCTGCCTGGAGAAGGGAATGGCAACCCACTCCAGTAATCTTGCCTGGAGAACCCCACGGCCAGAGGAGCCTGGTGGGCAACAGTCCACAAGGCTGCACAGAATCGGACACGACTAAAGTGACAGCACACACTGCAATCCGTGCTTAGATCATAGTTCAATTGAAAGCCTTATCCTCTTGAATTCCAGTTTTATTTTTACTCCCTACTTTTATAAAAATGGGAGTAAACAGCTGATTGCAAGGTAATGAACCTGCTTACCTTGGGAGCTGGGATGTCTACTCTTACATATTTCAAGACAACATTCCTGTTTTCAGGTCTAGGTTATATAACCTGGAGAGTCCTTTCCTTCTCTTCAATGCAGAGATTCTATATGATTTCATCAAATAATTAAACTTGATAATAAACTGCTGTGATAGCTAACAGCTTGCTCTTTCACTTATTTTGTTAAGAATTTGGCCATTCTGATAGAGAAGCCTCTTTCATTTCTGATGGTTTATTTCTCTGTAATCCATTATCTTTGAACACTATTGCTGCAAATATGATTAGGAGGAATTTTTGTAAAGAAGCCTTGGTTAAAGTGCTGAATATGAATATCTTCAGGAAAAAAATGTACATTTATAGATAAGTAATATGCAAAAACATAGTTAAAACTTTCAGGAAGATTCTCATTAGAATATAATATATGTGAAACCCTGAAAAATCTAATACCATCATTTCAAGGCTAACTCTTACTCTTCAGTATATAATAATAAATATATCTAATACAGACAATAAATATCTCAGTATTTATATATTGGTATGAAGACATCAAGTTGGGATACAAATCTTGTCCATATAGTTAGGAATCTGATATGTTAATGCATTTCCTCCTTAAAAAGAGGTGGTTTTCTCTAGCTTCTAATACGATACCTTATATTTTTGTACTTCTTGCCAAAAGAGCACCCCATTTTCCAATAAATCTCCTTTTAGAGCCACAAAGCGTTGAAATTGTCTTGCAGTAACTGGATTCAATAAAGCTTTACGGAAAGCAATAATTTCACGAGACGAAGATATCCACTTACTCTCCACAGGCTGTCCAAATCAGAGAATACATAAAATTAGCTGTGTTCTAAAATTAATAATAAAGTCATTTATTAGGCTAAAAATTACCAACTTCTATCTCCTTTGTTTTGGGCTGTTGAAATTTATAGCATGGATAAAGAGAATTTGGCAACTTCCCCTCTCTTTTCTTCTCCCTTTTGTCTCCTTTATATTTTTATGGCATCATTTTTTTAAGAGATGGGGAGAAAATGAAATGATTGGATGACTTAGAATATATGATTATATTACAGAGGACTGAGAATGTTAATAATCATTAGAGTTTGAGAGATGGTGAAAAACTACATTTGGGTATATAGTATGAATTCTTCATGATGTTATGATTATATATTATTTTATAATTATGTATACTATATGCTATATATTAATATATAATTTTCCAGACCTTCAAAAAGTAAAAGCAGTTGAACATTTAAGATATTTTTTTAAAAATTGTAGGAAAAATTACCAATTAATCCTATTGTAATTTAAACAGGAAATTAACTGTGGAGCTTCACTATAATTCTATCCTAGAAAGATAATGGTGTTCTTTTGTCTTTGTTTTTGGTTTGGATTTTGGCTGTGGGCTTGTGGGATCCTAGTTTCCTGACTAGGGATCGAACCTGGGGCATCGTCATGAAAGCGCTGAGTCCTCACCACTGGACTACCAGGGGATTCCCAAGAGACCAAGTTTTTAAGGTGGGGCATCTTTATGTTATTTTAATAATAAATTACTATTAATAATTAATAACAAGAAGAAATTAAACTATTAATGCATATTTTTGACAATAAACTTTCTCTGACCCAAGATTCACTTTACACAACAGAAAAGACATACTATTTTACTATAAAGGCCTCACTTTTATAAAGGCATTACTTATTTTACATCCTCTCGGTTTTGAAGTATATGAGGTCTACTTTTTTGGTATACTTTTCCTTCTTTCCTTCTTTCTGGCTGTGCTGGTCTCAGCTGCTGTGAGCGGGGCTGCTCTCCAGCTACGGGGCGATGGCGTCTCACTGTGGCAGTTTCTCTTGTGGCGGAGCGTGGGCTCTAGCGGGTGCAGGCTCAGTAGGCGTGGCACAGGGGGTTAGTCGCCCACACATGTGTAATCTTCCCTGACCAGGGATCAAACCTGAGTCCTCTGTGTTGACAGGTGGATACTTAACTGCTAGACCACCAGGGCAGTCCTATTATGTCTACTTTTTTTTTTACCTTGACCATTTTAGGTCACATATTCCTCCCCCCTTTAGCCTCTCAGATTAAAAAACATAATAGATTTTATTCAATTTACTGAATAGATTTTTTCACATTTGATAAATTTATTGAAGTTCCCAAAATCTGAGGTGAGCCTACAACCATGCCAGGAAGCATCATTCTAAAGGCAATCTTTTGGATGAACTTAGGAATTATAGTAAAATCAATGACAAATATCCATTATACATAATAAATATCTATTAGTGACAATGTGTAAGCTAAGTTTCTTGAAACAAATCATATGTGACCAAGTGTTTAAGAGAGCTATGTAAAAGGTCTATGGGAACACAAAGGAAGGAGTAACTAATTTTGCCAGGGGGAGTAGGGGCTTTGCAGAGAAAGACTTTGAGGGTGACTGCTGAGGTAGAAACTGCAAAGTGAAGGCAACTCCAGGCAGTCTAGATGAATGGTGGTGCCTTCATTGCAGATAAAGTGAATAGATGTCTATCATAATTTTAGTGAGGCACATGTGGAGTTTCAAGGACAAAAAGTTAAGACCCTCACCAGATGGTCCATATTAAAATTATAGCCCTATAAATAGGAACAACTATGAACTAGACTGGGATGTTTATTTAAAACCCACTCAACAAATAATGTTTTAGGACCTGCTTCTTAAGACACTAAAACTTAGTAATTTAACTAAAACCCATAATTTAACTAAACAGAAAATAACATAATATATAATGCACAATAATATGAAATATAAGCCCATTCTATTTAGCATTTTAAAAAATACATAAAAGGGACAAATATAAGAATACTTCCTTTCGAGAAGAAAACACAGGAAAAAAAACATCCTAACTGATACATATACTCCTCTAATAGGCGAACAGATTTTTATCTTTGCTAGATTGTAGAAGGTCACCTGGGTCTAGTTTGACATTTTATCAAGACCTACAGAAGGATGAATACAAATAAATTTGTAGGCTCAAAAAGAAGACTGTGTTTATCATTCTTGTTAAGAAGAAAAATAGGCAATTCTAAGAAGGTATCATATTATAGTGGTTTAAATAATCACCAAAATGACAGTTATCTTAATTCTTTTAAAGTTAAAATGTACTTCTAAATAAAGAGGATAATGTAAGATAATTCAAGCTACTGATTCTGCTGCATACTCCTCATTCTTTTTGTGTAATCTACTCCCAGTAATAAATAAACTACCACATGCTGGAAAAACAGCCTGTCTCAATAAATCCATCACAAGCAAAATAACTAAAAATATATATCTAAAATCCAATCACACACTTCCAGAGTCGAGCAGGTCAAGGAAATCTTTAAGAAGAGGGCTCTAGTAGAATTACACTTTCCCTGAGAGTCCTTCAGCCAGTTAAGAATAGTGTCAGCATCTATGAAAATGAAAATCTTTATCTAGGAAGGGGAAGAAAAATGCTTTGACAGTTGGAACTTACAAAAGGAAGAATATAACAAATACTACTTGCCTTCCAGACTCCAATTTTCCTTTCACGTTTCTGTAGTAAAAGCTCTTCAGCTATGTCTTTTATCTGTACCTAGAAGCAAAACCAATGATTTTATCCAGTTATTCAGAATGTCCACAGTGTTGAAATCACTTACTGATTCAACAGCTTTAAAAATGCGGTAAAGGTCAGTGTGGGGGACTTCTCTGGTGGTCCAATGGTTAAGAATCCGCCTTTGAATGCAGGGGACATGGGTTTGATCCTTGGTTGGGCAACTAGGATCCCACATGCCACGGGGCAATTAACCCTGCATGCTACCGTAACTACTGAGCACATACTACAACAAAAGATGCTGCATGTCACAACTCAGACCTGATGCAATCAAAGTAACTTTTTCTAAAGGTCAGCGTGGATAAGAGAGAGAACAGGAGAAAGAGGATTCAAACTCAGAAATGGAAGCCCTGCCCAGGTCCACTCAAATTCTCTGAAGTTTCCTCGTCTGCAAAATGGAGATAATGATACCTGAGTGTACTGCCCCAAAGGTAGACAACTTTGAGTCACATGGAAACTGAAGCTGGAAAGATAATTAAGACTTCCCAGATTTTTGTGCTATTCTCCAGCCACAACTAATGGATAGCTGGTGAGAAGCTGTGGCTCTGTGATGACAGGGAGGGATGGGATGGCAGGAGGGGAGGGCGGCTAGGAAGGGAGGGCAGGTATGTATAATTCTGGCTGATTTGTGTTGTTGGATGGCGAAAACCAACACAACACTGTAAAACTTTAATAGAAAGATTCATGTTGGACTAAAAAAAAAAAAGTACAAAAGTTACTCAATACAGGGAGGGAACACAGCAGACATTTCTTGAAGTTATTGCCTGTTCACAGTATTTTCCATTTGGGGGAACCACCCATGCCAAGTTTGTGCTCAGCAACTCTCCTCAACAGCAGGTAGATCCAGGAGCTGACCTAGAGAGACAGGGGCTGGAATCACTGCTGCTGAGTCTCTTGGTAGCTACATGGTGGAGAATAGATCTGAGAAGTCTTTTTGCCGAGTTCCCAGGGATGTCTTAGCCCCTGGCCAGCTTTAGAAATAAAGCTTGGGTGTCAACTCTTCCCCTGAGTGTGTGAGATGCTCCAGCATAATTTTATTACAAATTCTTGATCTCCCTTCCCCTTTGTCTTTGCTTAAGGCTGCCAGAATCAGTATATGCTGTTGGCCACCCAAAAAATGGCTAAGTCAGGAAGGAGCTGTAAATTAGAATAAATATTACTGTGGTAATCATAGTGAGAAAACATGTAAACAAAATTAGTAAGCCAAATATCTTTTTACTTGGCTTTGGATAGACAATTAGTTTGCTGAAGAAAGGAAATGAGGAAATCTGAATTGTCCCAAAGCTTATTTCCATGAACTTTATGCTTAAAACAAGTCAGGTCTTCTCCCCCATACTGTTAGGGGCTTTGCAGAGAAAGACTTTGAGGGTGACTGCTGAGGTAGAAACTGCAAAGTGAAGGCAACTCCAGGCAGTCTAGATGAATGGTGGTGCCTTCATTGCAGATAAAGTGAATAGATGTCTATCATAATTTTAGTGAGGCACATGTGGAGTTTCAAGGACAAAAAGTTAAGACCCTCACCAGATGGTCCATATTAAAATTATAGCCCTATAAATAGGAACAACTATGAACTAGACTGGGATGTTTATTTAAAACCCACTCAACAAATAATGTTTTAGGACCTGCTTCTTAAGACACTAAAACTTAGTAATTTAACTAAAACCCATAATTTAACTAAACAGAAAATAACATAATATATAATGCACAATAATATGAAATATAAGCCCATTCTATTTAGCATTTTAAAAAATACATAAAAGGGACAAATATAAGAATACTTCCTTTCGAGAAGAAAACACAGGAAAAAAAACATCCTAACTGATACATATACTCCTCTAATAGGCGAACAGATTTTTATCTTTGCTAGATTGTAGAAGGTCACCTGGGTCTAGTTTGACATTTTATCAAGACCTACAGAAGGATGAATACAAATAAATTTGTAGGCTCAAAAAGAAGACTGTGTTTATCATTCTTGTTAAGAAGAAAAATAGGCAATTCTAAGAAGGTATCATATTATAGTGGTTTAAATAATCACCAAAATGACAGTTATCTTAATTCTTTTAAAGTTAAAATGTACTTCTAAATAAAGAGGATAATGTAAGATAATTCAAGCTACTGATTCTGCTGCATACTCCTCATTCTTTTTGTGTAATCTACTCCCAGTAATAAATAAACTACCACATGCTGGAAAAACAGCCTGTCTCAATAAATCCATCACAAGCAAAATAACTAAAAATATATATCTAAAATCCAATCACACACTTCCAGAGTCGAGCAGGTCAAGGAAATCTTTAAGAAGAGGGCTCTAGTAGAATTACACTTTCCCTGAGAGTCCTTCAGCCAGTTAAGAATAGTGTCAGCATCTATGAAAATGAAAATCTTTATCTAGGAAGGGGAAGAAAAATGCTTTGACAGTTGGAACTTACAAAAGGAAGAATATAACAAATACTACTTGCCTTCCAGACTCCAATTTTCCTTTCACGTTTCTGTAGTAAAAGCTCTTCAGCTATGTCTTTTATCTGTACCTAGAAGCAAAACCAATGATTTTATCCAGTTATTCAGAATGTCCACAGTGTTGAAATCACTTACTGATTCAACAGCTTTAAAAATGCGGTAAAGGTCAGTGTGGGGGACTTCTCTGGTGGTCCAATGGTTAAGAATCCGCCTTTGAATGCAGGGGACATGGGTTTGATCCTTGGTTGGGCAACTAGGATCCCACATGCCACGGGGCAATTAACCCTGCATGCTACCGTAACTACTGAGCACATACTACAACAAAAGATGCTGCATGTCACAACTCAGACCTGATGCAATCAAAGTAACTTTTTCTAAAGGTCAGCGTGGATAAGAGAGAGAACAGGAGAAAGAGGATTCAAACTCAGAAATGGAAGCCCTGCCCAGGTCCACTCAAATTCTCTGAAGTTTCCTCGTCTGCAAAATGGAGATAATGATACCTGAGTGTACTGCCCCAAAGGTAGACAACTTTGAGTCACATGGAAACTGAAGCTGGAAAGATAATTAAGACTTCCCAGATTTTTGTGCTATTCTCCAGCCACAACTAATGGATAGCTGGTGAGAAGCTGTGGCTCTGTGATGACAGGGAGGGATGGGATGGCAGGAGGGGAGGGCGGCTAGGAAGGGAGGGCAGGTATGTATAATTCTGGCTGATTTGTGTTGTTGGATGGTGAAAACCAACACAACACTGTAAAACTTTAATAGAAAGATTCATGTTGGACTAAAAAAAAAAAAGTACAAAAGTTACTCAATACAGGGAGGGAACACAGCAGACATTTCTTGAAGTTATTGCCTGTTCACAGTATTTTCCATTTGGGGGAACCACCCATGCCAAGTTTGTGCTCAGCAACTCTCCTCAACAGCAGGTCTATCCAGGAGCTGACCTAGAGAGACAGGGGCTGGAATCACTGCTGCTGAGTCTCTTGGTAGCTACATGGTGGAGAATAGATCTGAGAAGTCTTTTTGCCGAGTTCCCAGGGATGTCTTAGCCCCTGGCCAGCTTTAGAAATAAAGCTTGGGTGTCAACTCTTCCCCTGAGTGTGTGAGATGCTCCAGCATAATTTTATTACAAATTCTTGATCTCCCTTCCCCTTTGTCTTTGCTTAAGGCTGCCAGAATCAGTATATGCTGTTGGCCACCCAAAAAATGGCTAAGTCAGGAAGGAGCTGTAAATTAGAATAAATATTACTGTGGTAATCATAGTGAGAAAACATGTAAACAAAATTAGTAAGCCAAATATCTTTTTACTTGGCTTTGGATAGACAATTAGTTTGCTGAAGAAAGGAAATGAGGAAATCTGAATTGTCCCAAAGCTTATTTCCATGAACTTTATGCTTAAAACAAGTCAGGTCTTCTCCCCCATACTGTCAGTTCAGTTCAGTCGCTCAGTTGTGTCCGACTCTTTGCAACCCCATGAACCGCAGCACGCCAGGCCTCCCTGTCCATCACCAACTCCCGGAGTCCACCCAAACCCATGTCCATTGAGTCAGTGATGCCATCCAGCAATCTCATCCTCTGTCGTCCCCTTCTCCTGCCCTCAATCTTTCCCAGCATCAGGGTCTTTTCCAATGAGTCAACTGATTCAACATCAGTCCTTCCAGTGAACACCCAGGACTGATCTCCTTTAGGATGGACTGGTTGGATTTCCTTGCAGTCCAAGGGACCCTCAAGAGTCTTCTCCAACACCACAGTTTAAAAGCACCAATTCTTCAGTGCTCAGCTTTCTTTATAGTCCAACTTTCACATCCATCCATGACCCCTGGAAAAACCATAGCCTTGACTAGACTGTGAGGTCTATGTTTCCAGCTGTACTGTGTTTTCCTTAACTTAAAGTGCTCAGAAGACTAAGGATCTTTCCAGATAAGTAAGACTCAAAGTGTTTGATAAATTAAATATGGAAGGCAGGTTTTTAACATTCTTCCTGGTCAATACTAATAGCATGTGCTTTGCACACTAAACTCCAGAAGTACATGTTCTTTACTCCTTGTGTTCATTTTGTAAAGATCAGGTTTGCCTGTTTTTAGATGTGATAATGACATCTAAAATTATCAAAGCAATACCTGCTTCTTATAAAATACAAACTAAACAAAGTAAAGCAACAACAACAAAAACCCTACTTTACAAAGTAAAAATCTTTCTCACTCCCCATACCCATCCCCAGGAGGTAGATCCTTTTTTGATCTTTGCTCATAAACATAAATAGAGATAGAGAGGAGAGAGAAATGCATAGACATATATAGAGATATAAGCATATATAATGGGATTATCGTCTATGTATTGATCTGATCCTGCTTGTTTCACTCAATAAATAACATGTTTCATCATCAATATTTGTAGAAATGTCATTTTTATAATCTCATTTTATATGGAAATCTGCATAGTTTTCCACAGTATGGAATTATCATTATTCATTTGATTATTCCCATTAATATACCCTTGCCTATTTATATGAAGACTCAATAATAATATAAAAAATAGTAACTGTATTAAGACAAGATGTGAGTGTTTGCTGTGTGCCAGGCATCATTCTAAGAAACTACACATATATCATTTCCTCTTCATAATAATCTTATGAAGCTATTACTCTTATTAATTCCATTTTTTTCCAAATGAGAAAACTAAGGTTTATAAAACGTAGTGTTGCACAATTAATATATGGCAGTGTTGAGATTAAAACTCGAGAAGTCTGGCTCTCAGCTCTTAACCACTATGCCATAGTAGTACAAGAGCTGAGTCAACAGGTATGCACATTTAACGTTTTCAGAGGTGCTGTCAATTGTGATCCCAAGTTTATATTTACTTATATACCTTTATCTTTTGACGTGCCGCAAACTGTTCACTTGCAAGAAACAACGGCAACCAAACATTTTCTAGTCTATTTAGGACATGCTTCTGAATTTCGATTAGAATGGCTGCATCAAGCTGCTCATGGAGAATCTTTCCCCAGCCACCACTTAAATTCATTATCTACAAAAGAAAAAATGAAACAAACTTCTGTATAAGCAAAGAAATACTAATGGTCATTAATTTATTCATTCACCCCAAAACCATATGCTGAGTCCATGATAGTTGCCAAAATTTTCATTTTCTGTAAAATAGCTCCTGGCTTTATTGTGTATAGCAAAGACAGATAACTCCCCTATTATCAAACAGAGAATTGTGGTTTATGTGATGGTTGTTTTAGAGGTATGATTTTGCTAATTTAGTCTTGTTTCAAAGGACACAGGGATTTGTATCCTGTGTGACAACTGCAAGGCCATTTTTTTTCTCTATGGCTTCAATTTCCTCAACTGTAAAGTAAGGCCATTAGTCTTTTAGTTTTCTAAGTTCTCTTCCAGGTCAAATATTCTAAGAATCTCTGATTCTACTCAAATGGACTTCTTTGAGAAGGCATTTTCTTTTGTTTGAGAAAAATAAGGCATTACTTCATTAAGAGACAAACGACTCAGGTATTATAAATGTGCATATTACCAATAAACACTGGGTTGGAGACAGTGGAATGATGGTGGTGGTAGCAAGGTAGGGCTGTTCCAACAACTTCAAAGAAGAAAACAGAGATGATATGAAGCAGAAAAAGGCCAAGTTGCACAGATAATAGTCGCTGACTTGCATCAGTAGCCCTTTTATAAGACACAATTTCTCTGTAGCCAAAATCATCTTCCTCAAAATTACTCATTTCAAAAATACTAATGGCCATAAAATTAATTTAAAAATACTAATGGCCATTTCCTACTAGAAATCATTGTGGTTTTTACCTGTTTCTGTGTACATATCACTCAAAACTGGTGAGTTGTTTGCACAGGGGAAGAAAAATTGGACTCCTCATTGGAAAAATTATCTCTTCTTAGCTCTCCTTTTATTAATAAGATTAAATCCTAAATATAATATTGTTTTATATAAAAACAAGAGAAACTCTCTTTACCATCTTTTAATAATATTTATCAAATAGTATAAACAATAATATGGTTTCTGTATCAAAATAAGAAGAAAAAAGAATAAAAGACTACTTTGCTAATCAAACTGCAAACTGGCCACACAACTAAAATTAGAACTAGCATGGTTTATATAAAACATAAAGTGATACAGGTATCCTTAAGTATAAAATAGGCAAATAAAATGAAAGACAAAGATGAGGAAGAAGGGTCATTTGGAAAACTCTTCCGTAATGAGCCCAACCATTTGCTATGACAGCAATGGGTGACTTTTTCCATTGCATTTTTAATTCTCAGCAAGTTTTACTATGGAAGGTTCACACAGTAGCATCAGATACCATGAAACCTCATGCAATGCAGCACAAGCCAAATAGAAAACAAACACTTTCCATGTGTTTATTTCATACTTATGCTTATTGAGATACTCCCAGCCACTTTTGCTAATACATCCCAGATTTGTATCTCAGGGAACCAAATGCAAGCCATTTTTCTTATGGTTGCTTAATTCTAGAATTTCTTTTCTCACTTACTCCCAAGAACTTTTGTTTATTTTCCCCTCAAAGATCTAGATTTTAAACTTGGTATGCCCTACTTGTGAATACCTCTGAATTTTTTCCTTAATTTACTGAATTAATCTGAGATTCTTTTTTTTTTTCCTTAACAAATGTATGCCATTATGGTTGTGATCCACACAGTCAAAGGCTTTGGCATAGTCAATAAAGCAGAAGTAGATGTTTTTCTATAACTCTTGCTTTCTCTGTGATCCAACGGATGTTGGCAATTTGATCTCTGGTTCCTCAGCCTTTTCTAAATCCAACTTGAACATTTGGAAGTTCACGGTTCACATACTGTTGAAGCCTGGCTTAGAGAATTTTGAGCATTACTTTACTAGTGTGTGAGATGACTGCAACTGGGCAGTAGTTTGAGCACTCTTTGGTTTTGCCTTTCTTTGGGATTGGAATGAAGACTGACCTTTTCCAGTCCTGTGGCCATTGCTGAGTTTTCCAAATTTGCTGGCATATTGAGTGTAGCACTTTAATAGCATCATTTTTTAAGATTTGAAACAGCTCAACTGGAATGCCATCACCTTCACACTAGCTTTGTTCGTGAAGTGAAGTGAAGTGAAGTCGCTCAGTTGTGTCCGACTCTTTGCGACCCCGTGGACTGTAGCCTACTAGGCTCTTCTGTCCATGGGATTTTCCAGGCAATAGTCCTGGAGTGGATTGCCATTTCCTTCTCCAGGGGATCTTCCCAACCCAGGGATCGAACCCGGGTCTCCTGCATTGTAGACAGACGCTTTACCATCTGAGCCACCAGGGAAGTCCAGCTTTGTTCGTAGTGATGCTTTCTAAGGCCCACTTGACTTCACATTCCAGGATGTCTGGCTCAAGGTGAGTGATCACCCCATCAAGTTTACCTGGGTCATGATGATCTTTTTTGTACAGTTCTTCTATGTATTCTTGCCACCTCTTCTTAGTATCATATGCTTCTGTTAGGTCCATACCATTTCTGTCCTTTATTGTACACATTTCTTGCATGAAATATTCCCTCGGTATCTCTAACTTTCTTGAAGAGATCTCTAGTCTTTCCCATTCTATTGTTTTCCTCTATTTCTTTGCATTGATCACTGAGGAAGGCTTTCTTATCTCTCCTTGCTATTCTTTGGAAGTCTGCATTCAAATGGGTGTATCTTTCCTTTTCTCCTTTGCCTTTAGCTTCTCTTCTTTTCACAGCTATTTGTAAGGCCTCCTCAGACAGCCATTTTGCCCTTTGGCACTTTTTTTCTTGGGGATGGTCTTGATCCCTGCCTCCTGTACGGTGTCACAAACCTCTGTCCCTAGTTCTTTAGGCACTCTGTCTAACAGATCTAATCCCTTGAATCTATTTCTCACTTCTACTCTAAGGAATTTAATTTAGGTCATACCTGAATGGTCCAACGGTTTTCCCTACTTTCTTCAATTTAAGTCTGAATTTGGCAATAAGGAGTTCATGATTTGAGCCACAGTCAGCTTCCGGTCTTGTTTTTTTTTGACTGTATAGAGCTTCTCCGTCTTTGGCTGCAAAGAATATAATCAATCTGATTTTGGTGTTGACCATCTGGTGATGTCCATGTGTAGAGTCTTCTCTTGTGTTGCTGGAAGAGGGTGTTTGCTATGACCAGTGTGTTCTCTTGGCAAAATTCTACTAGCCTTTGCCCTGCTTCATTCTGTATTCCAAGGCCAAATTTGCCTGTTACTACAGGTATTAACTTCCTACTTTTGCAATCCAGTCCCCTATAATGAAAAGGACATCTCTTTTGGGTGTTAGTTCTAGAAGATCTTGTAGGTCTTCATAGAACCATTCAACTTCAGCTTTTTCAGCATTACTGGTTGGGGCATAGACTTGGATTACTGTGATATTGAATGGTTTGCTTTGGAAACGAATAGAGATCATTCTGTGGTTTTTGAGATTGCATCCAAGTACTGCATTTTGGACTCTTTTGACTGTGTGGAACACAACAAACTGTGGAAAATTCTGAAAGAGATGGGAATACCAGACCGCCTGACCTGCCTCTTGAGAAATCTGTATGCAGGTCAAGAAGCAACAGTTAGAACTGGAAATGGAACAACAGACTGGTTCCAAAGCGGGAAAGGTATATCAAGGCTGTATATCATTACCCTGCTTATTTAACTTATATGCAGAATACATCATAGGAACCCTGGGCTGGATGAAGCACAAGCTGGAATCAAGATTGCTGGGAGAAATATCAATAACCTCAGATATGCAGATGACACCACCCTTATGGCACAAAGCAAAGAGGAACTAAAGAGTCTCTTGATGAAGTGAAAGAGGAGAATGAAAGAATTGGCTTAAAACTCAACATTCAGAAAACTAAGATCATGGCATCTGGTCCCATCACTTCATGGCAAATAGACGGGGTAACAGTGGAAACAGTGGCTGACTTTATTTTGCGGGGCTCCAAAATCACTTCAGATGGTGACTGCAGCCATGAAATAAAAAGACGCTTGCTCCTTGGAAGAAAAGTTATGACCAATATAGACAGCATGTTAAAAAGCAGAGACATTACTTTGCTAACAAAGATCCATCTAGTCAAAGCTATGGTTTTTCCAGTAGTCATGTACGGATGTAAGAGCTGGACTATAAAGAAAGCTGAGCGCCAAAGAATTGATGCTTTTAATTGTGGTGTTGGAGAAGACTCTTGAGAGTCTCTTGGACTGTAAGGAGATCCAAACAGTCAATCCTAAAGGGAATCAGTCCTGAATATTCATTGGAAGGACTGATGCTGAAGCTGAAATTCCAATATTTTGGCCACCTGATGTGAAGAACTGACTCATGGGAAAAGACCCTGATGCTGGGAAACATTGAAGGTGTGAGGAAAAGGGGATGACAGAGGATGAGATTGTTGGATAGCATCACCGACTCAATGGACATGAGTTTGAGTAAACTTCGGGAGTTGCTAATAGACAGGGAAGCCTGGCGTACTACAGTCCATGGCATAACAAAGAGTCAGACACAACTGAGCGACTGAACTGAACTGATGCCATTATGATATAGGGCTTCCCTGATAGCTCAGTGGGTAAAGAATCCACCTGCAATGCAGGAGACCCTGGGTTATTCCTGGGTCAGGAAGATCCGCTGGAGAAGGGATAAGCTACCCACTCCAGTATTCTTGGGCTTCCCTGGTGGCTCAGCTGGTAAAGAATCTGCCTGCAATAAGGGAGACCTGTGTTGGATCCCTGGGAAGCCAGGATCTTAATTAATTATGAACAATGCATTATGGTATGCATTGTTTTAAACTATGAAAATAAAGAAATCAAATGCTATACATTTGCAAACTTGTAGTACTAGCAAACTTCAAGTTAAATAAATTATAACACTTAATTTTATATTTCAAAGTCATTAAAATTGAGCCATATCTCATGTATCAATTACATGAACACTTAAATCCATGGTGAATCCCAACCTAACATTTTTACTGTAAATAATGACACTGTACACTTATTAATAAGTTGTGATTAAGGCCTTATGGTTTTGGCTCAACAAAATGGCAAATCTATGTTCCTGGTCAATAGAAATAGTTTTAGAAGACAATTCAATGGCAAACAGGATTTTTCAAAGATCAATTATGTTTCGAGCAATTTCAGTTAAGAGAAGAACAGAAAAGAGGGAGAGATGAGGCTTAACAGCTAATAACGGCTATTTTTCTACCTACTGAAAGGTGCAAGGATTTTGTTCACCTTGTTTACCATTTATCCTGGGCACCTAGAACAGTATCTGGCATATCACAGGCACCCATATTTGCTGAACGAATGGGTGAGTAGATGAACGATAGTTATTTTTATTCAATAAATCACCTTAATAAATAACAAAATTTTAATAATATATAATACTTCAGTATTAAAGTATCTCCCACATTGCAGACATTTGTAGATTATTATGAATACCTAAAAAAAGATATCAGAAGTATCTAACTGATAAGTCATAAAAGCAAAAGAAAAAAGATGACTTTCAGGTTGTTAGCAAAAAGAAAGAAATTACTAGTTTTCATACTTAAAATGTAGAAAATACGCTTCCATGTTAATACCTGGTCCTGTTGATACACAGAAGCTGGACTGTTGGGCCCAAAGAAATATTTTTTATTAAGGTATTTATTTTTAATATATATAGATTTTGCCTCCCTTTGCTTTCGATCTCTGTAAGTTATTCTTCGGAACTGTTCAATGTCTGTCCAGCACATAAGGTCCATGCTAAAATGAAAACAAAGTACAGCCCATCTTATTTCTTTCTTTCAATTCTGTTAAACACCAAACAAGTAGTTGATCTGACAGAACTTAGAAAGTGCTGTGTTGAGTAGTTAACACAACTGATTAGACCATGGAACTAATGCATACAATATCGTGTCCTGTCATGGCTAAACATATATATGAATACAAGGAATACTGGGATCAGGAAAGAACCCACTGCCATACTGGTAGGGTCTCAGAGTTCTTCCATTAATGATGGACTAGTATTATCAATTTCAAAGATGGAAAAATTCCCACCTATTGCATGTCTATTTGGCAACATGTTAAATTTAGAATAATTATCATCACAAAAAAGGGAAACTATATATGTGAAATTTGGCTCCAGGTCTAGCCAGTTTTTTTTAACTTGGGAGAAAATTATTGGAGAAAAATATGAAGAATACTTCACTTTATAGTAGATACATGTGTCATAAGTTACCAAGATTCTATGCAGAACTACAATACTTCATTTGTGTATTAACTAACAAAAGCCACAAAACAGTACAGTCCTTTTAATAGCTTAGTGAAATACAAAAGAGAAGCTTCTCAGAACTAGTAATCAGAGCACTTGTCTAGAAAAACACGAAAGAAACATCAGAATAGGGAAAAATGAAACATACTTGTGTTTTAATTTAGCCAACGCCAAAAGTATCAACAAATATTGTCTGACCCCTCAAAATAACATCCTGGAGGCTGCTATTATCAAAATGCAATTCCCAACAAAAAGTTAACCATATAGGTTTCAGATAACTATGCTCATTAATTTTTACTGAAATGGGTAAAACCAAACATCAAATCATTTTTATCATATGTTGAATCAAAACAAGCAGCTTAAAAAATAAGTAGCTAAGAAAATTGCTTTAAGCAAGAAATTACAAAATGGTTATGTTTCTCACCTTGAAGAATGAGCCTCAAGAAACTGACGGAAATGTTCAAACTCCAGTTTGTTGTTAAGCAGTTCATTAAAATTAAAATGCCTATATTCTTCAGGAACCATATTCCAGTATTCTGTTTTTTTAGAGACATGAGGAAGTGGTGAAATACCAGTTCCAATTTCACAAGTAGTGTCCTAGTGAAATAATACTTTTCATAAAAATCTCTTAAATACAACAAATTACTTTCCAAAGTTAAAGATAAACAAGTAAAAATTAATTATCACGCCAATGGCATTAATCAGTTCAATGGTAGAACTGGGTAAAGAATCTAGAATGTGATTTTAACACGTCAAATTCTGTTCTGGTCCTTTCTATTCTATTCCCTTCTTTTCAGGAACATTAGTAAACATTTAGTATACACTTGCTTATAAAATATTAATCTTACTATTTTTGTTGGTATAGAAGTAGTATGTCTTTTGCAATGAAAAGAAAAGAAAAAGCATACATAGTACTGCATTCGGAGATCACCACCACAAACATTTTTATGTGTATCCATTTGGTCTTTTTTTTACACATAACATAATTTATTAAATATGGAAATAGGACTATACAACTATGTGTGGTTTTGTAACTTGGTTCTTTTCCTTAATAATAGATCATGAATATAAAACATTATTTTGGCTATAAAAATTTTCAAGTTATACAGTAATACAAGATACTTTAGATGTAATCACCCTCATAGAACAGTCAATTGTAAGGTATTTTTAAGACCTCTGATGCTTCATGAACAGTTTATAACCCCTTCATGGCAAAAAGCTAGAGAGGCTTATTCTTTAGAAATCCTTCCTATGTAACTCACTGAATAATTAATTCACCTTCCTACTTGTTTTGGAAAAACATCAGACTATGAGATAAACTCCTATATTTAAAAATCTTTGATATGTAGAAGTATTATGAATAATATAATAAGTTAAAAAAATTAAAGATATAACTTTATAATATACTATACTTATGAATTTTTATGTATCCTTTCCAGATATTAATTAGTAGAATTTCAAATAAAGAATTTCTGTATTTATAAGGTAAAATCATGAATACACTTAAAAAATAACTTTACTGTCTGTGTAAAAGTTTAAAAGAATAAAGATTTTGGATAGGTATAAAGTAGAAAAAAAAATCATCTGTAACCTTGTCACTCAGAGCTAACTATCTTTAACATTTTGATGAACATTTTTCTAGATAGCTCTCTTTGCATATATGTATACAAGTAGAAATGCATGTATAATTTTATATGAACAGGATTACATCATACCAGTGTTTGTTCCCCACATATTTCTATAATAACATGTCCTCGGCATTTTCCATGTTAATAAATATGAACCTAAACTGTCATTTTTACATAGATACACACATTTAATCTTATGTCCTTATGGATCTATCGTGGCTTACTTAGATAATCACAAATTTGTAAATTTATATATCAAAATAACACCTGACTACCACAGTCAATCCTATGATCTTTTTATTGACTCCATTAAAGCCATATTTTTCCACTTTCCATATTTTTCTTTCTTGTTTTGCTTATTGCTGTCACACAACACTTCTTTTTCTGTTTGGAAAACTCAAGTTAATTCTTTTTGTGACTTGACAACAAGTAGAGTTGCTGCCATACAGAAAATAGCTAGTAACATCCAAAGGAATATAACGTGGCTTGAAGACTCTAAGACAAGCGAGTATCTTGGCTCCCTACATGACTTCATCTGCTTTCTTTTTCTGGCTTTGTTGTTAAATAACGTGTCAATAAAATGTTATACCTGTCATACGCAGCATGTTAGGCAAAGCAGCAGCAGAAAATGGAACTGCCTGCCCCCTACTTTATCATATATGATCTCCTCAAGAAATGATCCCTATTCCCACATACCAATACATGCAGTGATAATCCTCTCCAGGTTAAAATGTTTGTTTTTCTAAGTAGAGAGCTTCTTACCTCAGCTTTCTTGAAAACTGTCTCTTTATGCAAAGCCTGTAGCTTTCTCAAGTATGTGGAATCTAGCTGTCGAGTTTCTTCCACCAGCTCCACCTATAATAAAACAATAATAAAGTCTGTAACATCAAAAGAATGTGCATTATGAAAAAGTGGGGAAAGAATGCACAGTTTGCCAGTAACAGTGGGCTAAAAAACAAATACACTTGCCAATAAAGTAAGTTAGTTTGGAGGCAAAAGCAGGAAGACCTACACAGTGTAAAGCATTAGTTACAGCAAAGTCAGACTACAAACGCACATGATAAAACAAAAGCTGCACACATTTCTGTGTAATGATATACTGCACACATTTCTGTGTAATGATATACTGCACACATTTCTGTGTAATGATATAATGCCACCAAAGATCATTCCTCCTTTCTGGACATCCCGTGTGAAATGACAGACAATGCAAACACATTGGGTGGGTCACATTCCCAGCTTCTATTCATTATAATGGGATAATAGTCATGAAAATTGGAGAAGGCAATGGCAATACACTCCAGTACTCTCGCCTGGAAAATCTCATGGTCGGAGAAGCCTGGTAGGCTGTAGTCCATGGGGTCGCTAAGAGTCGGACATGACTGAGTGACTTCACATGAAGACAGGCACTGCTAGCTTTCGGGGACCAAATAATCCACAGTAGAACAAAAAAAATGATGGGACTCTACCCAATCATGAAATTAAACCTCACAGTAGGACTCAGCCTTCAGTCTGTGTACTGCACTGCTTTATACAGCCAGGAGAACAAGATCACTTTCCATTTCTCTTCTGCAGGCAAGAATCAGTTTGGCTGAAGGAGAACTTCCTGTATTTAATATTTAATTTTGGTTAAATCTCCTTGCTCATTCTTTTTCGGAAAGGGTCCACATAATCCAGTCAGCCGAACTTTTACAGAAGTCCTTTGGGCTGAATTTAAGAAGCTTGTAGAATTAAAAGAAATTTACTTTTCCTTTTAAAAAAAAGAGCATATAATTTGTCCCAGGCATTTCATAAGAATCATGGCTAATGCCGAAACTTCTTGGTATTAGGGAAGTTAGCTATAATTCTAAACTACTTTTGTCATCGTGGGGCCATATCTCAGATTCATTTTGCTCTATACCATATACTGTATTTAAATCATGACTGGAGAGAATTTTTCAAAAATTTCATATGGTATCCCAATATTCCTAGTGTAAAATATGCATTTCTGTGGTAGAAAAGATGCGAATGTTAATTTTTCAGGACAAAAAGAAATCAGGAATGACATTTTCATTATTTTGGTCAATGAATTTAATAAGCCATCTTGTTGTACTGGTTATAATTCAATAAGGTAAGGGTACATGCAGTAACTTAATATTAAAAATACCCACAAATGGCTTTCATTTGTGATTCAAATTAAACATTTAAAGAAATTTCTTCCACCCATCAATAAGAATAGTGAAGCACTAGACTTAAAATCAGCTCTTTTGGAATGAAAAAAGGTGTGTTGGCACTTTTCTCAAATCAAGCAGTCTGACCTGATGAACATCTGAGAGTGCTTTAAGTCACAGAATGTGTTTTCCACAATACATACGGAACGTTTACATTTTCCATGGGTGTAGTATTTACTGTAACTCATCCAGAATAAAAACACACAGGCTCCTTCCATTAATCAAAATTATCTAAAGCCGCTGCTGAGAAATGGCAAGAAATGACAAAACTAGTATATTATCATGGCACATTTTACTGATTCACAGGAATCCAAAACTCAGATTTTTCTCTGCTGACATATTTGTAGACAGAATTAAAAATGACATCAATTTTTGTCTTTTGTTAGGAGACAACAGGGAAATGGGGAAAAACTAAGTTAATCAGTGCTTTCCCTGCCCTAAATGTGTGTCTGCCCAAATCTTAACTCTGAGTTCCTGGCCCATGTGAGACCTTTTTCAGCTTTTCTCTCCTGCAAGTTAACAATGTTGCCTATCATCAGTTTTGCAGTAAACCCAAATGGTTTACACACAGCTGATCAGTGTCACTATACCTTTCCATAAGCAACTTGGTCTGACTTTATCATCTTTGTCCAAGGCTCAAGAAGGAGGAGGAGGATATATTCTTCTGCTGCATCAAAAAGGTCTTCAAATGGTGGTTGTATTTTCATACAAATTTCTCTTTTCCTTTCCTGTTGAAGTCCAATGTCAAGAGTGGCTGAAGGAGCAATGTATGTAGCAAAAAGATACTAAGGGAGAAGGGGGAGAAAGAAGAGAATATTGGAAGAAACCATATGGTCAGTAGATTCTTCAGCAAGGGCCTTTTACAAAAGGTGAGAGAAGCCAAACTAGCTCAAGTAATTTCTTTCTTAAAAGGATGTGTAAAACTACCTAAGATAGAGCAGAGACTTTGCTTTTCATTTTCTTTTCTTATTTCTCTGTTGGCAACTAGTCAGTGGATTTTGCATAAGAGTACATGACTTGAATATTCCATGTTTTTTCTCAGGTTACTACTATGTGTTATTATGATTGATTTCAGTTTATGCGTCCCCTTTTCCCCTCTATGTTCATGACATTTCTAATACATTTGTGCTACTTTACAAAGTAGTTTGAAATACCGTTTTGGAAAAAAGAGGCAAGAATACACCAGGGCTGAAAACTGGCTATCAGTCTTCTAGCTCTAGGGACCCAATAGACTGCCTGCCTCACCCAGCTGAGCTGCACTCCCCATTTGGTATCCAATGCTGTTGGACATATTGTTCTTTTAGTCTTATATATTTCCCCTAACCCATGCACCTTTTCTGCTTGATAAACTCTGAATTATTCTTTAAAAACTGATATGGATTTGTTCTCTTCTAGGAACACTTCACTCATATCCTTCTCTCAAGATCATACTTTCTACTAGGACACCTATCACACTACAATGTCATTATATATTTATGTGTCTTCTCTTCTAGAACAAGGTCCTTGAGGGCAAATATTGTAGCTTAGTTTTCTGTGATTCTCCAACTCCTAAAACTATTCTTAGTAGAGAGTAGATGCTATAAATGTACTGATTCCACAGAAAAGACTAATCATTTTTGTCTTGGAATAGGGAAGGAAAAGGTTCAGAAACCCTTCCAAGAAAAAAATAAGCTTCTTCCTTAATCTTTAATATGAATCTTTAAGATGAGTTGAAGTAAGTCAGACAAGAGAAGGGAGTTGATGATGGATAATTCTAGAAGAAAAACATGGCCCAAAGCATAGAGATCTGAGGAAGTGTTATAACCTATGGAGAGAATCTAGGCTTCAAGTAGATAACTGGCTAAAGGAAAGAGGAGGAGAAGGGGGCAACAGAGGATGAGATGATTGGATGACATCACCGACTCAATGGACATGAGTTTGAACAAACCGTGAGAGCTGGTGAAGGACAGGGAAGCCTGGTGTGCTCCAGTCCATGGGGTCACACAGAGTTGGACATGACTTAGTGAATGGACAACAACGGAAGAGGTAGAGTAAGAGGATTTGAAAGAGGTAGAATAAGAGAGGATGCTAAAAAGGGAGACAGGCTCCAGAGCATGGATATGATCTGTTAACCTTTTGGTACTTTGAATTTTTACCTGAAGATATAAAATAAGGAATCTCTGAGGAGTGACATTGCTGCTGCTGCTGCTACTGCTGCTAAGTCGCTTCAGTTGTGTCCGACTCTGTGCGACCCCATAGACGGCAGCCCACCAGGATCCACCGTCCCTGGATTCTCCAGGCAAGAACACTGGAGTGGGTCGCCATTTCCTTCTCCAATGCATGAAAGTGGAAAGTGAAGGTGAAGTCGCTCAGTCGTGTCCGACTCCTAGCGACCCCACGGACTGCAGCCCACCAGGCTCCTCTGTCCGTGGGATTTCCCAGGCAAGAGTACTGGAGTGGGGTGCCATTTCCTTCTCCAGAGGAGTGACATTATTAGGTACGAATTGTAGAAACAAATCACTGTGATAGCATATGGATGAAATGGTTTGAGTAGATCAAAATTTAAGGCAGCTGAGAAGTTAAAATTTTTAATAGCCAGACAAAAAATGATAGGCCACCTTCGTCTCTTACTTGCTGTTTTGCAATAGCCTCCTAACTGGTCCTCTCAGGCTCTGCTTTGCTTCCTTATGATCTTTTCTGACCACAGCAAACAGAGAAATTCTTTTGTGTATCACTCCTCCATTCAGACTCTCCAGTGACTTCCCATCTCACAAGTACAGCAGCGGAAGTCCTTCTAATAATTAGAGTTTGGGGACGTTTCTCAGTGCTGAGAAGACAGGGATTATAGTTCAGGGCCTGCCAGTGGGGAAGCCCCTGTAAACACCGCAGGCTCTCAAAACATTCTAAGAGCAGGGGTGGGCCAGATACACACCCTGGCCTAGAGTCTTTAAAGTGCCAAGTGAAAATAACTGCTAACCTGTAATTCTATACCTAAGAAAAAGTACCCTTCTAAAATGAAAAGAAAATAAAGATGTCAGAAGTCAATAAACAAAACCAGAATTCATCACCAGCAGACGTGCACTAAATAAATTCAATAAATTAATTACAGGGAGGCCCTGGACAACAGTAGGATGGAACAGAGAACAGCAGAAAACATAAATATTTAGGGAAATATCAACGCATATTGATTGTAAAATGTAATAATAATGAATAAGGTCAGAGGAAATAGTAAAAGAGCCTACGAAAAAGAAGTCAGAATTAAAGGTTCAGAATTCAAGTGCAATTGAAATGACCAACCATGAAGCTCACTATAGGCAGAAAAGCAAATGACGTTAGAGTCAGGGTGGTAATAGAATAGTAAGCAGGCAGAATGTCAAAGAACTAGAAGCAAAAATAAAGGAAGAGCACATGTAAATGGTTAAAAGGTAGGACCACAAAGTTCAGTATATAATAGGCATTCAGTAAATACTTGCCAAATAAATGAATGGAAGATAGTGGTCTCAACTGAAATCACAATCTGAAAGGGAAATTTCAGAGTTCACAAATTTTAAGCTGGAGTACTTCCAAATTATCATGAATTCTAGTATATGGCAACCCTTATTGTAAGCATAGAAGAAATGGAGATAAAAGACATTAAGATTGGGTAAGTTAAGGAACACTCTAGCATATACGTTATAAGGATTATTTGTATGGATGTTGAAAAAGCTTCAAAATGAGAAAGAGAAAAAGTAGGGATAAATTTCATGAGTCATGTATTGAAATTTTCTAGAAGATAAAGAGAACTTAAAAGATCTTTAGATAACATTAATGAGGTTAAGGAGAGGGAAAATGAGAAGACAATAGACTTCAAAATTCTTGGAAGTTATTAAAAGATGAGACCAGAACCATAGCAGAGAACATCTTTTTCTTCCTAAGTATTGTGAAAGACAGGAGAAGGGGCATACTTAAGAGCCATTCTGGATATTCTATTCAGTTAGAAATATTAAATTAAATTTGCAATCTGGAAAATCCCTTCCCTAAAACATAGGTTCCTAGCCTGTTGGATTTAATAGTTCAAAATGAACCATATTCTTCCAAATGATTCTAAAATATTCAAAATGAAAATTTCTTCATATATACATGACAATTTTTTCCTAACCTTGGGAATTGTTTACAAGAATGACCTAACTCTAACTTGTTTAATAAGCTAAGACTGTCTCAGATTCAGATCTACTCTTAAACTTTTCTAAATTAGAAGTTTTAAAAAGTGTACTAATTAAAATAATGTCTATACTAAGGTTGGAGAAGGAAATGGCAACCCACTCCAGTATTCTTGACTGGGAAATTCTATGGACAGAGGAGCCTGACAGGCTATGTCCACGGGATCACAGTTAGATAGGACCGAGCAATTGAGCACATACTCAGTCAGGTAAGTTAAGAAACTAAGACTAACTTGATCAAATTAACAACATTAAAAATATCTCCAGAATTTGTTTCAGTAATTTCAGATTTACCCAAAGGAAAGTAAACTTGACTCTCCAAATTACATAAGTTAAAATCAGTTCTTGGGGACGTCCCTGGGTGGCCTAGTGGTTAGGAATCCACCTTCCAGTGCAGGAGACATGGGTTCATCCCTGGTCAGGGAACATGGGAGCTGAGATCCCACACACCCTGGGGCAAATAAGCCTGTGCACTGCAACTACTGACCCACGCGCCTTGGAGCCTAAGCGCCGCAGCTGGAAATAAGCCTGTGCGCCACAACTAAGATCTGATGCAGCCAAATACATAAATATCAAAATAAAATAAAATCACTATTTGGAAAAAAAAGTTTTTCTTACTGGTGCAGGAGTATCTTCTAATGACAAAATAAAGCAACTTCTTTGTCACTGGGTCAGCTACATTCAAAACTGTAGTTTAAGAAGACTGACATCCCACATACCAAACTCTTTGTATAGACATCAGAGTGATCCCTTTGATTTAAAAGCATCAGCAGTGAAGGGGGTAAAGTACAGAGCAAGTGTCTTTGGAACAGTGATTCCAGTAACAGTGATAGAAGTGCCTGTCAGCTTCTGGAAGGCATCCAGATCACTTCCTTTCCATTCCCAGTCTTGCCTTCACTCCTAGTGTCGTTTAAAATCTATGACTGCCCACAGTCCTAGAAGAGACTCTATATGCCGTTTATATACTCTATCATACCTTCTGGAATTTTGCCCTATGATTTTCTTCAGAATGACCTTGACTTCTCCTTGTTGTTCAGTTGCTAAGTCATGTCCATCCGACTCTTCATTACTCCATGGATGCTGGGCTCCTCTGTCTTCCACTATCTCCCAGAATTTACTCAAATTCATTTCCACTGAGTCAGTGATGCTATCCAATCATCTTATCCTCTGCCGCCCTCTTCTCCTTTTGCCTTCAATCTTTCCCAGCATCAGGGTCTTTTCCAATAAATCAGCTCTTTGCATCAGGTGGCCAAAATACTGGAGCTTCAGCTTCAGCTTCAGTCCTTCCAATGAATATTCACGGTTGATTTCCTTTAGGATTGACTGGTTTGATCTCCTTTCTGTCCAAGGGACTCTCAAGAGTCTTCTCCAGCATCACAAAACAAAAGCATCAATTCTTAGGTGCTCAACCTTCTTTATGGACCAGCACTCACATCCATACGTGACTAGGGGAAAAACCATAGCTTTGATTATATGGACTTTGTTGGCAAAGTGATGTCTCTGCTTTTTAATATGCTGTCTAGGTTTGTCACAGTTTTCCTTACAATGAGCAAGTGTCTTTTAATATCATGGCCGCAGTCACTGTCTGCAGTGATTTTGGAGACCAAGGAAATAAAATCTGTCACTGCTTTCACTTTTCCCCCTTCTATTTGCCATGAAGTGATGGGACTAGATGCCATGACCTTAGTTTTTTGAATGTTATGTTTCAAGCCAGTTTTTCACTCTCCTCTTTCACCAAGAGACCCTTTAGTTCCTCTTCACTTTCTTCCATTAGAGTGGTATCACCTGCATATCTGAGGTTGTTGCTATTTCTCCTGGCAATCTTGATTCCAGGGCTTCCCCAGTGGCTCAACAGTAAAGAGTCTGTCTGCAATGCCGGAGACATGGCAGGAGACAGGGCAGGAGCTGCAGGTTCAATCCCTGGGTTGGGAAGATCCCCTGGAGAAGGAAATGACAACCCATTCCAGTATTCCTGCCTGGAAAATCCCATGGACAGAGGAACCTGGCAGGCTACAGTCCATAGGTTGCAGAAAAATCAGACATGAGTCAGACACAACTTAACTAAACAACAATAACAAAGTTTGATTCCAGCTTGTGATTCACCCAGCCCAGCATTTTCCATGATGTACTCTGCATATAAGTTAAAAAAGCAGAGTGATAATATATAGTCTGATCATACTCCTTTCCCAATTTGGACCCAGTCAGTTATGTCCAGGTCTAAGTGCTGCTTCTTGATCCACATGCAGGTTTCTCAGGAGACAGGTAAGGTGGTCTGGTACTTCCACCTCTTTAAGAATTTTCCACAGACTGTTGTGATCCACACAGTCAAAGGCTTTAGCATAGTCAATGAAACAGAAGTAGATGTTTTTCTGGAATTCCCTTGCTTTTTCCATGATCCAATGAATGTTGGCAATTTGATCTCTGGTTCCTTTGCCTCTTCAAAACCCAGCTTGTACATCTGGAAGTTCTCTGCTCACATACTGCTAAAGCCTAGCTTGAAGGATTTTTAGCATAACCTTGCTAGCACGTGAAATGAGTGCAATTGTATGGTAGTCTGAATATTATTTGGCACTGTCCTTCTTTGGAATTGGAATGAAAACTGACCTTCTCCAGTTCTGTGGCCACTGCTGAGTTTTCACTTTACCATTTACTATGTCAATAGCATAGCTTCCTCTCTGACCATTATGCACCAAGCTTTGCTTTACTTTTAGCACAATCTGCATCTTCTTCTTGTCCTCTAAATAAACTGNTGGAATGAAAACTGACCTTCTCCAGTTCTGTGGCCACTGCTGAGTTTTCACTTTACCATTTACTATGTCAATAGCATAGCTTCCTCTCTGACCATTATGCACCAAGCTTTGCTTTACTTTTAGCACAATCTGCATCTTCTTCTTGTCCTCTAAATAAACTGTGCACCACACTTTCTTATGGAGCTGGAACTGAAGACTGGCCATCATTTCACCTAGACTCTTAAAATACCCTCAGTTCCTCCCACCTCAATCTTCTGCTTTGTCAAGGCTCAATTCTAGGTCAGCCTAATAATTTATTCATTTTTCCAATTCTATCCTCAAGAACCCAATAAAATCTGTGATACCTGGTTCCATTATAAATAGACTTTAAAAAACAAAAGCAACAACAAAACCTCAACTGTGACCGTAGAGCTTGGCAGAATTTTGTTTATTTCTCAACTTCGCCATGCTCTTTAAAGCTCTCAACTGTACCCTTATGCTTCTCCATGTTCAGTAGACTTTATCTTCCACTTAACTGGGAAAACCACTGGTATGGATGTCCTCAACTTTCCTCTCAAGAGCTTTCTTTGAAATCTTTCTCTTTCCTCTGATATTTCAATGGACTTCTTTCCAAGGCTAAATTACTCATCTGTGCTCTTGACTCCACTTTCACAGAACACTGCAACATCAATAACACCCTTAACCTACTTTTCAATCGATACCATCTCTTTTCAAATGCTTCAAAGGTGTTCAAGCAAAGCATCTCTCCTCTTCTAAAATATTTTCCCTATTTTATCCACAAATATCACCCCCTTTCTCTCTTTCCCTTTCCTACAAAACTTCATCATTCCTTTTCTCTCATTCCTCAAACTATTGCAATCTGGTTCTCATGCCAATGAAACTGATGCCCAAGTTCTCAAAGAACTACATAACTGCCAGTTCAATAGTTTCCCTCCTTAATCTTCACTCTACTTGATTCCTTACACAGCTTTAACACTGTTGACTTTCCTTTGCCTTCAACACTTTCTCCAAATTCTCTGCCAATTCTCTGCACTTGTGTTGATTCCTCTTTATCCATATCTCTGCGCCCCCCCACCCCACCCCCCGCAAAAAAGTCATTCTTTAAAGTCCTAAGTTTTAATACATTTTCTTCTTAATTCACATTCTCTCAGTTTCTGACACATGCCAGGCACTCTCTCAAAGGACTTAGGTGCTCTATGACGTCTCTGCACTCCACCCTCACCTTCTCTTCCTCTTTGCTGAGCTTCTGTTAAATATTTATCCTAAGGGACTGGGTCTTCCTTGACTCTTGAAGCCTGGCTTGGGTATGATTCTTATGTGTGCTCATAGGACCGTATCTGTATGTTTCTCCCACTGCACCATAAACTCTGTGAAGACATATTTGATCTCCTTTATTACTGTATCCCTAGCAGCTACCGTCTATGGGGTCGCACAGAGTCGGACACGACTGAAGTGACTTAGCAGCAGCAGCAGCAGCTACCATAATGCTAAATTTAGAATGAATGAATGAAAGACTTCATCCATTCTCATAGACTTAACAATCAACTCTACGTGGAAGAAACCCAAATATATACAACTTTAGACCTGATTTCCTTCCTGAACAGAAAACCTTAGCTAAGAGCTGTCTACTTGTTATAACTACATGGATAGCCTATGGACCCTCAAACTCAATGACTCAGTAATATAACTCATTATCTATTCTCCCAAGCCTCTTTGGGTTTCAAGTATTCATTACTAACATGTAATTCACAGAACAGTCTTTGACCTTTTCCCACTTTCCTCTCCTCCTTCTCAAATGCCAGTCCTGTAAATTTAATTCTCTACACCAAAACAATGAGAAACTGACAAGTATAAAACTATAAGGAGGAAATAAGGGGCAGCAGTTCCATCCCACCAAAAACAATCAAATGCTGTCTTCTGGTCAAGCTCAATCAGACCCTTTTTAGGTCACTTCCTGCTTCCTGACCTCACACTCATATTGTGCTCTATAAAGCCACAGGCGTCCATGTACACTTGCTATTGTCTTTCGTCTATTTTGTTCCAGATTTACTGGGATATAACTGACCCATAGCACTGTAAAAATTTAAGCTATATGGCATAATGATTTGAGTTACATGTATCATGAAATAATTGTTACAGTAATTATTAACAGTAAGTTAACATCCATCATCTCAGAAACAAAAAGAAAATAAAAAGAATTTTTCCCTTGTGATGAGAATTATTAGTGTCTACTCCTTTAATTTTCATATACATTATACAGCAACATTAACTATAGTCACCACATTGCATATGACATCCCTAGAACTTACTTATCTCACAACTGGAAGTTTGTCCCTTTTGTCCACCCTCATCCAATTTTCCCTCCCCATACCACCCACTTCTGATGACCACAAATCTGATCTTTCTATGAGTCTCTTTTTTTCACAAATGACTTAACTGCCTATCTCAGTGCCTCAAGGAGCTACAGTTAGGGTGCCACGTGACTTCATTCTAGTTTAAGCCTACTGTCCTGGCATAATTATTACTAGTTTCCTTTTTATTTTCAAAAGAATCCTGGTTTAGATGATAAATTATATGGTCTCTTCCATATTTAACTGCCACCAGTTTTATAAAATTAAAGTTTCTCTGAAACAAGATTCCCAGAAGTGCTGAGCACTTATTTAAAGCTAAAAATAACGGAAAGAAAGGTAGAATATTCCTTTCTATGAAACATGCATTTGTCTAATTTGCAATCATATGAATTGAATAGCTGAAGCTATTGAAGCTATGAATTGAATATCAAAAGCCAAAATCCCAAAACTGGAATATTTTATGTGAAAGTTGGATTGAAGCTTTACAGACTTCCCTATTAAGAATAAATGCTCTAAATGAAAATCTTAAAAGGAATTTTAAAACATTTCCCCTCTCTGATCATACCTAAACCTAGGTATTTGCCCTCCCACTTTTTGTTTTGTTTTCTTGCAGCTAGTTTATCAGAACATTGTTCATTATCACCTAAATAACTTTTCTTTGATCAAGTATCAACCCCTGCTATGATATTCCTAGCTAGCATAATGATATCCCCTAGCATATGATAATCCCCTGCTAGCATAATCCTGACGAGTAATACACGCCCTTCCCTTCCAGATCCTTCACCAGTTTTATTATAAAATCACAGAGCTGGAAGCCTTAGAAAAGGGTTGGAGGTCTACACTGGGCAGGTTTATTGGCTTCCTCTGAGGCTTGGTCTCTGGTCTCTCCCTCTTCCTCACCTCCCAAGGTGGGTGGGGACAAAGATGGTTAAGGGGGTAAAGAGAAGAAAACTGATCTGTCAATCCTTAATAAGGCCAAACAATAAGTCTATAGTACATTCAACTTAATTTTGCCATTAAAATCTGAGAATGTCTTTCTGTGTGTCTAATAATCCAGAGATAATCTTTAGGTAGATAACTGACCAACTGATAATATATAACAAACACAAGGGATACAATCATATATATGAAGCAAAATTAAAAAGGTAACACCGTTTGCTGTTGTTGTTTAGTTGCTAAGTCCTGTCCGACTCTTTGTGACCCCATGGACTGTAGCCCCCCAGGCTCCTTTGTCCATGAAATCCTCCAGACAAGAACACTGGAGTGGGTAGTCATTTCCTTCTCCAGGGGATCTTCCCCAACCGGGGATCAAACCCATGTCTCCTGCATTGGCAGGCAAAGTCTTTACTGCTGAGCCACCAGGGAAACCAACAACACCTTTAAGATCTCTATAAAGATGGTGGAAATAATTTTTAAGTTGATGTAAACTGACTTTAAAATGGAATATAAAGATTATGCTTTATTATACCTAATAAATAATATGGACTTCCCTGGAGGGAAGGTAAAGCGTCTGTCTACAATGCGGGAGACCTGGGTTCAATCCCTGGGTTGGGAAGATTCCCTGGAGAAGGAAATGGCAACCCACTCCAGTACTCTTGCCTAGAAAACCCCGTGGACCGAGGAGCCTGGTGTCCATGGGGTCACAAAGAGTCGGACACAGCTGAGTGACTTCACTTCATTTCAATAAACAATATAGTCTAATTATGGGTTAGAAGAGGCTTCCCTGGTGGCTCAGATGGTAAGGAATCTGCCTGCAATGCAAGAGACCTGGGTTTGATTGCTGCATCAGGAAGATGCCCTGGAGAAGGGAATGGCAACCCACTCCAGTATTCTTGCCTAGAGAATTCCATGAACAGAGGAGCCTGGTGGGCTATAGCCCACGGGGTCGCAAAGAGTCCAGCACAACTGAGTGACTAACACACATATGGGTTAAAAACTCACTGTTTAAGTATCCTGGATCACTTGCTTTTTTATTGGCCACCCAGTTTGTCCTTTCTAGCCACTGAGGAAATAACAATGTAGCTAATGTTGGAGGAGAAAAAAGCTCCCTTCATATCAGAGTCAGCTACTCTGATTCACATTAAAGCCGAGATTCACTCAAGGCACAGCTGTGGCCTACATGATTCCAATTTAAACACTAACCTATGATGCTTTAACAACCCAGCAGGGAAATTTTTGAGAAGGGATACAAGCACTGCCTGTCTGTGATCAAACTGCCTGGCACTGCACTCAGCATGGCTCTCTCTAGACCTCATCTCTCCTGGAGACACTCAAAGGTTATGTAATCAGGAAATGCACCACGGGCGGCTTGCCCGGCCCTGCTCTACACCTGTGTCTGTGACTCACTCTCCTGGCATCTGAATCGGATATGGGGAAAAAAAATCAACACCTCCCCCTGAAACATGTCTTAGGATCTTGAAATTCTGGAAGTTAATTTTCTTGTTTAGCTAAACTCTCAAGCCTATGATGAAAAAATAGATGGAGGATAGATACCTTGGAGACAGGAGGAAGACTGGAATTGGGAGAGTGGAATGGTGAAACAAACTGAGAGAAAAGGAGAAAGAGAGACGGAGGAAGGGGAGGGAGGGAAACATTTTGATAAATGTTTGTCTTCTAAAGGATAGTGAGATGACAAACAGATTTACTCTGAATACACATTAGCTTGTTGGAATTATAGGGGAAAATACAAAAATGTTTGTTTGCCTCTTCAAGGAAATCTCAGATGCTTCATTACTTACAGCTAATATCCTAAACATAACAGCTGTATTGCACTACAAAGGAGATGGCTCAAACTAAAATATGACATTTCTCATTGCAATTTATATTTTTTCCAATGCTAAGATATTTTCTGTGCAAGATTTCAGAATTGCCACTTAACAGTTTTCAAAATCAAGCATGTTATGAGCATATTCTTGGATGAAAGTGGACCCCAATCTCCTTTTAAATATATCACAATGCATTCCAGGCTTGGTATTCCAATATTTTATTGATTCTCATAGACCCTGGAACATATTGATGCTTTCTTACTGCATCATAAAGTCTAGATGAACATACTTAAGGAAGGAGAATTTGGGGTTTATTGAGTTTATTCTTTTTTTTTACAGTGTAAAAAGAAAAACAAAAAGAAACAACTTCCAAAACTATCTGTGCTATTTGGATTTCTCTTTGTACCAAAGGCTAAATGATGACAGCTCTGGGGTTAGATTCCAATTATCATGCTGTAGAAGCACCCAGCAAAGTACTCTCACTGTGCCAAAGGTGAGCACAGTCTTTGGGAAAGCATCTTTTCCATAAGTCGGGGCCATTTGATGAGCTGCAGCTTGACACTCATCTGTGTTCCAATGAAAATAAGAACGATTTCTGCGTAGCCTTAAAAGGCAAAGTCAAGACTAACACCAAATGTTGCAGCACATGTGTTGATTTGCTATGTTACATTTCAGCTGTTAGTTATGTTAATGGAACAGTTTCACATAATTCGTCTTGATGTATTTACTTTAATGATCATATATATGTATCTCTCCCTGATTGCCTGGTAACACTGATCGCATGATGTTCTGCTGTCACCACCAGGCCAGGGCTGGAAGTAAGAAAAAAGAGAAATGTAAAATTTCAACTGCAGAACTGTATGATGTAAAATGAGTCCCTCAGTACACTAGGTACAAGATGTGTAAAAACCTATATGCTGTGAGATCTTAACACCTGACTACAGGACAACGAGCAGAGCATACCATCAGGTTAATAAAACCAGGGACATCTAAAAAGTAGATTTTCAAAATAACCTATTCAAGTATTCCAAAAATTAGGAGAAAACATTCAGGCGTCAGCATTCAGCGTCATTAGCAAGTCCTTTTTTCTTAGATCCATTACTCCACTGCAGTGGTAAAAGAAGGAAATCCAATCATGTAAAGCTACACAAAGATATGTATCTTTCACTGTCTTCTATTAATAGTAATTGTCCAACATGCCCACCAAGAGAGTGGAGGAACTGTAAAGCTGTCTGCTGTTGCTATTTCCTTCGACTTACTGGGAGGTAGCATTAGGGTCCTGCCAGATGGACTCACAGGGTGGTATCAAAGACCTTGCTAGTCCCTGGGAAGAAGAAATAGCCCATAAAACCCATGGCACTATTTGATACACTCAAAAGACAAAAGCAACTTTAGCTACTGAAATATACAAAGACTTTCCTTTCCCCCAGTTTATACTAAAGAAATTGTGCGGGCTCTGGAGAGTCTAGAGCAAAGATAATACTCTTTCTTTGGTAGGTACAGGCGATGGGTTCGTAGGCATTCTCTGATTGGTAGAGGAAATTATTTGACGGTGAAAGGTCAGGGTCTCCAGGAACAACATTAGAGAAACATAACGCTGAGAGGATTAGAGTGATCCTTTTCCCCTATAATTATCTCTTCCTCCACTGTATGCTGCGACCAACTCACAAAAGCTAATTCATGAATTTTCAGGTATTTGCTGAATAGGGTTGTTAAATTCAATCACTATCAAAAATTGTATAAACTTACAATTAAATTATGTTAAAAACAAAGATAACAAATACTCAAAACCCATTACTTCCTCATGATTTCACTGTCTTAGGACTGTCCATGCTCTTGAGGTTATTTACTTCTACTCTGTCTGGTGAAATTACTACATACTGGTGGGCTGCTGAGCCTCTCCTCCCAGCTCTGGGCTCAGTAATTATGCCTCTTGGGAGCTTGAAATCAACCACATGGACAGTATTTACACCCAGAGATCAGCAAATGCTACAAATCAGGGCTGCACCGCTGCCACTCAGAGAGGTGGTTATTAAACATTTATCATTATACCACTGATTATAAGGCAAAGATATTTCTCTTTTCCTGTCAGGATTACTAAAGAAAGAGAAATAAAGTTGGAAAAAAGCAAATGACACCAGCTAATTCGAATGCTTGCTGGAGGCAAAGCTACATACCAGAATATACTAATTCAGGCCAGAATGTGCCAATTTATGACACAGTTTATTTCAATAATGTTTAACTGGCATCCATCTGTAAAAATAAGGCTACAGTAAAGTTCTTTTTCATAGTTAAAAGTCAGACTACAAGAGCAGGACAAGTTTTTCTTTGAAATTGTTTACATTCTGAACAGTCTTTATTTAGAAAATGGCAAAGTTAAGCTTCAAATGTTAAATTTAACTTCAGTCTGATTAGTAAATCAGAATAGGTAAGAGTTTAGTTGGAAAGAGCTTGTTAATGCGTCCTCATGAGAAAGTACAAGGAGCAGCTACAGAGAAAAACCATTAAAACATAATGAGAAATAACACTGGTCCTAATGGATCTTGATGTAGTGTCTGGACCCCGAAGAGACCAAGATCACTTCACAGATAACCTTGAACACATCTTAACAGATGTCCACTGAATTGTAATAACAACAAAAAACCATATTACTGTACTTGAAGGCAAACAGCAAGTAACATGGGATCTTCTCAACTGAGCTCAGTAATTCCATCCTTGGAATTCATATTAAAAAAATGAAATGAAACTGTGCTCCAAGAAGCTAAAGGCAAAGAGTCCCTGGAGGGGTTTATAAAAAGAATGTAAATGCCTTGATATGGGACACTTTCAGAAATCACAAAATATTTACTTCAACAAAAAGAAAAGTCTGTTTTCATAACTTCACAGCTCTAGCAGCATAGAACATCATTATCTGAGTTCATATGAGGCAGAAAAAAGAAAATAACGAGCAAGTTCAAGCAATCCAATTTTTTTTTTCTGTAAAAGGAGGAAAAAATGATGATTTTTAATGACCTCTCATATCCCACAAGAAACTCAAAAACATTACTGAGGAGCTATGCCGAGAGGGAATAAATTACAGATGGAGCTTTCCACAAATGGATTTTTATGTGAAGGACATTGGGTTTTTCAATTAGGAATCTTAAAGATGAGATCTAGAGATTGCAACATCCTGATACTGAGGCAAACTACTGCAGAGATCAACATGAGACGGAGTTGCACAGAAATGATAATGTGATGACAATCAAACAGAGAATTTCTGGCAAGTACTCTGACTCTACTAAGTAGAATTCAACGCAGAAGAGAACCTAAGAAAATGCCAATAGGATAAAAGTGTAAAACAAACTCGAATCATTTTGGACAGAAAGAAAAACCAAAAGGAAAAACAACATGTTAAGTAAAGCCAAAAACAAACCGCAAGCTCAGGGGACAGAACAGACTAGGCTTAAGACTGATTTGGGCCACTGCTTCAGGTATTTTAAGCAAAACTGATTAAGTATATGATGGAATAAAATCACAAAAAGAATTATTACTAAGGCATTTAGGAAACCTAAGCAACAAATAAGGATTTTACTTTCTATAATTTTTGAATTCAATTAAAAAAAAATTTTAACAGACAAAAGCTATACATATATATTTAAACTAATGGAATTATTTAGCCTTTAATAAAAATAACTCCTTGAAAAGTGAACAGAGAATACTTCAATGAGAAAAGTATGATATATTAACATTTTTGGCCTAAAAATCCTGCCTCAGAAGCTAATCCATGCCAACAAAGTATAAAAAACTGATACTAACACCAGCATACTGAGGAATTACTTTACAATGAGAAAATCAACCACCAAACAGGTGGGATATTGACATTCACCAGCACAGCACCTTGGAAAGCAAGCTCAAGTGTAGCAGGTTGCTTTGAGTCAGAATAAGTGAAGTGAACTATGCTTCTGTGAATTTCTTTCTTTCTTTCTGGAGCCATCACGCTGACACCGTGCTCCCAGGAGCAGCTGGCTGAGTACAGCACTTCAGCTGCAAGGTCAGGGACTACCCTGTGACACTTCCCTTTTTGGATGCTGCTGCTGACCAAAGCCTGTTCTCACCTGGGACTCTTTTCGTTTAGATGTACGGGTACATTCATTACAAGTCTTAAGACCTATGAAGCCGTTCTGTCGCTAGACAACTGTTCACACCCCTTCTGAATTAGTACACACTGGTTTAGACAACTGTTCATACCCCTTCTGAATTAGTACACACTGATTTAACAGTGGAAGTTTCAGAAAGTGACCTTGTTTCTGAGTTCAGTGAGGAGGGAGGAGACGGGGGGATTTTACTGTTGCTCCAGTGAAGCTTGCAAAAAGCTCCTTATGTACAGCAATCTTAGACTATAAACATAGCATGTCTGGAAAGTCAGAATTTTGATCACTGTTGAAGCTGGGTGATGGTACATGGGGCTCATTAAGTTACTTTATCAACATTTTTTTAAAAAATTAAAAACATCTGGCTGGTAGTCATTTATAAATAATCAATTATTATTTATAATTAGGTTCATACTAATAATATATTGCTAAGAATATAAGCCTGCCAATGACTTCATTCAGTCCTTCAAAAAATACTATAGCACCTTTTAGATGCAGCTTCAGTTCTGAATATACAAGGTAAAAAAAGACTGTCTTAGAACTTATAGTCCAGTGGCGGGAAATGAAATTTGATATTCAATATTGACAATATTTTAAGATATCGAGGGGAAAAGTTAAACATGGTAACCACCAGCGGTAAAGAATCTGCCTGCAATGCGGGAGACTCAGGTTTGATCCCTGGAGAAGGGAATGGCAACCCATTCCAGTATTCTTGCCTGGAGAATTCCATGGACAGAGGAGCCTGGTGAGCTATCACAAAGAGTCAGACATGACTTACCGACCAACACTTTCACTTTCACACTTTCAATAGATTTGTTTAATAAATAAACAGAGACTTCTTAGTATAGAGTCTGGAGTCAAACCTTGGTTCTAAATCAAATTTCACTAACCACCAAACGGAAAGTATTGCCTTAGGAAATTACTCAGCTTCTCTAACAAGTCTATAAAATGGACGAACACTAATATCTTCCTCTTAGAACTGTCCAAGAATTAAATAAAATTATCCATGTAAAGTGATTTCCATAGAACCTGACAGATAGTAAACAATAAATAAAGGTCAGGAATTAAAAGACGCTTACTCCTTGGAAGAAAAGTTATGACCAACCTAGATAGCATATTCAAAAGCAGAGACATTACTTTGCCGACTAAGGTCCGTCTAGTCAAGGCTATGGTTTTTCCTGTGGTCATGTATGGATGTGAGAGTTGGACTGTGAAGGAGGCTGAGCGCCAAAGAGTTGACGCTTTTGAACTGTGGTGTTGGAGAAGACTCTTGAGAGTCCCTTGGACTGCAAGGAGATCCAACCAGTCCATTCTGAAGGAGATCAGCCCTGGGATTTCTTTGGAGGAAATGATGCTAAAGCTGAAACTCCAGTACTTTGGCCACCTCATGCGAAGAGTTGACTCACTGGAAAAGACTGATGCTGGGAGGGACTGGGGGCAGGAGGAGAAGGGGACGACAGAGGATGAGATGGCTGGATGGCATCACAGACTCTATGGACGTGGGTCTGAGTGAACTCCGGGATTTGGTGATGGACAGGGAGGCCTGGCGTGCTGCGATTCATGGGGTCGCAGAGAGTCGGACACGACTGAGCGACTGAACTGAACTGATACTGATAATTATGGTTAAGAGAAGTTCAGGTGTTGATTTTTCTGGAAACAAAAGGATTGAAAGAGGATGTTTTCTGGCCCATAATCCTATAATATTCAGACTCTTAGGACTGAACACAGGTAGCTGGTATAAACATCAGGAACAGGTGAAACGAATGAATAACTGTAAGTCAGAAAGCTGGCTGCCGCACGTGTTCTTCCTGAGTGCACTAGCAAGTGCTGCAAAATGGGAAGTGAGACGAGAACCCTGCGGATTCCATGCTCAGTGATTCATAGTGCTCAAAGAGTCCAGGCCCGGCTGCTGCTTGAGACACCATCTCTCTGGTAACAAAAACAAATAATGTAACAACGCCTGAATAACAACAGCCCTGACACTCACAAACAACCTAATTATAAAGACACTGAGATTTACCACGGAGCATTAAAGAAGTGCATGATTTTCCACATTTAATCATCACCCCAGCCTTCCCCCTCACACATTCATCTTTCAAGAAACACAGCTTGATTCTTCATACTGCTGCTGTATGAAGAAATAATGATCTCTGTTAGTGCACCTGGAAATACACCGTCAGGAGAGAGAAGGAGCACTTAGCTCATAGCACTTTAAAGAAACTGTCAGGACCACCCTGAAGTCTTTAAGTCCTGCAAATGCCAGGCAAAGAGAGGGGCTAAACAATTAAGGTAATGGATGACAGCAAGCAAAGGGAAAACTAAGCTGATTATCCAAAAAAAAAAAAAATCTTCAACATTGCCTCTCTTATGCCATAACATTTTTTTCAAAGGAATCTGTGGTAACACCCAGGGTTTTGGTTACCTAAAATTAGCTCAGGCTTCATTGGAAAACATTGTCAGGATAATGAAAATTTTATAGAGAAAAAGCTACAGTCTCTCCTTTCTCAATCTTTCTAGGACTCTCTGGAAAAACAGGCAAAAAAGAGCACATTCTTGAACTTTGACAGCATTTAGGTGATAGCACCTGTATGGGCTTTGTTTCCAAAGTGCTCCCAGCATGGATCAGAGCCTTGTGTATAGAGCTGTTTGACAAATGCTTGTGGAAATATCTAGAATGTTTTTAGGCTAGAGCAAATGTGCCTGTAATTGCTGGTGTAAGTGCTATGCAGTTTACATTTATTTCTTGTTTCTACAGTAATAGAAAACGGAGCAGGAACAAAGGGGTCAAATACATGGACATTCCTATAGAATCCTGAGGGCACAACTTGGAATGAACTTCATTTGGATCCACACTGTGCCTAAGATCACCTAATGGAAAAGTTAAATGATTGGAGGCCAGAGAGGATGAGAAGGACAGCAGTGAATAATTGTTAAATGAATATATTAATGAATTCTGCATTATTATTATATCGTAACTTATGGCTTCCTAAAAGTATCAACAGACAGTATGGATCTGATGACATTAACTTAGTTTTTTAGTTTGCTTTCTCTAAATGTAAGAGCCAACCCTTATAGACTCTGGGCACGTAGGGGTAGTTACTCAGATGGACTTATTTGCCCTGGGACCAATCAGCTGATTGCTTTGTAGGGACATACAGGCACAAGAGTCAAGCATCACTTGCTAGAAGCCTTAGGCCAGAATATTTCCAAGCTGTTAAATTACTGGGAGGTGATGCCAGGAATGGAACTTGCAAATGTCAAGATTTCCTGTAGTTATGATTAAAGATGATGGAAAGATATGAGATTTTGTCCAAAGTTATTGATATAAATAAAACTGGACAGCATAAGTTTTTTGTTTGAAGAGTTGTCACCAAAAAAACAGATTTATTTTGTATTGTTTCACAGGGTAGGAATATGACCAAAGGACAAGTTTTTGACTCAAAAATGAAAAAAAAAAGGTAAATAGCTCCTTCTCCTCTTCAAGCATCTGAAAAGAAGTTGATTATTTTTTTTTAATGATAACCAATATTTATCTGCTGGTAAAGAAAGAACTTATGTAATTTTCACTTAAGATGCCAGTCCCTGGAGAAGGAAATAGCTACCCACTCCAGTATTCTTGCCTGGAGAATTCCATGGACAGAGGAGCCTGGNAAGTTGATTATTTTTTTTTAATGATAACCAATATTTATCTGCTGGTAAAGAAAGAACTTATGTAATTTTCACTTAAGATGCCAGTCCCTGGAGAAGGAAATAGCTACCCACTCCAGTATTCTTGCCTGGAGAATTCCATGGACAGAGGAGCCTGGCAGGCTACATTCCAGGGGGGGTCGCAAAGAGTCGGATGCAGCTGAGTGACTTTCACTTCCCCTAAGATGCCACTATCTAGTTTTATTTTAAATCTGGCTGACGTACCTCCATTTGTAATTATCTCTCTCCCCAACTACAGAGTAAGCTCTTTAAGCTGAGAACTTTGTCCTAATCATATCTGTATTCACAGAACATTACTTGGCACATAGTAGGCTCTCTGCTAATTAAGTAACAATATTATAAAATATAGTTTAAAAGGTTGTAGTTCTATGAAGCATGTTTTGATTTAAGTGATATTTTGAATCTCAGAATAAGTTATAGTATTTAGTTGAATGAATAGCCATTGGTTTAGGAATTGCTGTTCTTCCATCTTATTTGCTTCAGTTTCTTCAAATTCCTTTCTTCCTTCCCCATTAACCAGGTAATTGATAGAACTTTAAGTTCAGTTCAGTTCAGTTCAGTCACTCAGTTGTGTCTGACTCTCTGCGACCCCATGAACTGTAGCATGCCAGGCCTCCCTGTCCATCACCAACTCCCGGAGTTTACCCAAACTCATGTCCACTGAGTCACTGATGCCATACAACCATCTCATCCTGTTGTTCCCTTCTCCTCCTGCCTTCAATCTTTCCCAACATCAGGGTCTCTTCAAATGAGTCAGCTTTCTGCATCAGGTGGCCAAAATATTGCAGTTTCAGCTTCAACATCAGTCCGTCTAATGAACACCCAGGACTGATCTCCTTTAGAATGGACTGGTTGGATCTCCTTGCAGTCCAAGGGACTCTCAAGAGTCTTCTCCAACACCACAGTTCAAAAGCATCAATTCTTCGGCGCTCAGCTTTCTTTATAGTCCAACTCTCCATACATGACCACTGGAAAAACCATAGCCTTGACTAGATGGACCTTTGTTGGCAAAGTAATATGTCTCTGCTACTTAACATGCTGTCTAGGTTGGTCATAACTTTCCTTCCAAGGAGCCAGTGTCTTTTAATTTCCTGGCTGCAGTCACCATCTACAGTGATTTTGGAGCCCCTCAAAATAAAGTCAGCCACCGTTTCTACTGTTTCCCCATCTATTTCCCATGAAGTGATGGGACCAGATGCCATGATCTTTGTTTTCTGAATGTTGAGCTTTCAGCCAACTTTTTCATTCTACTCTTTCACTTTCAAGAGGCTCTTTAGTTCTTCTTCACTTTCTGTCATAAGGGTGGTGGCATCTGCATATCTGAGGTTAACATTAAGTAGTGACTCTAATAATACCTACTTACTTCAGAGTGCTCTGCATTAAATCACAAAATATTTTCATCTACATTATCTAATGCAGACCTTACCAAGTCCTCTGAGACAGACATGAGGTTTTATACATAGAGCAGGGAATGCAAAGTATAGCCCTGAAGTAGGTTTTGCACCTCAAGTTTGAGCTTAATTTTGTTCCCAGCTATGAAATACTAGCAAGGTTAATATTTCAGAGATCTAGATTCTTCTTTATCTATAAAAATAGGATAGAAATGCTTCACATCCTAGGGCTTCCCTGATGGCTCAGATGGTAAAGAATCTGCCTGCAATGCAGGAGACCCAGGTTCATTCCCTGGGTTAGGAAGATCCCCGGGAGAAGCAAATCGCTACCCACTCCAGTATTCTTGCCTGGAAAATTCCATGGACAGAGGAGCCTGGCTGGCTACAGTCTGCGGGGTCTCAAAGNTCAGATGGTAAAGAATCTGCCTGCAATGCAGGAGACCCAGGTTCATTCCCTGGGTTAGGAAGATCCCCGGGAGAAGCAAATCGCTACCCACTCCAGTATTCTTGCCTGGAAAATTCCATGGACAGAGGAGCCTGGCTGGCTACAGTCTGCGGGGTCTCAAAGAGTTGGACACGACTGAGCAACTAACATTTTCACTTCACATTTTTACTAGGGGTATTAAATTAGAAAATACATGACCACCTCTTGCAGAGACTCAAAAAACATACCTTTTTTTGGTATGTTGCCAGGTTAGATTACTTGAAATTTTTTTCTCTATAGACTGCCTAGAAATATTGGTAAAGTATAACTAATATACTATTAAATGCATAGCTGGGATAGTAAGGAAAATTACCATGGGTCAAAATTAAGGCGTGTACTGAAAACCAGGGTGCTAAACATGAGCTGATGATGAGACAACTACAGGGCGAATTAAGAATGTGGGTGGTAAGAGCCACAGGGTACAGGAGGCAAAGCCTTGGACCCTCACAAAGTGAAAATGTGACACTGACACCCATACACACACTATGGTCCTTGAAGGGTACACACAAAGTGAAGTGGAGAGTGGGAAAAAATGTACCTATATATACCTACCAAGCCTAGAAACAAAAAAGAAGCTTGCTTGTCTTGGCTTATACTGTGTCTATATATATATTAAAAAAAAAATCTCCTGAGGATTCACTATCATGAGTTTATCATCACCTGGGTTTGGTTTTCAAGATTACACTTGTCAAATGAAGCGACTCTAAGATGACAAATTGGCATTAAAAATGTGCCTAGCAGAAGCACCACAGACAAAAATCTCACTATAAGAGCTCATAAGTCAAAATTACAAAACACACAAAGAAAGATACACCATGTCAGCAGAAATAATAAATAGAAGGATCAGTTCTCCCAAGAATTACAAATTGTGGAATTACTGGATACCGTAGCAGCCAGGCTCTAGGGTGGCTCCCACAAACACAGTGTCGCCCAATGTCATTCCCTCTCCTAACTCTCTCTCCCGAAGTGTGGGCGTCACATATGGCTTGCTTCTAACCAACAGAATAAAGCAACAGTGGTGAGATTTATGTGCTTACGAGTACATGATTACATTACATGCTGGTATGTTACTTAATACCAGTTTTACTAAGAAACTCTCATCTTTCTTGTTTTTTGAGAAACGAGCTGCCACACTGTGATCTGCTATGTGGAGAGCACCACATGTCAGAGAGCTGAAGTGGCTGCTAGCTAACAGCCAGCAAAAAACTGAGCTCTTATTCTGGTGACCTGCAAGGAACTGAATGCTGCTACCAACTGTGTGAGTACCGAAGCAGACCTTTCCCCAGCTGAGCCCCAGATGAGCAACCAGTGCTGGTCAATATCCTGATATATAGCCTTGTGGAGGACCCAGCAAAGCTGTGTCCAGATTCCCTACCTGTGTTAACTGTGAGGTAATAAATGTGTGCTATTTAAGCCACAAAGTTATATTAATACTCTTACATAGGAGTAGATAACACAGCTACAGACTATGAAACATTTAAAATGCTTAGAGATACAAAAGGAGAAATAAAAACATGAAGAAAAAGAAGACAAAAAGATAAAACAACAGGAAGGTTTAAAAACACAAGTAGAATGTCTAATTTTAAAAAAAAAGCAGTTCCTTAAATGATTGAACTCAATGGATGGGTTAAATAGCAAATTGAAATCTGCTGAAGAAATAATACATGAACCAGACAACAAATCAAAGATAACTGATCTAGTTTGGTTTATAACATATAACACAGATGTTAAAAGATGAAAAGACTTGAGAGATTAAGAGAGATATAGGATAGGCTGAAAAACACCAAAACTGACCAAAGAATCCAGAGAACTCACTGATCAGAGAATCCAGAAAAATGAAGTAGAAAGACTGAGAGAAATAATGGCTGAGATTTTTCCAGAATTGATGAAAGATATGATTCCTCAGATTCTAGAAACAGACTCAAGAAAGATAATCGTAGTGAATACATTGAGATAACATGTAGAACCCCAAGGTCAAAGGGAAGATTATAAAAGCAATGATAAAAAAATCCTCCCTCAGAGGAGCAACAGCAAACTCTTCAATAATAGCAACAGAAAAACCATAACACAGAATAATATCTGCAAAGTGCTAAGAGAAAACTGCCTACCTAGAATTCCATATTCAACTAAATGATCAATGAGAGAATAGACATTTTCAGACAAACAAAACCTGAGAGATATTTTACCACTAGGAAATCCTAACGAAAAACCTACTAAAAGCTATTGTTCAGAAATCAAACCCAAACAAAGGAATGTGATGCAAAAACCAAGAGTAAGCAAGATATCTGTGTGCGAATAAATCTACACAGCATTGGCTGTGATCAAAAATATAGTCAAGACTACTTGATGGGTATAAGACAAATTAATATAGATATTCTGATCACTTTGCTATATATCTGAAATATCATAAATAAACTATACTTCAATAAAAAAATGTGTTACCTTGATGTTCAATTCAAGACAGAAATCTCACATTGCTGCAAGAATATCTTTATATTAAACAGTACTGTGTGGTAAAAGTGCTGTGGATTTACCTAGCAATCCTCTTATTCATCACTTCCATTTCATTCTTATCTACTCTCTTTACTCATTAGTTCCTACAATTTCCAAATAACTTTTCTTCTATGCTTTTATTTTTACTGTCTTTTCTCTCTTCATCTTTCCCATCGATTTTTCATTTTGAACATGTTTGTGTGTGTGTGTGTGTAAACATTTATAATACTTCTGCACCATACAAGTTCACTAAATTTTTTAAAATCTCAATGTATATGCTATGGAAAGTGGTAATTTTTAAACGTGTAGTTTTTGTTAGGACACAGTTTCTTTTAAAGAGTTCTACAAAGATGGAAGAAGTTACAAAAGACCGTGGAACTGAGATCTGCTTTATTCTATCACAGTGGTCTGTCACTGAAGCAAGTTGTTGTCATTTAGTCACTTACAAGTCATGTCTGACTCATTTGCGACCCCATGGATTGTAGCCTGCCAGGCTGCTCTGTCCACGGGATTTCCCAGGCAAGAATACTGGAATGGGTTGCTATTTCCTTCTCCAGGGGATCTTCCAGACCCAGGGATTGAACCCGAGTCTCCTGCGTTGCAGGTGGATTCTTTACTGCAGGGCTCCAAGGGAAGCCCTACTGAAGCAAGTATGCAATGTTAAACAGAGCTGTAGGGCTACTGGCGGCAGCAATCTGGGCTCCAAACCTTGGCAGTGACAGACGGTCCCCTGGCAAGTTGTTGCTGGGATCAAAGACTGTATCTCTGAATCCTGGTGGTGATTCCCATCCCTCTTGCCAAGATCATTTCATTCGGTTTCTAACTGAACTATGCTATCTTGAAGCTGTGCTGCAATGAAACCTTCAGGATGTGCCCAAGACTGTAGTTCAAACTCTTGGACCATAGCTAGTCATGCTAAATCACTGTCACTGACCTCCCATCTAGTTTGCCTGCAGATATTTCTCCAACACTTCTTGAGGTAATAAAATTTCAAGGTAAGTAATTTGCTGATCAGCAAACAGAAAAGCATGTAAGTCTTTTATAATCAACTCTTGGTCTCTTACTATACAGTTTGTCAGATGTATAAAAACCGAATTCACAGCAACTTTAACACAGTGCCAACTATTCTGCCATTGGCATGATCAATCCAAAGATCTGTGCCCTGAAGGAAGTTATACAGCATTTCTATTTTTGAATATAAAGAAACAAATGCTGTTTCATATTGTGAAACAAATCTATATAGGGTTATGGTATTAGAACCAATTCTTACATCTGGAGACACAGAAATCTTGGATAATTAAAACCTAAACCAATTTAGACAGCTGCTCCACTAACAGAAAAATAAAATAGCCACAGATGCAAAAAGCAAGCAAGTCAAAAAGATCACATGATTTGCTCCTTTTATTTCTCCCAATTAAACTAAAACCAATGTCTCCATCACTCCCCTCTGCCCACTCTGTTTTGATTCCTCAAAAGAGAAGCTGCTGCTGCTGCTGCTACTGCTAAGTCACTTCAGTCGTGTCCAACTCTGTGTGACCCCATAGACGGCAGCCCACCAGGCTCCCCCATCCCTGGGACTCTCCAGGCAAGAACACTGGAGTGGGTTGCCATTTCCTTCTCCAATGCATGAAAGAGAAAAGTGAAAGTGAAGTCGCTCAGTCTGTCCGACTGTTAGTGACCCCATGGACTGCAGCCCACCAGGCTACTCCGTCCATGGGATTTTCCAGGCAAGAGTACTGGGGTGGGGTGCCACTGCCTTCCCCGAAAGAGAAGCTAGAGAAGGATAAAAAGTTTACGGGCCTTGATAATCCCCAGACGGAATAATCCAATCTCAGAATAACCAAAATTTGAGTGTATCTTGTTTCACAATCATTTATAGCTGGTTGAATACCATTACAAAGAATTAACACCTACCAAACTCAGATAGACTGTCCACTTCTACAAGAATATGGAAATCCTGTGATTACAAGAGTAACAGAAAAACCTCCTTACTTGAGCAGCTGAAGGGTTTTGGAAGAGCAAGTTTTATAGTAGTGAAAACATAATAAAAATAACAGGTGGCACTTTAACTGTCGGTGCAATAGGTTAGGGGAAGAAGGATAAGTAGAGAGTTACAGGTGAAGGATTAACAGGCAGAAGACCCAACTGTGTGGTCTCAGAAAATGGTGCTGGCAAATCAGAGAGAGAATTTCATGAGGTCATGGGGCCGGATCCGGGCCGCGCAGGAGCTGAAGCCCTTATTCTTGTGGTAAAAAAGTACAAAGCTCTGTCAGCCGATTTATACAACATCGTTATTAATGCCAAAGTCAGGGTCGTGGCGGTAACAACAAATTCCTAGCAGGACTCTCTGATGTTCTGAACAGGATTATAATAAGACAATAAGCAATATGATGAAGCTAATCTGCTCAGCACTGTTCAGAGAAAGCTCCTCTATAGTGAGGTTATTTCAGAACTGGGAGAACCACGTAAGTGGAAGTCAGACATAGAGGAGGGGAGCAGTTTTCTAGGCTTGACGGCCTCTCTGCATAAGGGTCAGGAGAGCCTAAGAATAAAGACCGGAAAGACAAGGTCACCTAGGTCTTACTTTTATCCCTTCTCCTTTCCGCCTCAGAAAGTGGCTACTGTTTCTCTCTCTGCAGAGAATCCTGCTCTTCATCCTCTAGTTTGCTCTCAAGAGGTCTGATGATGCTCTTTTCGCCAACTCTGAGTATCTGTCTTATACGGTGTGGAGCACAGAGGCCCAGGTAATGACACAGGGCTGTGATGACACAAGGAGTCAACTGACATCCTTCATGAGGCAGGCCAACAGCCTACGTGTCTCCAACAGCTGACTGCTGCAGGAAGCTCACAGAGTAGCTTCAGTTAACGCCTCTGCTCCCAATCACTTCAATAATTCATTACAAGTCCCCTCTCGGGTTCTCTTTTAAGTTACTCACAACCAAAGCAAAAAGACATACTTCAGAAAAAATGATAACATGTTCTTTACTGGAAGAACAGTTAATCGGCAGCAAAAAGAAAATAAGGCAAACCAAATAAAATATTGATAGATAAAACTGAGAGTCTACAAATCAGACTATAAAACAATATTCTGCTGATATTTAAATAAAGTAATTCAATGGAAACAATTTAGCCACTGCCTTTTCGCCCTCACTTCTAGATTTCTCTTACTTGAGGCTGGACTAAACTTTTCATTTTTGTGCTCTGGGAATGTCACACTGAACCAACATTATTTACTACTTACTTGAGCTTGCTTGCATATTTTAAAAGGGTGAAGGGTTTCTTGGTAGAAAAGCTGATGATAAGCTTGTAGGTCAAACCAAAAGTACACACAGTTCTTCCACAACTGCAGATGGAAAAGGTACATAAATTATTACCACCATTATTAAAACTCTACAAAGCCCTAATTTCAAATACAAGTAATCGTTTAGCTCTTTGCTGTTACTATAAATCAGGTTCAGTTTAAGATGGTTTTATCTCCTATCACAAACAGGCAACACACAAAATATGAGTACTGTCACTAAATTATATTTTTGCATATATGCTTCTCATGTAATTGGTCATTTAAAAAGTTGTATTCTAGTAAATAAAGAGTAATCACATATCTAGGGCATGAAACTAAAATCTGAAAGCATCTTTATATACATGGCAAATGTATATCATATCAGAAGTAAAAGCTACTCTAATAACTGAGCTAATGAAATATTTATCATCTGAACAAAATAAAGGCTGTTGTGATGACTAAGAAGCAAACAAAAAGCCTTGAAATAAGTTTGTCACTATTCATTGTAATTCTAATTGCTAGAGTTATCAAAAATAAAAATTGAGGGACTGATAGAAATTAGCTCTAAAGTTAATATATATTACATTGAAATAAAGTTACATAAAAGTAATCAATTGTTAATAATGCAGGTCAATCCTTATCTATCTGTACTTTTCTTTGTAATTTTAGTAGGATAGTGAACCAAAGAGAATTATAGCTAAAATATTTACAGTTTTACTAGATAATTTAGCATGAAATTTCTTACAAGAAGAAATGGGAATTTTAAAATGAAATATAATTACTTGAGCATTAAATTATTTCAATTTCTCATTTTAAATAAAAGTAGAAAATCAGATTTAAAATAACTATTTTCTACCTTGTTCCCTGAGTTCTCACAGAATTTAGTAAAGAAGAATCCAGCTCTATTTTCTACATACAAAGATTGCAACAAATTCTCCATGTCAAATCCTCCCAAGGCACCATCGCCCATGGTTTTAATCTAGATAACAAAACAGAAGTGAATTATTCACCCAGAAACATTGTAATTTTTTTATGACATTGTACAACAACAGGGTTTCACAAATTCTGCCAGGCTGTCATTTCCCCACTGGACTATTTTATTTTTGTACCATATATGTAATTAATGCAGTATGTTGCATCTGACTGTCACACAAAATTTGTTTACAGAGCCAACTCTAGCTGCAGAGCATATTCTATTATAAACCAATCTGATTTCAAACTTAATGTTAAAATGACTTCCCAGCCTCAACTATTTTCATATTTCAGGCACAGTGATACCATTTTAGGAGTCTTCCAAACCTCTGTTGGTGGCCTCTTTCCTACATGTTTACTGTTATTTTGGCCTTGAGTTGCTGCTAAGAGAGTTATAAAAAGAAATATCTTCAAGGCCTCTCAGGGCTACCCATTAACTGTCCTTATGAGGTCCCTCTCTGGACAGTCTCACCCCGTAAGGTCATGGCCTTCAAGTGGAAAGGCAGTATAAATTCTCATAAAACTTTGCTATTTATGGGCTTCTCTGCCAACAATGCTGGCAAGCCTAACACCGTTTTTGAAACATAGAAAACTGGCTATTTCTCCAAGCACAAGAGTAATTCTAAAATAAGAAAGGGTATCCAGTATTCACATGAGCTCTTTGCTATTTGTTGTGTGAAACTCACACTTCCTTATAATAAGACAACTGTGGCATGGGTGATTTAGGGTTTAAGTCAGGTTCTTGCTCTTGCTTTATAATCTCCCTTTATTTCTCTACATTAAAAATTTTGAGGTATAAATTTAATGATTTTATGATGTTTAACCATTGGCATTCCAAATCTAAAAAGTCATTATTTGGGTAAGAAAAATACTAAATAGAAGAAAAGGAGACTTGTTTGCTTAGAATAAAATAAATAGTACAAAATTATACGTAAGCGTTCAGACAATATTAAGACTACCAAGTTTTCTACCTAAAGTGTAACTGTTAGAGAATGTAAATTTTTCATTTAGAACTGGTGTGTTAAATCCACATTATCAAGGTAACTATAGTCTGGAAATACTGAGCTTTATAAAAATTTTAAGCTTCTAAAACACAACATGAAATATCCTAGAGGGTCTTATTTTGTGTCTGAGGTGTGATCATACCAAAATGAGAACATGGCTATTTTTGAAAACAGTAATCAATGGAGTATATAGGAACATGGTGCTACAAAAGGAAATGGGAAGTTTTTGTATAAGAATGTGATGTTTGGTAGAAACCAATGCAATACTGTAAAGTAATTATCCTTCAATTAAAAATAAATTAAAAAAAAAAAACTTTTTGTATAAAAACCCTTTTGGAAATGAAAATAAATTTTTGTTCAATAAAGAAAAATTATTATGGTAAATAAATAAAAATTCTCTAAAGTCAGGGGACATTGATTAGGTAAAATGAAGAGTCAAATTAGTCCTCCAATTACTTACCAAAGGTTCTTCTGTATAGGTATATCTTCTATCCAGCTGGGGCTTCAGACATTCAGAAATGTCAGTAAAAGATGTTAAACGAATAACTTTGCTGCTTTCTGACATGTGCCTTGACCTAAATTATAGGGATGAGAACTAATTAATCAATCAAATTATTAAGCACCTTTGGTATCAGTTCAGTTCAGTTCAGTCGCTCAGTCGTGTCCAACTCTTTTTGACCCCATGAATCGCAGCACGCCAGGCCTCCCTGTCCATCACCAACTCCCGGAGTTCACTCAGACTCACGTCCATCGAGTCTGTGATGCCATCCAGCCATCTCATCCTCGGTCGTCCCCTTCTCCTCCTGCCCCCAATCCCTCCCAGCATCAGAGTCTTTTACAATGAGTCAACTCTTCACATAAGATGGCCAAAGTACTGGAGTTTCAGCTTTAGCATCAGTCCTTCCAAAGAAATCCCAGGGCTGATCTCCTTCAGAATGGACTGGTTAGATCTCCTTGCAGTCCAAGGGACTCTCAGAGGAGTCTTCTCCAACACCACAGTTCAAAAGCATCAATTCTTCAGCGCTCAGCCTTCTTCACAGTCCAACTCTCACATCCATACGTGACTACTGGAAAAACCATAGCCTTGACTAGACGGACCTTAGTAGCCAAAGTAATATCTCTGCTTTTGAATATGCTATCTAGGTTGGTCATAACCTTGGTACACATGTCCTAAATCTTAGGAGTGCTTCTAAGCATTGTGAGAACTAGTAAAAAAATATATAGATAGATAGATATATATAAGCATATATAAGCATCAAGTCCAGCCCTCAAAAGGAAGTTGAGAAAATGAGGTATAGTCATATAGAAAAATGACTCTCAGTAAGATAAATGCTGGTTGAATGGGTTTGTGAATGTATCATAGATGCCAAATGTCTGGGATGGATAATAAAACTATCGACATGTAAGAACGAGAAGGCCCTTGGAGCTATGTTAGTAATTAAAGAGATTTTTTTTTCCTGAATAATTGGTAGAAGATACATTCCCTCTGTGTGTAAAGGGGTTCTTCAGATAGGGAGAATAGTGAGCAACATATGAAGGTAAGCAGAGAAAGTCTTGTTTAAAATGCAGAAAGTTGACTAATTTTCTTAGGGCAAGAGGACATTAAAAGCTAAACTACATACCAAATGCTGTGCCAGAAATAATTCATATGAATATATTTAATCCTCATAACAGGTGGGTCTCATAAGGGTTTATATGTGGTAGTTTAAGATGAGATAATGGAAGACTCTGGAGTTAGACTAATGACTTTGGACATTATCTTTTTATATTTTCTCATCCAGTTCCCTCTCCCACAGGCCAATGCAATCATTCCAAACCTCACTTTCCAGTTCCATAAAACATGCTTCTTCAAACTCATCAATCTCCCTCAACTCTAACCCACCAGCAGGTTACTTTGCAGTTTCTTCTCAGACAAAATGTAGGTACAACATGCATCAGTTTCCCCTCCCTCATGTAGCAGACACTATTAATGGACCAGCTAACTCAACACCCATGTCCGGCAACATGATTCTATCACCAGCACCATGAAATACNCTCCCACAGGCCAATGCAATCATTCCAAACCTCACTTTCCAGTTCCATAAAACATGCTTCTTCAAACTCATCAATCTCCCTCAACTCTAACCCACCAGCAGGTTACTTTGCAGTTTCTTCTCAGACAAAATGTAGGTACAACATGCATCAGTTTCCCCTCCCTCATGTAGCAGACACTATTAATGGACCAGCTAACTCAACACCCATGTCCGGCAACATGATTCTATCACCAGCACCATGAAATACTAAAAAAGCTAAATATTCACTTAAAAAGATGCCAGGGAGGGGCAAGTGGTTGTATAACCCAGCTGTGACTAATGAGATAAAAAATTAAGTCTTCTGGGGAGTTTCCATGAAAGCCTGCTTTCCCGACTACAGGGAGAAAATTAATAGATACTGCCCCCTTCCTTCTTTATGATTTGAAAGCCTGATGTCAGGAGCTGTGACTCTACTGACTGCAAAGGAATGGCCAAGAGCATTACAAAGATTTCAGCCTTAATACTCCTGATCTGGTGAATCGACACTGGCAGTTGCTTACACTCAGAATTCTTGTTCTGTGAAAAAAAATTAGTCAAATTTTTCTAAGCCACTGTTGATCAACTTTTCTGTTATTTGCAGCTAAAAGCATTTGAAATTTATCTATCAACAAATATATCCACCAATAACCATCCTTGACTTCCCTGGTAGCTCAGATGGCAAAAGCATCTGCCTACAATGCGGGAGACCCGGGTTCAATCCCTAGGTTGGGAAGATCCTCTGGAGAAGGAACTTGCAACCCACTCCAGTACTCTGGCCTGGAAAATCCCATGGATGGAGAAGCGTGGTAGGCTACAGTCCATGGAGTCGCAAAGAGTCGGACACGGCTGAGCTACGTCACTTTCACTTTCGTACCCATCCTTATTTCCTTCCATTCTGACTCACGAAGAACTGTCCTATTTTGCCGCCAAAGTAGCCTCACTGCCTTGGTATCTAAGCCCCTCTCTCTGCTGGCCTTGGAAAAGAGAGGCACAGAGCGTAGATGAGCGATTGCCCGGTGTTGGGGGAGGGGAGAATGGCTGCTAGTGACACGGAGCTGCTTTTTCGGGTGATGAGTTGTTTTCGAATTATATAGTGATGATAGTTTTATAACCATGTAAACGGAAGTAAAAACCACTGAATTTTATACCTGAACGTGATTAAAATGGTGAATTTTACAATAGGTAAATTTTATCTCAATAAAAGAGAGTAAATGTGAGGTAATAAATCACTAAACAAAGAACTATCCACCAGCAGACCCCACACCAAAGTTAATACCAAAGGGTATTTTTTCAGGCTGAAGGAAAAGAACTCCATTGAAATAAAGAACAATGAAAAGGGCAAATAGATGGGCAATTCTAAATGAATTTTTAAAGTATATTATGTTAAATAAGCAGAATATTATTAGGAGTATTTTGAGTTCTCAAATTTGAGAAATATTACTAGTCTCAAGAGTTCTGCTCTTAATTTAGAGTATGCATGGGAGTATAACTCTAATATCTCTCCTTGAAATATAAGAACCCATGTGAAAAAAGAAAAGTATTCATTTTCAATTTCTATTTAATCTTTAAATTCAAACATCTTACCATTGCAGAAAAGCACTGGGACACAGAAAGCCGCACTTACCCTTTCTCAATCACATCATCCTTAGAAGAAACTGGATTCAAAGACTCATTCTTCCAAGGTTTATAGACTGCTGTCTTTACTCTAGGTGATTTCTTGGCAGATTTAGGAAGTTGTAGTAAACTGGATTCTTCTTTCTAAAAAGTAGTAAGATGATGAACAAAGTGAAAAATGGGCCAAGTGGGGAAAAATGGACAGAGAATAAAGCACATTCTCCATAGACACCTCAAATTTATTCTGATCACTAGAGGACTTCTTCCCTCACTCTATCACCTACTATGCTATGTAGAAGGAGAATAAAAATATTTTTATTTTTAATTCTTAACTATTAAATATTCTTATTCCTCTTCTCAAACTCCAACTTTAAAGCAGCTACCAGGCTGCAATCTCTAGACCTATTTAGAGCATTTAAAGGACAAAGGTCCCCCACTATTGTGAAAGACTCTTTCCTGGAGGAAGAATTTAGTGCTGTGTGTATGTATACATGTGTGTATATGTGTGTTTGTGTGTGAATGTACATGTTGTGGAGTGGGGAATGCAGGTAGCAGGCTGGGAAAAGACTTGTGGAAACCACTGGTCCATAAGAGGCTCTATCTTAGACTATTTCCTTCCATTTTTGGACATTTTACTTTTATGGGTATCATTCCCATTCTTAAATGTTTTTTGTAGTAAAAGTTAATTATTTAAATCTAGAACATGAGATGCTACACACATGAATCAAAAAGCAGAAACACCTAAATGTCCAGAGAGGAGAAAGAAACAATTATATACATGCATATATGTATATTATATATAAATATAATATTATATAATTTTTTAAAGTAAGGATTATCAAAATTATAACACCTGGAAAAATACTCCTGAAGATGTTACATTACCAGAATCCAAAAAATATAAATGTATTAAAATCAAAAATTCACAAAAAGCCTAAGAGAAAATAAGTTAATAGTTGTCTAGAAGTAGATGAGATCAGAGTGACTTGTCTCTTTGTTTCAAAACTTGTCTAAGTTTCTAAATTTACAGTTTCATTATTTTTAATGCAATGCTTTTATTTAATATTTATTTTACCACACTGGGTCTTAGTTGTGGCATGCAGGATTTTTGGTCTTCATTGCAGCATGCATGATCTTTAGTTGCAACATGCAAATTCTCATCTGCAGCATGTGGGATCTAGTTCCATGACCAGGGACCAAACCTGTGTCCCCTGCATTGGGAGTGCGGAGTCTTAGCCACTGGACCATCAGGTAAATCCCAAGTTTTACTATTTTTATAATTTGAAAAACAGAACAAAAAAAATCACTTCCTATATGTCAGCTTCAATTAGAATGTAATATATGCTGCTGGAAAGCAAGAAATATATTTGTGATGCTTTACTATCCAGAACAAACAATAAAATCTTATATGCATTCCAGCTGTCTAACAACTACTAATAATTTTTTAAGAATTCTATAAACAAAATTAATTACTTATGTGCAGAATACATCATGCAAAATGCTGGGCTGGATGAAGTACAAGCTGGAATCAAGATTGCCAGGAGAAATATCATAACCTCAGATACACAGATGACACCACCCTTATGGCGGAAGGNAACACCCATGTCCGGCAACATGATTCTATCACCAGCACCATGAAATACTAAAAAAGCTAAATATTCACTTAAAAAGATGCCAGGGAGGGGCAAGTGGTTGTATAACCCAGCTGTGACTAATGAGATAAAAAATTAAGTCTTCTGGGGAGTTTCCATGAAAGCCTGCTTTCCCGACTACAGGGAGAAAATTAATAGATACTGCCCCCTTCCTTCTTTATGATTTGAAAGCCTGATGTCAGGAGCTGTGACTCTACTGACTGCAAAGGAATGGCCAAGAGCATTACAAAGATTTCAGCCTTAATACTCCTGATCTGGTGAATCGACACTGGCAGTTGCTTACACTCAGAATTCTTGTTCTGTGAAAAAAAATTAGTCAAATTTTTCTAAGCCACTGTTGATCAACTTTTCTGTTATTTGCAGCTAAAAGCATTTGAAATTTATCTATCAACAAATATATCCACCAATAACCATCCTTGACTTCCCTGGTAGCTCAGATGGCAAAAGCATCTGCCTACAATGCGGGAGACCCGGGTTCAATCCCTAGGTTGGGAAGATCCTCTGGAGAAGGAACTTGCAACCCACTCCAGTACTCTGGCCTGGAAAATCCCATGGATGAGAAGCGTGGTAGGCTACAGTCCATGGAGTCGCAAAGAGTCGGACACGGCTGAGCTACGTCACTTTCACTTTCGTACCCATCCTTATTTCCTTCCATTCTGACTCACGAAGAACTGTCCTATTTTGCCGCCAAAGTAGCCTCACTGCCTTGGTATCTAAGCCCCTCTCTCTGCTGGCCTTGGAAAAGAGAGGCACAGAGCGTAGATGAGCGATTGCCCGGTGTTGGGGGAGGGGAGAATGGCTGCTAGTGACACGGAGCTGCTTTTTCGGGTGATGAGTTGTTTTCGAATTATATAGTGATGATAGTTTTATAACCATGTAAACGGAAGTAAAAACCACTGAATTTTATACCTGAACGTGATTAAAATGGTGAATTTTACAATAGGTAAATTTTATCTCAATAAAAGAGAGTAAATGTGAGGTAATAAATCACTAAACAAAGAACTATCCACCAGCAGACCCCGCACCAAAGTTAATACCAAAGGGTATTTTTTCAGGCTGAAGGAAAAGAACTCCATTGAAATAAAGAACAATGAAAAGGGCAAATAGATGGGCAATTCTAAATGAATTTTTAAAGTATATTATGTTAAATAAGCAGAATATTATTAGGAGTATTTTGAGTTCTCAAATTTGAGAAATATTACTAGTCTCAAGAGTTCTGCTCTTAATTTAGAGTATGCATGGGAGTATAACTCTAATATCTCTCCTTGAAATATAAGAACCCATGTGAAAAAAGAAAAGTATTCATTTTCAATTTCTATTTAATCTTTAAATTCAAACATCTTACCATTGCAGAAAAGCACTGGGACACAGAAAGCCGCACTTACCCTTTCTCAATCACATCATCCTTAGAAGAAACTGGATTCAAAGACTCATTCTTCCAAGGTTTATAGACTGCTGTCTTTACTCTAGGTGATTTCTTGGCAGATTTAGGAAGTTGTAGTAAACTGGATTCTTCTTTCTAAAAAGTAGTAAGATGATGAACAAAGTGAAAAATGGGCCAAGTGGGGAAAAATGGACAGAGAATAAAGCACATTCTCCATAGACACCTCAAATTTATTCTGATCACTAGAGGACTTCTTCCCTCACTCTATCACCTACTATGCTATGTAGAAGGAGAATAAAAATATTTTTATTTTTAATTCTTAACTATTAAATATTCTTATTCCTCTTCTCAAACTCCAACTTTAAAGCAGCTACCAGGCTGCAATCTCTAGACCTATTTAGAGCATTTAAAGGACAAAGGTCCCCCACTATTGTGAAAGACTCTTTCCTGGAGGAAGAATTTAGTGCTGTGTGTATGTATACATGTGTGTATATGTGTGTTTGTGTGTGAATGTACATGTTGTGGAGTGGGGAATGCAGGTAGCAGGCTGGGAAAAGACTTGTGGAAACCACTGGTCCATAAGAGGCTCTATCTTAGACTATTTCCTTCCATTTTTGGACATTTTACTTTTATGGGTATCATTCCCATTCTTAAATGTTTTTTGTAGTAAAAGTTAATTATTTAAATCTAGAACATGAGATGCTACACACATGAATCAAAAAGCAGAAACACCTAAATGTCCAGAGAGGAGAAAGAAACAATTATATACATGCATATATGTATATTATATATAAATATAATATTGTATAATTTTTTAAAGTAAGGATTATCAAAATTATAACACCTGGAAAAATACTCCTGAAGATGTTACATTACCAGAATCCAAAAAATATAAATGTATTAAAATCAAAAATTCACAAAAAGCCTAAGAGAAAATAAGTTAATAGTTGTCTAGAAGTAGATGAGATCAGAGTGACTTGTCTCTTTGTTTCAAAACTTGTCTAAGTTTCTAAATTTACAGTTTCATTATTTTTAATGCAATGCTTTTATTTAATATTTATTTTACCACACTGGGTCTTAGTTGTGGCATGCAGGATTTTTGGTCTTCATTGCAGCATGCATGATCTTTAGTTGCAACATGCAAATTCTCATCTGCAGCATGTGGGATCTAGTTCCATGACCAGGGACCAAACCTGTGTCCCCTGCATTGGGAGTGCGGAGTCTTAGCCACTGGACCATTAGGTAAATCCCAAGTTTTACTATTTTTATAATTTGAAAAACAGAACAAAAAAAATCACTTCCTATGTGTCAGCTTCAATTAGAATGTAATATATGCTGCTGGAAAGCAAGAAATATATTTGTGATGCTTTACTATCCAGAACAAACAATAAAATCTTATATGCATTCCAGCTGTCTAACAACTACTAATAATTTTTTAAGAATTCTATAAACAAAATTAATTACTTATGTGCAGAATACATCATGCAAAATGCTGGGCTGGATGAAGTACAAGCTGGAATCAAGATTGCCAGGAGAAATATCATAACCTCAGATACACAGATGACACCACCCTTATGGCGGAAGGCAAAGAAGAATTAAAGAGCCTCTTGATGAAAGTGAAAGACGAAAGTGAAAAAGCTGGCTTAAAACTCAACATTCAGAAAACTAAGATCATGGTATCCAGTCACCATCACTTCATGGCAAATAGATGGGGAAACAGTGAGAGACTTTATTTTGGGGGGCTCCAAAATCACTGCAGATAGTGACTGCAGCCATGAAATTAAAAGACACTTGCTCCTTGGAAGAAAAGCGATGACCAACCTATTATTAAAAAGCATATTAAAAAGCAGAGACATTACTTTGCCAACAAAGGTCTGTCTAGTCAAAGCTATGGTTTTTCCAGTCATCATGTACAGATGTTTGAGAGTTGGACTATAAAGAAAGCTGAGTACTGAAGAACTGATGCTCTTTAACTGTGGGGTTGGAGAAGACTCTTGAGAGTCCCTTGGACTGCAAGGAGATCCAACCGGTTCATCCTAGAGGAAATCAGTCCTGAATATTCATTGGAAGGACTGATGCTGAAGCTGTAACTCCCAATACTTTGGCTACCTGATGTGAAAAATGGACTCACTGGAAAAGATCCTGATGCTGGGAAAGATTGAAGGTGGGAGGAGAAGGGGATGACAGATGAGATGGCTGGATGGCATCACCAACGCTATGGACATGGGTTTGAGTAAGCTCTGGGAGTTGGTGATGGACAGGGAAGCCTGGCACACTGGAGTCCATGGGGTCGCAAAGAGTCAAATACGACTGAGCAACTGAGACTGATGTTTTGCATATAATGCCCTAGGTATCAGGGCTCACATCTGTTTTAGTAATTTGGAACACAGCATGACATTAAGCAACACTCTGTAAATATGTGAAACCACAGGAGACTGGTCCAGTCCTGTGGCCACTGCTGAGTTTTCCAAATTTGCTGGCATATTGAGTGCAAGACTTTCACAGCATCCTCTTTCAGGATTTGAAATAGCTCAGCTGGACTTCTATCACTTCCACTAGCTTTATTCATAGTGATGCTTCCTAAGGCCCAATTGACTTACACTCCAGGATGTCTGGCTCTAGGTGAGTGATCACACCATCATAGTTATCTGGGTCATGAAGATCTTTGTTGTGTAGTTCTTCTCTGCATTCTTGGCACCTCTTCTTAATCTCGTCTGCTTCTGTTAGGTCCACACCGTTTCTGTCCTTTACTGTGCCTATCTTCATGAAATGTTCCGTTGGTATCTCTAATTTTCTTGAGGAGATCTCTAGTCTTTCCCATTCTACTGTTTTCCTCTATTTCTTTGCATCTCTGTTTCACTAAGGAAGGCTTCCTTATCGCTCCTTGCTGTTCTTTGGAGCCCTGCCTTTAAATGGGTGTATCTTTCCTTTTCTCCTTTGCGTTCCACTTCTCCTTTCTCAGCTCTTTGTAAGGCCTCCTCAGACAACCACTTTCCCTTTTTGTATTTCTTTTTCTTGGGGATGGTTTTGGCCACAGTCTCCTGTACAATGTTAAGAACCTTTGTACACAGTTCTTCAGGCACTCTGTCTATGCAATCTAAATCCTTGAATCTATTTGTCACTTCTACGGTACAATCCTAAGGGATTTGATTTAGGTCATACTTAATGGCACACTGGTTTTCCCTATGTTCTTCAATTTAAGTCTGAATTTGGCAATGAGTTCATGATCTGAGTCACTGTCAGCTCCCAGTCTTGTTTTGGCTGACTGTATAGAGCTTCTACATCTAAGGCTGCAAAGAATATAATCAATCGGATTTTGGTATTGACCATCTGGTAATGTCCATGTATAGAGTTGTTTCTTTTGTGGCTGGAAGAGGGTGTTTGCTATGACCAGTGCGTTCTCTTGGTAAAACTGTTAGCCTTTGCCCTGCTTCTTTTTGTATTTCAAGGTCAAACTTGCCTGTTACTCCAGGTATCTCTTGACTTCCTATTTTTGTATTCCAGTCTCCTATGAGGAAAACGGCATCTTTTTGTTGTTGTTTTTTTTTGGTGTTAGTTCTAGAAAGTCTTATAGGTCTTCATAGAACGATTCAACTTCAGCTTCTTTGGCATTAGTTGTTGAGGCATAGAGTTGGACTACTGTGATTACTGAATGGTTTGTCTTAGAAATGAACAGAGATCATTCTGTCATTTTGAGATTGCACCCAAGTACTGCATTTTGGACTCTTTTGTTGACTATGAGAGCTACTCCGTTTCTTTTAAGGGATTCTTGCCCATAGTAGTAGCTATAAAGGTCATCTGAAATTTGCCCATTCCCATCCATTTTAGTTCACTGATTCCTAAGACGTCAATATTCACTCTTGCCATCTCCTGTTTGACCACTTCCAATTTGCCTTGATTCACGGACCTAACATTCCAGGTTTCTATGCAATATTGCTCTTTACAGCATCAGACTTTACTTTCACCACCAGACACACCCACAACTGGGCATTGTTTCCACTTTGACTCAGCCTCTTCACTCCTTCTGGAACTATTTCTCTACTCTTCTCCAGTAGCATATCTGGGCACCTTCTAACCTGGGGAATTCATCTTTCAGTGCCATATCTTTTTGCCTTTTTATATTGTTCTTGGGGTTCTCAAGACAAGAATGCTGAAGTGGTTTGCCATTCCCTTCTGCAGTGGAGCACGTTTTGTCAGAACTCTCCACCATGACCCATCTGTTCGGGTGGCCCTACACGGCATGGCTCATAGTTTCTTTGAGTTAGACAAGGCTGTGATCCATGTGCTTTTACCACTATAAAAAGCTTTCTAAATATAAACAAAACATTTAAGTGTATTATACTTAAAATTAAAGGATGGCCCAAGTTAGTATTTTTGAGCTTTCTGGCTTGGGAGAAAGCTAGAAAAGTAGCCCAAAAGGAAAAAAATGTTTTCTTTTGACAGAAAAAAATACAGTGAAAAGGGCACAGTAGAACTGAGGGTGGGTAAAGGAGCTGTTCCATATCATGACTGAGATGGTAGATACACCATGTATATATCTGTCAAAAATTTCAGAACAAAAAGGTGAATTTTACTTTGTATAAAAGATATTTTAACTTTTAAAATAGGAAAAATATAGAAAATAGAATCAAGTTCCATTGCTTACACTGTTTTCTGCCAAGGAGAAACAGAATGAGATCAAAATGAGTTACCCAACTAGAAAACACTGATGGTAACATGTGTGGTGATGGCACTCAGAAAGCCAAGTATGCTCACTACACTACATCTCTAAGATTTGTATTAACCTGGTGACTGAGTCACAAAGTCACATGAGCTAACAAGGAAGCTCGGCTGATCAGTTAAGCAGCATACAAAAAGACCCTGGGGGGCAAAGAGGTCAGAAAACTGTCTACATAATGGCTAAGAAACCATTGGTTCACTATAATAACACTAACTTAAGGTGTGGACCACAGGCCAGCAGGAAGAGCATCACCTGGGAGCAAGCTTGTTAGATATGCAAATCCGTGGGCCCCATCCCAGACCTACTGAATCTTGATCTTTAGGAGAAGCCCTGAAGTCTCTATTCTAACAAGTGCTGCAGGTGACTCACTGAAGCTTGAGGACCACTAACTTGTAGTGGTGCTTTGCAGCAAATCACCGAGGAATCTTATTAAAATATAGGTTCTAAAATGTGACTCTAGGGACTTCCCTGGTGATCCAGTGGTTAAAAATCCACCTTCTGATGCAGGGGACGTGGGTTAGCTCCCTTGTCAGGGAACTGAGATACCACATGCCACACAATGTAGCCAAAAATAATGTTCAGGCAAGATGAGAACCTCAATTTAAGCCAAACTCCTGATTTTAGAGTGACTCTCACCTGGTCTGGTGATGGACAGGGCATCCTGGTGTGCTGCAGCCCACGGGGTTGGAAAGAATTGGACACGACTTAGCGACTGAACTGAATTGGACGTACTCAGCCTACATCAATTAAATCTGACTCTCTGAAGGTCAGAGAGTCTCTGAAGGACCCAGGCATCAGTATGTCTAAAAGCTCTCTGTGATTCTAGAATGCATACAGGGTTAAGAAACCACCGACAGAAAAACTGTAAGGTATTTGCAGCTCTAAAGCACTACTTGTAGAAGCAGAATTTTAAAAGTCACATTATACATCTCCCTGACTTTTAAAAATAAGATATCTTAATCACAAAGTAATCATTTTTGAAGAGGTCGTGTGTGACTGTGGTCAACAACACAACATTCTGTGATATCTTTAAAGGCTGGAAAGATTAATAAGGCTCTTTACTTCTGAAATGTATGTTTTAGCTACATTTATTACATCTCTGTGCCAAAGCACATAGGGTTATTTACTTCTTCTCTGTAAATTTGGTTAACTTTTCTTCTCTTTGTGGACTTTTCCTATTTTTTGTCCTATCTTATTCTTCCCTGTTGTGAAAACAATGCTCACTATTTCTAATTTTGCCATTGCTATTTTTCACTCGTTTGTTCAGTTTATACTTATTAAGCGCCAGGTACTATTCCAGGCACTGAGAGAAAGCAGTTAACAAAGAAAAGTCCTTTATACTCTGGTAGGAGGTGATAGGCAATAAACATAAATCAGCGTGGTCTTAAGTATGATGAGGCAAAATAAGGCAGAGCAGAGAGCCTGGACAGTAACCTGTGCTGGCCTGCACAGCGTGCTTACATGGAGGAATCAAGGACAGCCTCTCTGACTAAGTGATACCAGGACAGACACCGAGGTGTGTGAGGGGCGACCACACACACACCTGGAGGAAGAGTGCCCCAGTTGAAGGGACACAGCACGTGCAACACTCTCAGGTGTCTGTTTGGTGTTCCAGGAACAGCATGGAGTGGTGTAAGCTAGAGAAGAATGCTAGGAAATATGGCCAGGAAGCTAGCAGGGCCATGGACAGCTGCATGAAGACTCTAGCTTGTGTTCTGACTGAAAGAGGAAGCCACCAGGGAGTTTTGATCAAGTAAGCAACACGATCGTGCATTTTCAAAAATCACAGTGGCAGACTGGTGAAGAACAAACCATAGATTTTCTTATTTCCTAATTGCTGCAGCATGTACATTAACAAAAACAAAAAAAAAAATTAAAAGCTTATGATAAAACTTCAGGGCAAGTGTACAAAACCCAAGCATCGACATTTTAGTACAAACTTAAGAGATCAAAGTATTGCTGGACAACCTACCTGCATCTCAGATAACTGTGGAATGCAAGATTTGGGTCTTAACGGCAAGAGGGTTGCCATTTGTGGGAAAGGGTCAACATCCTTCCTTGGTTGCTCTTGACGAAGGTGCCAGAATTTCAGTTCAGCACTAGCATGTTTTGTTGAGGATGTATGAGTAACACAGAATCTTGGTGCCCTAGTTAGAGGAAAATAAAATTTAAGATTAATCTAGGCAATAAGCCTCAAAAATCAGAACATATAATATGGGTTCACAATTATCAGTCTTGCCACATCTCTTTTCTAATAATTTCTTCTTCTTTTCCTGCTCCCTGTCCTCTCCCTGCAATGTTGTGTGTGTGTACGTGTGTGTTGTCTATATCTATCCATCTATCTATGTATCTCTCAAAAGGAAAGTGGGCAAAGAAGATACACAGGGAATTTATGAACGCTGAAATCCAAATGACCACTAAATATATTGAAAAGTTATCAACATCAACAATAATCAGGGAAATGCAAATTAAAAACACCAAACACCAATGACATACCAAATACATAGCCAAAAATTTAAGAATCTCACACTATCAAATGTTATCATGAATTTGTAATAATAAGTACTCTCATATTCTGTTGGTGGGAGTGCAGTTGGTACAACTATTTTGGAAAAGGGGATATGCGTACAGCATTGCTTGTAATTGTAAAAAGAGAAAATGACACAATTTTTTTTAAACAATAAATAATCTATGGTATGTTGATGCAGTGGAATACTGTATACAACAGTGAAAATTGATAAAACTCTCAATATAGTTATAGTCAAATCAGTCATGTCTGACTCTTTGTGATGCCATGGACTACAGCCCACCAGGCTCCTCAAGGAATTTTCTAGGCAAGAATACTGGAGTGGGTAGCCATTTCTTTCTCCAGGGGATCTTCCTGACCCAGGGATCAAATCTAGGTCTCCCAAACTGCAGGCAGATACTTTACGGTCTGAGCCACCAGGGAAGCCCATAATGTTGACAGAAGATACAAAAGAAGGCATGCAACATGATTCCATTTTTATAAAGTCGTAGAACAGGAAGATAAAAATACATGTTTAGGGATTTATTTGCATACATGGTTGGTAAAAGTGCAATGAAAAGTAAGGCAGTAATCACAGGTTCAGAAAGTGGCTACCTCCAAGTGGATGGAGGATGGTGTAACCAGCAAGGCACCTTCAGGGGTCTTCACAATGCTTTATTTCCCAACCAACATGGTGGGAAACACATGAGTATTTGTTTATACTTAGGTTTTTAATTTTCAAGAATACACAAGATTTAGCTAGATCAAGAAAAAAGGTAAGAAAGGATTCTGGGAAAATGGCAACGTCAGCAATATTGTTTTTCTACATCTCTGAATCCCTTCATAAAAATCAGACAGCATGACTAGATAGCAAAACCAAAAACTCATGGACAACGTTTAGAATAACACATGTTAATGTGACGAGGTATCCCACAAACCCCAATATACAGGCAGTGGGTACAAAACATCAGCCACAAGGCCTGCATGACATCGGCGTGTGGGCACAAGAGGAAGGACGTGCCTGATGATGGATCCGAGATTGGAGGAGCACCAAAAGAGCCCGAAGGCGCAGGCCTGTTTGAGGTTAGCAGCTGAGGTGGAAGGGCTTCTGCTCGCTCCAGCCTGAGCTGAGGGCACACACGTGTGCATCACATTTCTACTTACCAACAATGGACAACTGGAAAGTCAAAATAATAAAATGGATAAACTACAATGGATGCAACAAATTGGATGCATTATGCTTCAGTGGCAGTGTGCTGACCAACAGAAGTCAGTCTCAAAAAGTTAATCCTGTATAATTACATGGCATTCTAAAAAAAGACAAAAATACAGCGACAAACAACAGATCAGTGGTAGCCAGGGGTGAAGAGAGGAGGAGGGGTCCGATGACAAAAGGGTGCTCGGGGAGTCTCCTAAGGTGATGTCTGTGCGCTGACTGTCACGGGGGTGATGTCAGTCTATACAGTTTGATTTTACTGTATGTTAGTGTAGAAAAGAAAGAAGAAAAAGAAGGGGGAAAACAGCCTTTTCAATAAATGAGGATGAGCAACTGGATATCCATAAGTAAGAAAACAAAACAAAACTTAACCTTCACCTAAACCTCACACCCTATATAAAAATTAACTCAAAATAGACCATGGATAACCTGGTCCACTGGAGAAGGGAATGGCAAACCACTTCAGTATTCTTGCCTTGAGAACCCCATGAACAGTATGAAAAGGCAAAATGATAGGATACCAAAAGAGGAAATCCCCAGGTCATTAGGTGCCCAATATGCTACTGGAGATCAGTGGAGAAATAACTCCAGAAAGAATGAAGGGATGGCGCCAAAGCAAAAACAATACCCAGTTGTGCATGTGACTGGTGATAGAAGCAAGATCCAATGCTGTAAAGAGCAATATTGCATAGGAACCTGGAATGTCAGTCCCATGAATCAAGGCAAATTGGAAGTGGTCAAACAAGAGATGGCAAGGGTGAACGTCGACATTCTAGGAATCAGCGAACTAACATGGACTGGAATGGGTGAATTTAACTCAGGTGACCATTTATCTACTACTGCGGGCAAGAATCCCTCAGAAGAAATGGAGCAGCCATCATGGTCAACAAAAGAGTCCGAAATGCAGTACTTGGATGCAATCTCAAAAACGACAGAATGATCTCTGTTCGTCTCCAAAGCAAACCATTCAATATCACAGTTGTCCAAGTCTATGCCCCAACCAGTAATGCTGAAGAAGCTGAAGTTGAACGGTTTTATGAAGACCTACAAGACCTTTTAGAACTAACACCCAAAAACGATGTCCTTTTCATTATAGGGGACTGGAACGCTAAAGTAGGAAGTCAAGAAACACCTGGAGTAACAGGCAAATTTGGCCTTGGAATGCAGAATGAAGCAGGGCAAAGACTAATAGAGTTTTGCCAAGAAAATGCACTGGTCATAGCAAACACCCTCTTCCAACAACACAAGAGAAGACTCTACACGTGGACATCACCAGACGGTCAACACCGAAATCAGATTGACTATATTCTCTGCAGCCAAAGATGGAGAAGCTCTATACAGTCAACAAAAACAAGACCAGGAGCTAACTGTGGCTCAGATCATGAACTCCTTATTTCCAAATTCAGACTTAAATTGAAGAAAGTAGGGAAAACCGCTGGACTGTTCAGGTATGCCCTAAATCAAATCCCTTATGATTATACAGTGGAAGTGAGAAATAGATTTAAGGGCCTAGATCTGATAGAGATGTGTATAAGAGACAGATGGAATGAGGTTCGTGACATTGTACAGGAGACAGGGATCAAGACCATCCCCATGGAAAAGAAATGCAAAAAAGCAAAATGGCTGTCTGGAGAAGCCTTACAAATAGCACTGAAAAGAAGAGAGGCGAAAAGCAAAGGAGAAAAGAAAAGATATAAGCATCTGAATGCAGAGTTCCAAAGAATAGCAAGAAGAGATAAGAAAGCCTTCTTCAGCAATCAATGCAAAGAGATAGAGGAAAACAACAGAATGGGAAAGACTAGAGATCTCTTCAAGAGAATTGGAGATACCAAGGGAACATTTCATGCAAAGATGGGCTCGATAAAGGATAGAAATGGTATGGACCTAACAGAAGCAGAAGATATTAAGAAGAGGTGGCAAGAATACACAGAAGAACTGTACAGAAAAGATCTTCACGACCCAGATAATCATGAGGATGTGATCACTAATCTAGAGCCAGACATCTTGGAATGTGAAGTCAAGTGGGCCTTAGAAAGCATCACTAAGAACAAAGCTAGTGGAGGTGATGGAATTCCCGTTGAGCTGTTTCAAATCCTGGAAGATGATGCTGTGAAAGTGCTGCACTCAATATGCCAGCAAATTTGGAAAACTCAGCAGTGGCCACAGGACTGGAAAAGGTCAGTTTTCATTCCAATTCCAAAGAAAGGCAATGCCAAAGAATGCTCAAACTACCGCACAATTGCACTCATCTCACACGCTAGTAAAGTAATGCTCAAAATTCTCCAAGCCAGGCTTCAGCAATATGTGAACCGTGAACTCCCTGATGTTCAAGCTGGTTTTAGAACAGGCAGAGGAACCAGAGATCAAATTGCCAACATCCGCTGGATCATGGAAAAAGCAAGAGAGTTCCAGAAAAACATCTATTTCTGCTTTATTGACTATGCCAAAGCCTTTGACTGTGTGGATCACAATAAACTGTGGAAAATTCTGAAAGAGATGGGAATACCAGACCACCTAACCTGCCTCTTGAGAAATCTGTATGCAGGTCAGGAAGCAACAGTTAGAACTGGACATGGAACAACAGACTGGTTCCAAATAGGAAAAGGAGTACGTCAAGGCTGTATATTGTCTCCCTGCTTATTTAACTTATATGCAGAGTACATCATGAGAAACGCTGGACTGGAAGAAACACAAGCTGGAATCAAGATTGCCGGGAGAAATATCAATAACCTCAGATATGCTGATGACACCACCCTTATGGCAGAAAGTGAGGAGGAGCTAAAAAGCCTCTTGATGAAAGTGAAGGAGGAGAGCGAAAAAGTTGGCTTAAAGCTCAACATTCAGAAAACGAAGATCATGGCATCCGGTCCCATCACTTCATGGGAAATAGATGGGGAAACAGTGGAAACAGTGTCAGACTTTATTTTTTTGGGCTCCAAAATCACTGCAGATGGTGACTGCAGCCATGAAATTAAAAGACGCTTACTCCTTGGAAGAAAAGTTATGACCAACCTGGATAGTATATTCAAAAGCAGAGACATTACTTTGCCGACTAAGGTCCATCTAGTCAAGGCTATGGTTTTTCTTGTGGTCATGTATGGATGTGAGAGTTGGACTGTGAAGAAGGCTGAGCGCCGAAGAATTGATGTGTTTGAACTGCGGTGTTGGAGAAGACTCTTGAGAGTCTCTTGGACTGTGAGGAGATCCAACCAGTCCATTCTGAAGGAAATCAGCCCTGGGATTTCTTTGGAAGGAATGATGCTAAAGCTGAAACTCCAGTACTTTGGCCACCTCATGCGAAGAGTTGACTCGTTGGAAAAGACTCTGATGCTGGGAGGGATTGGGGGCAGGAGAAGAAGAGGACGACCGAGGATGAGATGGCTGGATGGCATCACGGACTCGATGGACGTGAGTCTGAGTGAACTCCGGGAGATGGTAATGAACAAGGAGGCCTGGCGTGCTGTGATTCATGGGGTTGCAGAGAGTCGGACACAACTGAGCGACTGAACTGAACTGAACTGAACTGATAGAATTGTAAGATTTTTAAAGAATAGCACAGGAGAAAATCTTCCGAATATAGCACTGGGCAAAGAGTTCTCAGGCTTGACACCATAGGCATCATCCCTGAAAGTGTTAGTCCCTCAGTTGCGTCCGACTCTTTGTGACCCCATGGGCTGTAGTCCGCCAGGCTCCTCTGTCCATAGAATTCTCTAGAGAAGAATGCTGGAGTGGGCAGCCACGCCCTGGCTTCCCTAGTGGCTCAGACAGTAAGGAACCTAGCTGAAATGTGGGAGAGCCAGGTTTGATCCCTGGCTTGGGAAGATCCCTGGAGAAGGGAATGGCAACCCACTCCAGTATTCTTGCCTGGAGAATCCCACGGACAGAGGAGCTTGCCAGCCTACAGTCTATGGGTCATAAACAGTCGTTCAGACAGGACTGAGCCACTAACACTATTGAAACTAAAACAGATTATATGACCCACTAATCTCATTCCTGGACTTTAATTTCAGAGAAAGGACGATTTACGTTCATGCAGAAATCTGTACATGAATGTTCACAGCAGCTTTATTAGTAACATCAAAAGACCGAAAACAATCCTAATGTACCTCAATGGGAGACTGAATGTGCAACGTCCACACAACAGAATACTACTCAGTAATGAAGAACAAAACAACTTGGAAGCATCTCAAAGGAATTATCCTGAATGAAAAAATAATCCCCAAAGATTACACATTACATTATTTCATTTATATAATAGAGTAGCTTTCCAGTAATTATGAGAAAGGGGGAAGGTAAGAGGCAGGCATAGTTATAAGAGAGCAATACAAAGGGATGCATGTGGTAATGTAACTGCTCTGTATCTTGACTGTAATGGCAAGTGCATGTGACAAAACTATATACAGAGAAATTATGAGAAACTGGCAAAATATGAAAAAAAGATTGTTGAGCTTTATCAATGTCAATTCTATCACTGCAATATTGCACTACAGTTAAGCAAGATGTTACCACTGGGGCGGGGCTGGCAGGGAACTGGGTAATAGGTATACAGAATCTTCGTGTAATTTCTTACAACTTCATATGAATCTATCATTCTCTCAAAACAAAAAAGTTAAATTAAAAAAAGGAAAGCTTCTACTATATTTGTAATGCTTTTAAAGCTGGGTGGTGTGTATATAGGTGCATATTATAATTTATACCTTTCTGCCCTTCTTAAATATTTAAGAACAGAAATTTATACAGAGAGAAACAACATTCTCCCTATATATGGGAAAATACAAAGTATACAAGTAATCTGAAATACCTAGATGGGAGATAATCGAGAGACAGAGGCAAGGGGCAAATCATAATGACCTTATTTGTTAACTTAAGGAATTTGAACCTTACACTGAAAGCTTGGGGGTAACTAGTGAAAGCCTTAAAGCAGAGAAGTGACCTCATCAGATTGATCAAGGCCACAGCGGACAGCCCACTGATCCTCAGATAGCACACATTTCCTTCACGAGGCCCATGCTCTTCCCCATGCTTCTCGAGTCCCTCGAGTCCCAGGTGAAATACTACCTCTTCTCTGGGTCCTGCACATCCACCACACTTGCTTTCAGTACACTCATTTCACATGTAGGTTCCTCCCACTGGACTAGGACCACTAGGCTTGACTATGTTTTACCCTTGTACCCTTAGCACAGCACTTGGCTCACAGGAAGTGTTCATGGAATGTTTATTGAGATGATAAATCTAACTTGAGCTATTGTACATGTATGCACATGCACACAAACACACACACATCAATTTGAAGAGATACTGAGCATAAGAGGTCAAGTGCAGGAGGATACATTCACAAAGTTAACATGGAGTTAAAATCCATCTTGTAATGGAGAAATATCAATAACCTCAGATATGCAGATGACACCACCCTTATGGCAGAAAGTGAAGGAGAGCTAAAGAGCCTCTTGATGAAAGTGAAAGAGGAGAGTGAAAAAGTTGGCTTACAACTCAACATTCAGAAAACGAAGATCATGGCATCTGGTCACCATTACTTCAAGGCAAACAGATGGGGAAACAATGGAAACAGTGAGAGACTTTATTTTGGGGGTTCCAAAATCACTGCAGATGGTGACTGCAGCCATGAAATTAAAAGATGCTTGCTCCTTGGAAGAAAAGCTATGACCAACCTAGACAGCATATTCAAAAGCGGAGATATTACTTTGCCAACCAAGGTCCGTCTAGTCAAGGCTATGATTTTTCCAGTGGTCATGTATGGATGTGAGAGTTGGACTATTAAGAAAGCTGAGCACCCAAGAATTGATGCTTTTGAAATATAGTGTTGGAAAAGACTTTTTCGAGTCCCTTGGACTTCAAGGAGATTCAACCAGTCCATCCTAAAGGAAATCATTCCTGAATATTCATTGGAAGGACTGATGCTGAAGCTGAAACTCCAAAACTTTGGCCACCTGATGCAAAGAACCAATTCATTGGAAAAGACCCTGATGCTGGGAAAGATTGAGGGCAGGAGGAGAAGGGGACAACAGAGGATGAGATGGTTGGATGGCATCACCGTCTGGATGGACATGAATTTAAGTAAGCTCTGGGAGCTGGTGATGGACAGGGAAGCCTGGCGTGCTGCAGTTCATGCGGTTGCAAAGAGTCAACACGACTGAGCAACTGAACTGAACTGCAAGTCCCTCAAACACCAACATTATCTAAAGGATAGGTACTTTAAAGAAGGCCAAAGATAATATAATAATCTTGTCATTTAAAATTCCCGTAAGTCATATATCCTTAATACAAAAAGTATAACCGGTAACTAGCTTAATAAAAGTGAAAGCAAATAACTTCGATTCTCATTATTTTTCTTACCAATAAAGAAGTAAAGGTTTTACAACCTCAGTCTGAATTTTTTTTAAATGTTCTTCATTCCACTGAGATCCATCTAGTAGTTTAAATTTTGATAAGACTTCTGCAGAAAGGTAGTAATCTCCACTGCTCACTAGAAAGCATTTTTTCATCTTCTCAATATGTCTGAAATAAAACACATACACAAATAGGCACACACATACATGGTGAAACAATATTCAACTAGCCAAATATTTTCACTTCCAAAATGTTTCAAGCAAGTAATGAACTATCTTAGAACCAAAAGTGGGGTCACAAAGAGTAGGACCACGACTGAGCAACTGAACAAAGAACCGAAAGTGAGTCACAGGAGTACCAGCGTGAAGATAAAAATAGATCCCACAGGTATGGGAATGGGAAGGATAATTTTGGTGAGCTGAACAGTGACCTTGCTAAAATGTCCACACCCTCATCTCCAGAACCTAAGAATGTGATCTGACGTGACCGAAGGGACTCTGCAGAGGTGATTAGGGTTTTGAGATTATCCTGGGCTATCTAGCTGGTGCTAATGTAATCATTAACAATCCTTCTAAGAAGGAGGCAGGAGGGTAACAGCCATAGAGAAAAAATGGGAAGACAGAAGCAGAGGTCAGAGAGGAGAAAAGATGTCATGCCACTGGCTCTGAGGACAGAGGAAGGGGCCCTGAACCAAGGAAAGCAGGTAGCCTCAGAAGCGGGAAAAGGCAAGGAAATGGATTCTCCCCTGGAGTGCCAGAAGGAATGCAGGCCTGCAGACCCATTTAGACTTCTGACCTTTTAATCGGAAGAAAATTAATTTATGTTGCTTCAAGCCACTGAGTCTGTGGCAATTAATGACAGCAACAATAGGAACTAATAAAGTATTAACTCTGAAGAACCTATGTAGGTTGACTGTATATCCTTTCCCTAACATGTCTTAGAAAGTGGTAGCAGCCTTCCATCCCAGGGTCAATTAGGTCATGCTTCATAATCAACCATTTGGTAACCCCTGCTCTTATAACTATGTACAAGAATGAGCTTTGTGATCTGAATGCCTCCGAGTAACTGGAATAACCCAGTCTCCAGTATTCACTCAGTCAAACCTTTAATGGGGATCAGTCTACTTCAGAGCAGATCAGGAGAACACAGATAAGAGAAGGACGTAAAGCAGAGTCCTCCAAGGTTCGTAAGACTTATAGTGACCTAACACACATGGAGCAGCTAAACAAAGGCCCATGCCCCATCAGACCTAAGAGGCTCTCTAGAGAACATCCAGCGTCGTATCCAGCAGATATCTCGTTCAGATATCTCTAAGTGGCATCTGGCTAAAGACCACAGAATCTGTTAACTGAGCAGGCTGCCAGGAACAGCCAGCCCTTTACACTGGCATAAGGTACCTTTTATGTAAATCAATTTTATTATAATAAAATAAATCTTATTATTAATTCTTCTAAAAGTATAAATTACATTTATATATTTATTCCAGGCCTCTGTCTGTGCTTAGATGACCCAAACTAATATTTTATAATTTGGTTTCAAAACTATTGGAAAAAAAATAGAAATACCTTTGATGTCTTCCAGGATTCTTAAGAACTTTTAACCTCTCAATATCCATCCATAGCCACCAATATTTCTCCCCTAAGGTACCTTTTAAAAATTTCTTAAATCTTTCAAACTCCTTTCTATTGCCAATGTCATAAGTTTTGTGAGAAATATACCAGTCAGCCCTGCTGTCGAGTCCAACGCTGTCAGGTTTTGAAATTGCTTGTTCTAGCATGTTTTCTGACTTTTCCCTTAGCATTTCATTGAACAAAACATTCTTGCTAGAGGTAGGCCCCCCAATGTCATCAAATACCACTTCTGTTACATTTCTGAAATTTACGTAATCTGGGCTTTCTCTAAGTGTTGCTCCAAGAATTTGATGAATTGCCACTCTCAAAATAAAGGAGACGTAAGATCTTAAAAACTCTTCACATGTTGAAAAGTGCAGTGTCAGGTTTTCATCAACATTCTGTTGCTTTTCAAGGTATATCCTCAGAAGAGCTTGAGAAGGAGTGTCCTGTAGAGATACAGACCCATCTTCTTCAAATTCGGAGGTTTTTAATAGGCCTTTTTTCGTCCTGGGGTGAACTCCATCATCAAAGATAAAACTCTCTGTATTAAATCATAAAAGGCTATTAGATTAGATATAAATGTAAAAGTTTTCTTTTAATTGTTAACTAGATGTTATAAATCACTGCAGATGGTGATTGCAGCCGTGAAATTAAAAGACGCTTACTCCTTGGAGGGTCTTCCCTAGTAGCTCAGATGGTAAAGCATCTGCCTGCAATGCAGGAAACCTGGGTTTGATTTCTGGGTCAGGAAGATCCCCTGGAGAAGGAAATGGCAACCCACTCCAGTATTCTTGGCTGGAGAATTCCATGGACTGTAGCCTACCAGGCTCCAGGCTACTAGACAGCATATTAAAAAAGCAGAGACATTACTCTGTCAACAAAGGTCCATCTAGTAAAGGCTATGGTTTTTCCAGTGGTCATGTGTGGATGTGAGAGTTGGACTGTGAAGAAAGCTGAGTGCCGATGAATTGATGCTTTTGAACTGTGGTGTTGGAGAAGACTCTTGAGAGTCCCTTGGACTGCAAGGAGATCCAACCAGTCCATCCTAAAGGAGATCAGTCCTGGGTGTTCATTGGAAGGACTGATGTTGAAACTGAAACTCCAATACTTTGGCCACCTGATGCAAAGAGCTGACTCAGTTTAAAAGACCCTGAATCTGGGAAAGATTGAGGGAGCAAGGAGAAGGGGACAACAGAGGATGAGATGGTTGGATGGTATAATCAACTCAACTGACGAGTTTGGGTAAACTCTGGGAGTTGGTGATGGACAGGGAGGCCTGGTGTGCTGCGGTTCATGGGGTAGCAAAGAGTCGGACACGACTGAGCGACTGAACTGAATGGAGAGAAAAGAAGTGCCAACGGGGATTGGCCATATTTTCCCTGGACCTGAAGAGGATATTGGTGGCAGATGAACTAAATATTTGCTATCCTCAATAAGGAGGATCTTCAAAAAGACATGACGTACTTTTAAAATGTAATATCTCAGGCTGATAATGTCAACATGAAAAGGCCAAGTCTATTAAAGAATTAGAACGTGTATGCCAAATGATTGCGTGTACTTTAATGTTTCATGTTGCATGATAAAATAAAATTAGCTACTATAGATGATGAGATGATAGATGAACAGACCAGAATTGGAGTCATATTAGCAATTTTTAAAGGGACTATTTTATGAGAAAAACTCAATTACTACTACACTTACAACCTATCATTAAAATTAAAAAATTGCATAAAGTCCTTGTGAAGACTTACAAATACAAATGGACTACATTTACACTTTTTCCAAAGGTGTCTAGTCTAGCCCTTATTTATTTTTTTTTAGTCTTTCAGACATCAGCGAAATATCTGATGTCTGTGCTTTATTTCACATGGCAAATCTACTGCTCACAAAGCCGTGGATCAGGAAAACCCTGATCCACGTGTCCCAACCTCAATTTTCTCAGTAATAGACTTCAAATCTCAATAAACTGAAAACTTTTCATAATTTTAATTGAAAATATGTATAATAAATTTCCCTAAAATTGAGATTAGACTTTTGTAGACCTGTGAAAGGATAATGGGTATACACTTAACCCCACGAACAGGGAGAGAGAGTACAAGCCTGGCACTTCTGCTCACTGCCTTCCTGGTGTCCTTTCTTTCTCAGTTCACTAACTCCACTCTCCAATTTCCTACTTCACCATTTGGAGGCAACAGTAAGAAATCTATAAATTCCATAATTTCCAATTAGAAAGATGATTTCCCTCTTTACCTAGATTTAGGTTCAATTCTAGAGACTCTAGATTTATCACCCTCAGAGGTTTCTGGTACCTATCAAAGGAACTATGCAATAATTTAGTGAATTGCGGGATTCCCTTCCTGACTCACATTGCTAGATTTTTTTATCCTCTAGCAACATCATATATTAATTACTACCGTTTCTGGAGGTAAGGTAAGGTAAGGTGAAGTCACTCAGTCGTGTCCGACTCTTTGCAACTCCATGGACTGTGGCTTACTAGGCTCCTCTGTCCATGGGATTTTCCAGCCAAGAATACTGGAGTGGGTTGCCATTTCCTTCTCCAATGCATGAAAGTGAAAAGTGAAAGTGAAGTCACTCAGTCATGTCAGACTCTCTGCGACCCCATGGACCTATAGCCCACCATGCTCTTCTGTCCATGGGATTTTCCAGACAAGAGTACTGGAGTGGGTTGCCATTTCCTTCTCCAGAGGATCTTCCCGACCCAGGGATCAAACCCAGGTCTCCCGCATTGTAGGCAGATGTTTTACTGTCTGAGCCACCACGGAAGTCCTTTCTGGACCATTTCTGGAAGGTCCTCTTTATGAAAAGTTTCTGTCACCCACCAAAGTTTACCCGCTCACAGCAGACATTTATCTGCTTTTCAAGGTGAAAAATCGTCTGAACTTAAAAACAGTAGGATAACTCAAGTTCCATTAATCACTATTTACTTTTGGGAGGAGAGAAAGGTTGTACCCACTTTATTTCAAATTCTTAACAATAAAAATTTGTAAACTGTAATAGGAAATAATGATAAAGCAAATATTTATTGACTGTCTATCAGGTACCAAGCACTAAACATTTTATATATTCAGTATATATGCATCATTAGTTTAATCTTACAGATGACAAAAGCAAGGTTACCAGAAGTGGAAAATCTGCAGAAGTCACAAACTAATAAGTATCAGAGTTGGGCTCTAAACCCCTCTTCTTTTCACTAAACCAGGCTGTCTCTTAGAAAACATAGAAAGTGGAGTTGCAGGAGATACCGTTTTTTTCCCTATTCACTAAGTGTTGTATTGTAAGTTTAGAACAACAACAACAAAAGATGTAAAAAGGAGTTCTGGGGTCATTCTTACCCTTGTCCTTTTCTGCTTACCAGAAACAGATGAAACAACTGGTGATTCCGTTTTGTCGTGGAATACACAAGATGGTAATGAAAAGGTTGGTACTGTTTGCTGATATTGTTTTGCTAAGGCAAACCAATCTTTTGTTTGAGTATAGGAGGCCTAGGAAGAAAGGAGCACATTTGTTTAATCAATATTAGCAGTATTCTTCCAATCATGAATCTGGATAAATCATTATGATAATACTCAATTTGTATAGGACAATATGTAAAGGAAAAATTATGCTGTGAAAGAAAAGAATATTGTATGCAGAAAAATTCACTAGAGAATAATGGTAAAGAAATTTCAATTCATATTATTTTCATATTAGATGATCAAAGGAAAAAAAGGAGCCCAGTATCCATCAAATTTTTCACTCCTCCACCGGAAGCACACAACCTTATTTCGTGGATTCACTACAAATTCCCACCATCTAAGTTAACTTGGCAGTCTCCATAGCTCACCAGTCTTTGGATGCATCTTTTGCCAGCTGCTCCCATTTACAACTTTCTCAATGATTTCATGCCCCTAGTTCCATCTGGTCAGGCTCAGTGTTTTTAACAAAAACTTACTCTCAGTAGCACTGGAAACCTCTCCACGTTCAACTTCTCCTTAGATTCTGTTTTCGCAACTTTGCTTGGATGGGATGCTTCCTGAAGGATGATTTCTGACTCACCTGCCCCTGGATGGAGTCTTCAGTTTTTCCTTTCTTTTCTGTACTCCTGAATCAGCTGATCCAGTTCTCAACCTGACATGCAGCTTCAAAAGCCCCAATCCTAAGAAACTGCATCTCAGATGCCCTGGGAAGATTCTTCTTCCCACTTCTCTTAAAAATGTCCTCACCTACTTTTCTAGGATAATCCAACTTGTTCAACAGAAGCAGAGAAGGGAGTGTCCAGCATTACTCTCACTTTTCCTTTTCCAACTAAGTCATCTTAGCCTAAAGAGGAGAGGCTTGCCTTACAGAGGAGGCAAGGTTCAAACGGAATTATGGAGAATTAGTGGGGCCAGTCAGGCCACACAACAAGACCAAAGGCAAGAGACAGAAACACCAGGTGCCACTGGTGTAGTACAGTCCCTTTTAGAAGTAAGGTAGATAGTAGCTTACAATCTAATTTCCTTTTGTTTCCTCTTTTTCTTTCTCTAAAACCAAATCATTTACTACTAATTATATTCATTCAAAATACTTATTAAATGACTACTCTGTTCCAAGTTCTATCCTAAGCACTGAGAGGAGACCAAAATAATTAAGGAACTATCAAGGAATTAAGACCAACATACAAGAGTCATTAAATTAACTACACAAAAGATAAGAGAGCGGAAGATAGAGGAGAAAGAAGTAGTTAGCCAGATATAAAAACAGTTAACTACTCTACTTTATATTCTTAAAAGATGGGTTAATTGTTTGTGTTTAGATGGTATAACTAAAGACAAAGAAATATTACTAATTATCATAAGGAGTGATACCTATCTATAGTTATGGTTTAATGATTTAACAGCCCCAAAAATTGAACACTCAAGTTCAAAGGCTATTAAAAAGAAATATATAATTCAGGTATTACTCAAGTTGACAGAAATGAGTTTTTTTCCATCATCAGTTCAGTTTAGTTCAGTTGCGTCCGACTCTTTGCGACCCCATGAATCAAAGCACGCCAGGCCTCCCTGTTCATCACCATCTCCTGAAGTTCACTCAGACTCACGTCCATTGAGTCCGTGATGCCATCCAGCCATCTCATCCTCGGTCGTCCCCTTCTCCTCCTGCCCCCAATCCCTCCCAGCATCACAGTCTTTTCCAGTGAGTCAGCTCTTCGCATGAGGTGGCCAAAGTACTGGAGTTTCAGCTTTAGCATCATTCCTTCCAAAGAAATCCCAGGCCTGATCTTCAGAATGGACTGGTTGGATCTCCTTGCAGTCCAAGGGACTCTCAAGAGTCTTCTCCAACACCACAGTTCAAACGCATCAGTTCTTCGGCGCTCAGCCTTCTTCACAGTCCAACTCTCACATCCATACATGACCACAGGAAAAACCATAGCCTTGACTAGACGGACCTTAGTCAGCAAAGTAATGTCTCTGCTTTTCAATATACTATCTAGGTTGGTCATAACTTTTCTTCTAAGAAGTAAGCGTCTTTTAATTTCATGGCTGCAGTCACCATCTGCAGTGATTTTGAAGCCCCCAAAAATAAAGTCTGACACTGTTTCCCCATCTATTTCCCATGAAGTGATCGGACTGGANCACAGTTCAAAAGCATCGATTCTTCGGCGCTCAGCCTTCTTCACAGTCCAACTCTCACATCCACACATGACCACTGGAAAAACCATAGCCTTGACTAGACGGACCTTAGTCGGGCTCTGGGGGAGTTCTGGCTCTGCCCAGAGGAGGAACAGTCAGCAATGTGGAAGTCTCTGTACCCAGGGTCATGGGCCTGGTTTATAATGAAAACCTGCAGGTGCTTCTGCCTTTCCTTCTCTTTTTAAACGTTTTTAAATTGTAAGACACATATTACACACAAAGGAATACATGAATAGCCCCTCAAGTGGAGCGCAAAGCACTGCAGCCAACCAGGGGCAATGCCCACCAGTGTCCACGCCCCTCCCACTCCCCCACCCACTCCACAGGTAGCTGTCACACTGCCGTTTGGGACCATCATTCCTCGGTTATCCTGATGACATTTACCACTTGCATATACATCCCTAAACAGTACAGTTTAGTCTTGCCTATCAGTGCACGTAGGTACCTGTCTGCTCATTTTTATTTCAAGTACTCAACTGGATGAATATATTATATTTATCCATTCTGCTGTCTATGAGCATTGAGCTGTTTTCGGTTTGGGCTACTACAAATGATGCCAAATGAATACTCTTGAAAGTGTCTCCCGGTTCTCAGTGCTGGAGTTTCTCTACGCTGAGCACCTGATAAGGAAAACACTATAGAGAGAACAAGAACGCACTCTTGACTTAACTGGTCGATGCCAATCTGTGCACAAAAGCTGTGCGGCCTCTCCCCCACTGAAAGACATTGACAAACCTGCTCCCCCTTTACACAGAGGAGGGCTTGCTGGTGACTCAGAGGCCAAGAAAACTTAGTTCATCACCAGACAAGCAAGTTAAAACTGCATCTCGACACCTCCAGTGTAAGACAGAGCCAGAGATTTTAAAATTCTGAGCTGAACCAGAACCCAAATGGCTGGGCTTTCCACAAGAAAAAATGTCACCAACTCTCCCAAATGAATGAGGTAAGTAAGCATCTATGGTCTTGGTGCAGAATCCACTGCCCAAACTATTTACTGTAAACAATAAATACAAAAGTGCCCCCAAGATGTTCAGTGCAGAAAGACAGCAGACCCATCTATCCCATCTGTGGGGGGTGGGGGTAGGGGTGGTAAGAGGCAGGGGGGGTTCCTGGAGGCCGCAGGCCAGCTACTCCCACGTACCTGTATACTGGCTGCATCTCCCGAGCTATGCCAATGACGGCGCCTGGCAGGAAGTTGTCGAACTCCTCAAACAATTCCCGGATGTTGGTCTTGTACTTGAGGTCTAGGTCCAGCTGAATTATCCGCAGGATCTCTGGAGGAAAGAACAATACAACAATGAGACAGGGACATACCTCCCGGGAGGCTCAGTCATTAATAGAGAATGAAGTGAAAGGTGCAGAAAGTGTACTAGATTATTCTTGCTATCACCAAATAACGCACTGGCACCACCAGAAACAAAGGCCCTTCATCTCTCAGCAACCCCAGACACACTAGAAGCCTTCATCGAAGAAGACAACTGCCTCATAGCTTCCCTTCTGGTTGCAGACATACACGGTAAAACTAGGTGACCAAATTCTCGAGTTTAGATGATTGTCTTGGTGCTTCTCTCTGCGGTACTGATAGTAAATGACCCATAAGTCATTGTTGCCTCAGCTTATTACTATCTCTGCAAACCTAGATATGTGTGGGGTTAAGACACTGACCCAGACAGAACCAGCTAAAAGACCTCAGATACTGTTATGTTTTTAATTCACTGTCTGAAAGACTAACTCAGCTATAATTAGACAGACACCTGGCTCATAAGAGCTGTTTGCTCCCGTTGCCCGCAGATGACTGAGGAGTGAGAAGGGAGGAGAGAGGTGCTGAGTTCATTCTCCATCCTTCATCCAATGGGCCTATCGGAGTGTCTGGGCCGGCAGTGCCAGCAAGGGATCAGACACCAGGCTGACTGGGCCCTGCCCTCAGGGAAGGACACAAAATCAGAGAATGGGTACCTAGTGCTGATGTGACATGGAAGAGGGGCCTCTCAGGGTCAAGTGAGGATGGACAGTAAGTACTCTGTCCTAAGGGAAGCCCTGGCCTGGGAATCAGACCACGTGAGAGCAGATTCCAGTTCTGCTGCCGACTAACTCTGTGATCCTGGGCAAATTATTTCACTTCTCTAAACTTCAGTTCTTTCATTTGCTGAAGTGCATATGATATGATGTGCCTGGTGAGGCCGTGATGCCGAGAAGACTAGATAACAGGTAGGGAACATTACTCAGGCTGTAGGCGCCACAGGAAGCCAGGGCCTGGAGAGGAGGGAACTTGCTAGAGCTTGAGGCTGTCAAGGAAGACTTCTGGCAGATGAGTGGCGGTGAAGTAAGAACACCAGGTGCCCACCTTGGCTCTCCACCAGCCCTTCACCAGCCCAGATGCAGATCATGGGGCTGTCAGGACCCATGAACCTTGGAGACTCCCTAAAGACAGGGACTCCATCTTTGGCATCTCAGCCTCCACCCACTCATATGGCAGGGCTTGGCATTCAGGAAATGCTCAGGAACAGCTGTGGAATTCAACAGCCATCACCTAGTTTATGGAGAAATCACAGCTTATGATTCAAGAAAAGCTGATTCAGTAGTCCCTCTTCTATTTTCCTTTGTGACGCAGAAACAAAACCTTAGTTGACATCCCATGTGAGTTTTCTGAAAAAAGTAGGTGAGCACCCAGCTGCCCAGGCCAGAGGGCAATGGGCTACTTCTCAAGCGCCTGTGGGAAGTGGGTGGAGGAGAATGGGCCCCAGGCCAGCATGGGCCTGGTGACCAGCTTTCCTTCTCACTGCCCACACACGCATAAATGTGAGCAAAACTATTGCCTCCTGCACTAAACTCAGCAATCACAATAACCACCACCTAGAAGTTGGGAAGGGTCCTGGAGGGCAGGGAGCCCTTGTGGGAAGGGCGATGACCCTGGAGCCTGGAGGGCTGACGTGGCTGCCTCCTGAGAAGCTGCTCTAAACCAGGACAGACAAGAGAGGCCACAGGGCAGAGTCTCGGGGCACCTGCTGCTCTCAGAGGTGGCCCTGGACAACAGAGGGGAGGAAGCTGATGGTGACCTTCAGGAAGGACACTGTCTCCCAGGAGAGAATGTCTAGGCATGAGTAGCAACCATCAAAACGTCATGATGGGCAGCCCTGCCACACACACCCGCTCCAGCCACTTCTCACCTGCCTACTGGTGCATCCCCTACACCCCGAGTTCCCTCACCCAAGGTATCAGGCAGCTCTTCACAAGATAGAGCAGAGCCCTCATGAGACAGGGGCAGGGAGGCACCATCACCCAAGCAGAGAAAGCACAGTATCACGGGAGAGGGAGGGGGGAGGCCTCAAGGATCTGGTGCTAGTTTTGTGGCATCCTCAGGGCTGTGAAAGAAGAGGAACCCTCATTCATGGTCCTAGGAGACTTCCAATAATATGAGCGAAGGCCACAAAAGAACAACACTTTCTCCGAGTGGTTTCTGAGTGTCCAGTATTATTACACAGGCAATAGTTTTAGTTCTCAAAACCTCCCAACATACGTAGAGTTATTCCCATGTTTAGATGAAGGACCAGAGGCTTCTTGTTAGAGTTCAGTCACCAAGTGGTACCTGACTCTTTGTGACCCTGTGGACTGAGCATGGCAGGCTCCTCGGTCCTTCACTATCTCCCAGAGTTTGCTCAAATTCATGTCCATTGAGTCCAACCAATGCATTCCAACCATCTCATCCTCTGCAGCTCCCTTCTTCTCCACCCTCAATCTTGTCCACCATCAGGGTCTTTTCCAGTGAGTCGGCTCTTCACATCAGGTGGCTCAGTTATTAGAGCTTCAGCACCAGTTCTTCCCATGAATATTCAGAGTTGATTTCCTTTAGGACCGAATGGTTTGATCTCCATGCTGTCCAAGAGACTCTTCAAGCGCCTTCTCTAGCACCACAATTTGAAAGCATCAATTCTTCAGCACTCAGCCTTCTTTACGGTCCAGCTCTCACATCCATACGTGACTACTGGAAAAACCATAGCTTTGACTGTACGGAATGTTGTCAGCAAAGTGACGTCTTCACTTTTAAAGGTTAAAAACAATAGCCCAAGTCCTTCAACCAACAAGTGTCAGAGCTGGGATCTGAAGCTAGGTTGGCTTGACTTGAAAGCCCAGCATGCTCTCCCCAGTAGCCCCTGATCCTGCTCTGAGGAGAGAGGAGTTCCAGGGAGGCAGATTTTGGCTCCAGTGCTACCCACACAGGGGCTGGGAACACACAGAAGTGCCAAAGACCTTGACAGACAAAAGCAGAGTGACAGCCTGGCCAAATGGGAACTACATGGAGGTCCCCTATGTAAAAGCAGTTCACTCTAAAGCAGTTCCTGATAGAGGGCCTTTCAGCCTGTCAGTCATTCTTCCTTGAAAGCCTATCGTGTGCTGTGTGTACTCTCTGGTTTTTCAAGATCATCTAAATCCCACTTAATCTGCCTGAAGCAGCCGGAATGCCTCCTTCCCTGGCCTGTCCGGACAGGCCCCGGGCAGAGGGCAGAGCTCAAGGACATGAGATGTCTCTTGAGGAGACCCAGTTCCTGCACTTGGCCAGGGCCCTGGCCTTGTCTTAATACACCCCTCAATAAATCTGAGCACCTTCCCAGTCCAGGGAATGACTGGGAGTGAACTTGGAAAGATCACACACAGCCATAAGATACGTGAATTTGAGACGCTTTAATATATTTTGTAACTCCTCCTTGGTAAAGCACCTTTCAAGAAGGGTTTGCTTAAAACTGGGAACACTTCTTTAAAGAGAGCCTTCACCACGTGAGGTTACCTGATTAGGAAGGAAGGAGACAGCAGTGCCAGCATGAAGTGACCCCTTCACACCAATGTGAAAGGCTGACCTGGTTGTCACCCTTCAGAGCGAGGCAGGAGGACACGCCCTTCTATTCAAGGAGACCGACCGCTCCCTGAGCACAGCCCGCTCTGTCATGTAGGCATCTGTCCAGGCAGTTGTCCTTTTATGCAATGGGGAAGTAAGATGCCAAGTTGTAAATGTTGCTGCTGAAAAGAGGACGACACTTACCAGGAATGCTGGAATTCATTAGGATGAGACTTTATTTTTTTTAAGGGCCCTGTTTCTCTGGTATTTGATATATCATCTCTCTACGGGAATTACATCCAGAAGGTTTTACACATAATGTTGAAAGTTGTGCTGAGGATGCAACTAGGGTGATACGTGCAAGTGGCAACCAGTGATGGCCCAGAGAAGATGCTGGTTGGAGGATAGCTGCAATGACAGCAGCAGGACCACTGAAATTTAAGGTATAAATGAATGAGATAATTGCCCCAAAGCAAAGAGAAGATGAAATCTATAAAGCATGGGGGAGGATGCCTGAGCAAAAGGAAGGCTGTTATTTAGTCGCTAAGTCATGTCCGACTCTCTGTGACCCCATGGACTATAGCTCATCAGGCTCCTCTGTGCACAGGATTTCCCAGGCAAGAATACTGGAGTGGATTGCCATTTCCTCTTCCAGGGGATCTTCCTGACCCAAGGATAGAACCCATGTCTCCTGCACTGGCAGGTGGATTTTTTACCACTGAGTTATCAGGGGAGCTCCAAAGAAGGACTGCTGCTGCTGCTGCTAAGTTGCTTCAGTCGTGTCCAACTCTGTGCGAACCCATAGATGGCAGCCCACCAGGTTCCGCTGTCCCTGGGATTCTTCAGGCAAGAACACTGGAGTGGGTTGCCATTTCCTTCTCCAATGCATGAAAGTGAAAAGTGAGAGTGAAGTCGCTCAGTCATGTCCGACTCTTTACGACCCCATGGACTGCAGCCCACCAGGCTCCTCCGTCCATGGGATTCTCCAGGCAAGAACACTGGGGTGGGATGCCACTGCCTTCTCCAAAAGAAGGACTGGTCATCTACAAAACGCAAAAAAAATGGCTAGCATCTAAGGCTGGTTGAATGTCCACCCTGTTAGAATTCCATGAGAAGACAGCCAAAAAGTAGAGGACAGAATAATCTAGGATAACAGATTTGAAAAGAAAATCCAATAATAACTGAGGCCAGTATACAGATGGAGAAACTGAGGACCAAAGGAGGAGGAGGACCTGTCAGGGATCACACAGTCCAGCTAAGTGGCAAAGCTGGTCTCAGAGCCCAGGTCTTCTGACTCCCTAACTGATCTCAGAGCCCAGGTCTTCTGACTCCCTAACTGACGCTCTCATGTTAACTAGCCCCCCTCCCCCGACTCCCAGCACAAGCCCTGAAATTCTAGGGAGCAGAGGTCACTGTGTAATGGGCCAGAAGGTTTATACAAGACTCACCTGACACCCCACACAATTAGCTCGTGAAGGATTCGCCTATTATCCCATGAACATATAAACCTGAAGATAAAAGATTTCTATAACACCCACAGTCTGTAGTCAACTTGTGGGAATGGGAAAATGGCTCTCTGTATTCTCACATTAACATCAGGCAGGGATTTAAACAAATCTTTCTAGTTGCTAAGTCACATCTGACTCTTGAGACCCCATGGACTGTAGCTCACCAGGTTCCTCTGTCCATGGGATTTCCCAGGCAAGAATACTGGAGTGGGTTGCCCTTTCCTTCTCCAGGGAATCTTCCCCACCCAGGGATTGAACCTGGGTCTCCTGCATTATAGGTAGATTCTTTACCTTCCTTGCAAACAAATCTTTACATTCCTCTAAAAACACANTCCTCTGTCCATGGGATTTCCCAGGCAAGAATACTGGAGTGGGTTGCCCTTTCCTTCTCCAGGGAATCTTCCCCACCCAGGGATTGAACCTGGGTCTCCTGCATTATAGGTAGATTCTTTACCTTCCTTGCAAACAAATCTTTACATTCCTCTAAAAACACACCTTGAGCTATGTTAAATTCAAAGGGGGGCGGGAACCTGACTCAGTGCCTGGTGTGAGAGACACAGCAACCAGTAGTCCAACACTGTCTGTTCCATGCCTAGCATCCTCTGTTCCAATCAGACTTGTGCATGCCTGGGAACGTGTTTGCTGCAACATCCAATTAGTTGGGTGAAGGGCATTCCAACCAGCCCCTCAGACTTAGTATCTGTTTAAATCACAAAAACTGAAGTGTCAGTGTGTGCTTAGGTCATGTTCTCAGGTAGAAGGAGGCCTGCCTGGCTCATGTGTTACGAAGGGGCCAGTGTGAGCACCTCGTGTTCTAGGAACACGCTTGTGGCTGGTCGTCCTCCTCAGATGAGTTCAGCTCCCTGAGGCTGGTGGCCCAGGCCTTTCCGTAAAGGAGGGCTCAGCAGCTGGAGCTTTAAACGCTAGTGTCCACGAAGATGACAGCCCCGGTGAGCTGGCCTGGGCCACTCCAGGAAACGGAAGAACTGCTGCCTACAAGGAACAGAAGGTGGTACAGAGGTCACACAGGACTGATGAACATGTGATCACAAGACAGGATCCACTGAATATGTCAACTCAAGCTGGGCAAAGATGCTCCGAACCTGGGTGGCTTTCTGGTCTAAGACACTTCCTCTCGAGCCTCAAGTCCAGAGGATAAAGTAAACAGTGGGATGCCATCTTCACAAGGGGACAGGTCTGCTCGTCTCACCCTCTCATGATCCAGTTACAGGCTAACAGAGTGGTACCACTCGGTTCTAACAAGCTGGAAAAGGAAAGACAAGATCCCAAGTGCTGGCTCAAAATGTGCTTTCAAGACCTTCAAATCCCCATTACCGCACCACCCTGGCCCTGGCCGGCACTGAGGAGGTTCCGATTGCTGTTCTTGGGCTTCGGGAGGTCCAGCCCTGCTTCTGTGTCAGAGGCCCTGAGCGCCAGCCTGGCTGGACAGTAGGGTCAATTCCTCGGCACAAGTGCCTGCAGAAGGCAAAGACCACGGCCTTACAACCAGCTGGGAGGTTCCCAAGTCAACATTCCCCACTGGAAACTGGCTTGGGACAGATCAGCATCAGCCTCCAATTAAGCCGGCCACAAGGCATGTCATCTGACCATGGATGGAATTACAACCCAGGGTGAGTAATTAAGGATAGCCCCAAACAAACAAAAGGATTAAAAAAAAAAAACACCTCCTTTCCTCTCCCCTCCCTTCTCCTAACCTCAGAAACAATAGACACATCTTAACACATACAAAATAACAGAGGTCAGGAAATGCTGAAGAGATAAGATGTGCTTGGTTATGTAAGCACTGGCCCCCATCTTGGGCAGCAGACAGGCCTTCTCCCGGGCAGATGAACCATGCAAGTGAATTCTCTCCTCTTCTGAAAGCTCTGAAAGAGCATCAGGGCTTTCCCAGAGATAACGATGTATAACACATCAGAGGGCTTTCACCTCAGAACATCAGCCCAAGCTTTCCACTAACTGGGAGGGGGCTCGGGGAGGAAGGGAAATTATGACAAGCCTGAGCTACACAGGGCGTCATGAGCTGGGGACCTGGAAGCAGCTGCTCTGGAAGAGGGCCCTTTCTCACTGTCTGCTTAGCAAGATTGCAGCAATTTGCCACCTGCTTTATCATCCTCTGGAGCTTGTTAACTGCTGCTCAGCAGCACCTCTGACCTTCAGGGGTGAAAGGGCAGCTGAAAAGGGTGGACACTTCCTCCAAGGGTAAGAGGCTCCTGATCGGGGAGGGGAGGAGAGAGTCTGCACATGTCACACCAGCCACAACAACCCAGCTTCTCTTAGGGTGTCAGGCCATGCTTGATGGAGGGGCCTGCTGTCATGTTGCACAGACCCAGCTGTGTCCCTGAGGGGGCCCGAGGGTGGAACAGGCTGGGGTGGTTCTCACATCCAACAGGGAACTTGGGTCCCCTCCCAGCAGGGTTTTTACCCACCCTGCAGAGCTCCTTCTCCATCCGCTTTGCCGTGCAGGGCCCAGCTGCAGGACAGCTGGCTCACTATGGGCATAGCTGGCACAAAGGAACACAGTGGAACATGCCAAGGGGCCAAGAGCTCGGATTGCTGGGGCTCCTCCAGCCTGGTCAGCCAAACACTCCTTCCCTCCCCCGGGAGGCCTGTGCCAGGCCCATGGTGGGGCTTTACCACCACTGCCTCAGCTCACGAACCTCCACTCTGCTCTGCCTGGTGGGTATCAGGACCTCCCATCTTCGAGTGAGGATGCTGAGGCTCAGAGAACTTTGGCAACTTGACTAGAGTGATCTACCCAGGAAGCGTCAGAGTTGAAAGCAAGCACAGATTTGCCTCACACAGGTTTCTGAGAAAAGCCTTCAGACATCTCTGAAGCCCTTTTTCAAATTCTGTTATCTTTAAAAACAAGATATGCCACCACATCAAGAGTGAAAATACCAAACAGCGCCAGAGCATCTTGGCAGACACGAGGTTTCCCATGGGCCAAGAAGGGGCTTCCCGCTTCCCACAGCCACCTCCCTCAAACCACCCCCATCCCATCCTCAAAGAACTTGAAGATTCTTGGGGTTCCCCTTCACTGAGCAAGGGCCAATGGAGAAGTTTCAGAAAAAAGAGGTTTCATGCCACTTGAAAGGAAGTTCTGAAGCCCCATGCTTGCCTTCAGTCCCACGTTCCCCAGTGTCGGTCCCTAGAAGCCAGGATGCCGCAGTACTCAGGTCTGCTGACTCCGAAGTCCCCGGGGCTAAGCGATGCTTCCACATCAGTGGCCAGCCCCCTCCCCTGAGGGAAGAGGGGACGGGAAAGGAAATAGAGCTCATCAGAGTGATTTATACGACCTGTTAGCAGCTCTGGTGAAAGGCTTTGGGGCCAAGAGGTTGAAATTAATGACCACAGTCAGTTTTATGTATTAACTATACAGCAAATTCTTTCTTCTAGCCCTATTCACCCCTCTCAAAATTAAGCATGGAGTGTTAGCTACAGCTCAGCCATAACATTTTTTACAACTATCAGCTCCTATTTTGTGGACAAAACAGAGCATTATGAAAAGACATGGTTTTTGCTTCAGCAACAGTGCAACATGAGTCTCCAGCCTGAGTACCTTCAGTGACTTGGTATAAATCATATCCTTTAGGATAGGACAGAATTTATTTCCAACTCAGCTGAAAAGCTTTAGGGACATATATAGAAGACCACATAAAACACCCAGCCTCAATTTTCTTCTCACTTCTCTCGCCAACATGAAATTATAGCTCACGCACTTCCTTATGAAGTTCAATATGCAGGGGAAATTGAATTTTAGATTTGGAAAGCAGAATGGCAGACTATTCGCCCAACCCCCCTCCCACTTCTTTCATTTCTATCATATGGAGGTCCCTGGCCCTGTTGGCATAGCTTATCGCACTCCGGTATCTGCTACAGACCTTGTTTCTTGTCTCCAAACCTGTAAGCTCTCCTTCCTGCTGGGGGCAGGACACATTCTGACCTTTTCACCAACTCTGTGACCATGCCTGGTCTCTGCCCTTTGTGAGTAGGCTTTTCCTCACAGACCCTTGGGGACGGCAGTGGTAGAAAGCAGTCCTCTGTGGACAGCTGTTCCGAGCTGGCCTGCCACTGAGATCTGTGTCTGCCAGTCCAGGCCAGGCATACTGCGGGACTCCTGTCCATCGGCTGCCTCACACTCCCCCCCGCCTGGCTCCCTGCCCCAGTCAGTCTCCCCTAAACCTGGTCACTAGTGAGGTGAGCGACGCCAGGCATGGCCAGAGCCCAGTGAGCTAGTGCACACCCCAAAACTGTCTCTGTAACACCCACGGGAGTTCTGTGAGCAAGAAGCTGACATCTCCGAACACAGTTTCCTGTGGCTCCATGTTCCATTCTGACACTCGGAGCACATTTTCTGCACGCTGCCTGGCTGTGTGCTAGAGCCTACAGGTCTCTGAGCAGCACCCAAGCACAAGAGTTTTGCTTTCAAGGTTCCAGCACTTTGGCCACTTCTTTCTCACACGCTAGTAAAGGAACGTTCAAAATTCTCCAAGCCAGGCTGCAGCAGTACGTGAACCGTGAACTTCCTGATGTGCAAGCTGGTTCTGGAAAAGGCAGAGGAATCGGAAATCAAACTGTCAACATCTGCTGGATCATTGAAAAAGCAAGAGAGTTCCAGAAAAACATCTCTTTCTGCTTTATTGACTATGCCAAAGCCTTTGACTGTGTGGATCACAATAAACTGTGGNGTCACCTTCACAGACGCAGGGTGCACTGACGCAGAATACTCTGGCCACCAGATGTGAAGAGCTAACTCATCGGAAAAGCCCCTGATGCTGGAAAAGATCGAGGGATGACAGTGGATGAGATGGCTGGATGGCATCACCGAGTCAATGGACATGAATCTGAGCAAACTCTGGGAGACAGTGAGGGACAGGGGAGCCTGGCGTGCTGCAGTCCACGGGGTCAAAAAGAGCTGGACACAACTGAACAAGCTATCACTGTATCACTTTTAGACAAAATGCAGATTAACAGATCTATCATTTCACAGCACATAATAAAGCGGTCAGAGAGATGAGACTGTTCAGAAGGTAGACATCATCAAGGTGGGATCTAAAGGTGGGAAGGAATGGTTGAGTGTGTATAAAGTTATTAGAAGGATCTGGGAAGACTGTCTCCATACTGAGATAATAGTACTGGCACAGTCTATCTGATGGAACTACTTTGGATCACTAGTCTATCCAAAGGTTTTCAATTCCCAGGAGAAGACTTAAAATGTCGTTAATTTCAGTCAGTTTGGGCCCTTAACTCAGCAGTGGCTTCCTATCCCCACTCCTCATTTTTGCCTCAGGAAGGTTTGTGCTCAGAGGTTAACTTATACAGCTGAGTGAGGACAATGACACAGCGAGGTCAACGTCACTGAAAGTTGGCTGTTCCCAGTTCTAGAAATCCAAGTCACAGCACAGCGGGAAGCACCACATAAGAGTGGTCACATGCAGAAACAAGGAGGCAGAGAGAAAACGGGGACAGTGCTTTTACTGCTCAGACAGGGGGCGGAAGGGGAAAACATCCTATGAGGGCAGAGGGGACTTTAACGTGCACCTGAGAGCTAAGCTGCGGGGAAGATGCAAGCCCCTCCGGCCCTGAGAGGAACAGACGCCAAGCAGACAGCCGTGCTCAAGTCTCAGAACGCAACCCCAACAGCTCGAGGAGCAGCTTGTGTGTAACCAGTGGGGGCAAAGTGGGCAATAAAGACCTCGTTCTTCAAATACTGGGAATCTCGATTTTGATGGAGATCAGTGGAGATATAACTCCAGAAAGAATGAAGGGATGGAGCCAAAGCAAAAACAATACCCAGTAGGTGATGGACAGGGAGGCCTGGCGTTCTGTGATTCATGGGGTCGCAAAGAGTCGGACACGACTGAGCGAGTGAACTGAATGAGAAGGCTTCTGTATTTTGGCAACTGTTCTTCCTGGTGTGAACAATAGATTCATCAGTCTTTTCTGGGGCTGAACCGTCTGAGTCCCTTTCACCCAGCAGACTCATCCTTCTCAAATGGGGTCATGTAGCCCGCCACCACCCTCAGACTCAAGGCCACAGGTCTCCTTCAGCCTCCTCCTCTAGCTGATACAGCAGGAGGACCTGAAGGAGAGTGATGGGCACAACCGAAATGCTTACACCAGGAGGTAAGTGGATCAGGAAGAGAAGAGCCAACTTCTCAGGCACATGCCTGACTTCTCCCTGGGACCATTCAGAAATCAAGGAAAGAGAGGCCCCACACAACATCCCTTGTGCCCAGAAATCTACATCATGGGCACCTGCAAGGGAAAAAAAATCAGTTTCTCCATTTTATGAACCCAGAAATACCTCTCTGAGGCAGGTGAAGATCTACCCACCTTCTTACCTTTTGAAACATGAGGAAAAATAAAAAACTGTTTTTCTAAAAGATTAAAAGGTTTTACTGTTTTCAGGAGGAACACCTGTGATGGTTTGTAAACTGGCTTGCCAATGATCAAATGGCTCTCCAAGTTTCCTACCCCCTGAGCCAGGACTTCTGAAAATATGTCGCATAATTTTGGTTTTTATGACACATTAGAAAAAAAAATAGAAACCATAAACAAGATGAATAGACAACATACAGACTGGGAAAAAATATCTGCAAATGATGCAACCAACAAGGGTTTAATTTCCAAAATATACAAACAGCTCATACAACTCAATAACAAAAAAAACCACACAACCCAATCAAAAAATGGGCAGAAGACCTAAACAGACATTTCTCCAAAAAAGACATATAGATGGCCAAAAAGCATTTGAAAAGATGCTCAACACTGTTAATTATTAGAGAAATGCAACTCAAAACCCTGATGGGGTCCTACCTCAAACCAGTCAGAATGGCCGTCATCAAAAAGTCTACAAATAACAAATGCTGGAGAGGATGTGGGGGACAAGCAAAACACAAATTTACATTTCTATACTGTTGGTGGGAATGTAAATTGGTACAGCTGCCATGGAGAACAGTGTGGAGGTTCCTTAAAAAACTGAGATAGAGTTGCCATAAGATCCAGCAGTCACACTCCTGAGTACACACCCGATTCGGTTCAGTTCAGCTGCTCAGTCATCTCTGACTCTTTAGGAGTCCATGGACTGCATCACCCCAGGCTTCCCAGTCCATCACCAACTCCCAGAGCTTGCTCACACTCATGTCCGTCAAGTCGGTGATGCCATTCAACCATCTCAGCCTCTGTCGTCCCCTTCTCCTCCTGCCTTCAATCTTTCCCAGCATCAGGGTCTTTTCCAATGAGTCAGTTCTTCGCATCAGATGGCCAAAATATTGGAACGTCAGCATCAGTCCTTTCAATGAATATTCAGGACTGATCTCCTTTAGGATGGACTGGCTGGATCTCCTTGCAGTCCAAGGGACTCTCAAGAGTCTTCTCCAATGACACAGTTCAAAAGCACCAGTTCTGCCTTTTACCTCAGTGCAGCCAAGAAAGCAGCATGAGTCACCAGCAGCTCCACTGGAGCCATCAAGAAAATCCGGCCAGGGTTCTTGCTCTTGCCGGGTCTGCTCAAACCGGCACAGTCTGATCCGGAAATACGGCCTCAATAGTGCCGCCGGTGTTTCCGCCAGTATGTGAAGGACATTGCCATCCAGCCATCTCATCCTCTGTCATCCCCTTCTCCTCCTGCCCCCAATCCCTCCCAGCATCAGGGTCTTTTCCAATGAGTCAACTCTTCGCATGAGGTGGCCAAAGTACTGGAGTTTCAGCTTTAGCATCATTCCTTCCAAAGAAATCCCAGGGCTGATCTCCTTCAGAATGGACTGGTTGGATCTCCTTGCAGTCCAAGGGACTCTCAAGAGTCTTCTCCAACACCACAGTTCAAAAGCATCGATTCTTCAGCACTCAGCTTTCTTCACAGTCCAACTCTNGGGCTGATCTCCTTCAGAATGGACTGGTTGGATCTCCTTGCAGTCCAAGGGACTCTCAAGAGTCTTCTCCAACACCACAGTTCAAAAGCATCGATTCTTCAGCACTCAGCTTTCTTCACAGTCCAACTCTCACATCCATACATGACCACTGGAAAAACCATAGCCTTGACTAGATGGACCTTTGTTGGCAAAGTAATTTTCTCTGTTTTTCAATATGCTATCTAGGTTGGTCGTAACTTTTCTTCCAAGGAGTAAGCGTCTTTTAATTTCATGGCTGCAATCACCATCTGCAGTGATTTTGGAGCCCCCCAAAAATAAAGTCTGACACTGTTTCCACTTTTTCCCCATCTATTTCCCATGAAGTGATGGGACCAGATGCCATGATCTTCATTTTCTGAATGTTGAGCTCTAAGTCAACTTTTCACTCTCCTCTTTCACTTTCATCAAGAGGCTTTTTAGTTCCTCTTCATCAACCTTAGGCGGAAATAATACTAGCTCTTTGTATATAAAAGAAAAGTTTTTAAAACTTAAAAAAAAAAAAAGCCTCAGTTTTTCGGTGCTCAGCTTTCCTTATAGTCCAACTCTTACATCCATACATGACTACTGGAAAAACCATACCTTTCACTAGACAGACCTTTGTTGGCACTGTATATGTTTGTCATAGCTTTTCTTCCAAGAAGCAAGTGTCTTTTAATTTCATGGCTGCAGTCACCATCTGCAGTGATTTTGGAGTCCAAGAAAATAAAGTCTGTCACTGTTTCCATTGTTTCCCAATCTATTTGCCATGAAGTTATGGGGCTGGATGCCATGATTGTAGTTTTCTGAATGTTGAGTTTTAAACCAGCTTTTTCACTCTCCTCTTTCACTTTCATCAAGAGGTTCTTTAGTTCCTCTTCTCTCTCTGCCATAAGGGTGGTGTCATCTGCATATCTGGGGTTATTGATATTTCTCCCTGGAATCTTGATTCCAGCTTGTGCCTTCTCCAGTCTGGCATTTTGCTTGATGTACTCTGCATATAAGTTAAATAAGCAAGATGACAATATACAACCTTGATGTACTCCTTTCCCAATTTAGGAACAGTCCACTGTTCCATGTCTGGTTCTAACTGTTGCTTCTTGACCTGCACACAGGTTTCACAGGAGGCAGGTAAGGTAATCTGGTATTCCCATCTCTAAGAATTTTCCACAGTTTGCTGTGATCCACCCAGTCAAAGGCTTTAGCATAGTCAATGAAGCAGATGTTTTTCTGGAATTCTCTTGCTTTTTTAATGATCCAACAGATGTTGGCAATTTGATCTCTGGTTCCTCTGTCTTCTCTAAAACCAGCTTAAACATCTGGAAGTTCTCAGTTCATGTACTACTGAAGTCTGGCTGGAGAATTTTGAGCATTACTTTGCTAGCATGTGAGATGTGTGCAATCATGTAGTAGTTTGAATATTCTTTGGCATTGCCTTTCTTTGGGATTGGAATAAAAACTGATCTTTTCCAGTCCTGTGGCCACTGTTGAGTTTTCCAAATTTGCTGACAGTGAATGCAGCATCATCATTTAGGATTTGAAATAGCTCATCTGGAATTGCATCACCTCCACTAGCTTTGTTCATAGTGATGCTTCCTAAGGCCCACTTGACTTCACACTCCAGGATATCTGGCTCTAGATGAGTGAGCAGACCATCGTGGTTACCTGGGTCATTAAGATCTTTTTTGTATAGTTCTTCTGTGTATTCTTGCCACCTTTTCTTAATATCTTTTGCTTCTGTTAGGTCCATCCATTTCTGTTCTTTATTGTGCCTATCTTTGCATGAAACATTCCCTTGGTATCCCTAATGTTCTTGAGATCTCTCGTCTTTCCCATTCTATTATTTTCCTCTATTTCTTTTCATCAATCACTTCAGAAGGCTTTATCTCTCCTTGCTATTCTTTGGAACTCTGCATTCAGATGGGTGTATCTTTTCTCTTCTCTTTTGCCGTTAGTGTCTCTTCTTTTCTCAGCTATTTGTTGAGGCCTTCTCAGACAACCATTTTCTTTCTCTATAAAATGAGCATAATAACCTCAAGGGTTGGCTTTTGGGATTAAATGATGTAATCTATGTAAAACACTTGGACCAGTACTCTAAGCACTATGATTGGAACAGTAAGCACCAGAAGAGTTGGCTGTTATCAGTTACTAACAGTCTGACAGGTAGTTAGCCCTCAATAAACAGGGGTAATGGCAGTAATGGGGACCTCCTTCAAAGGACTTCCGCCAGGACTGTTGTGCTCAGTGCCCCTAACCCCACGCCAGGCCACTGTCAACCCCTGCCCCCACGGAGACTCCCAGCCACTCATAGGCAAGTCTGGGTCAGTCTCTGGTGGGGTCACTGCTCCTTTCTCCTGGGCCCTGGCACGCATGAGGTTTTGTCTGTACCCTCCAAAAGGGCATACAAGATGGCAGAGTAGAAGGACGTGCACTCATTTTCTCCTGTGAGAACTCCAAAGTTACAACTAACCACTGAGCAACCACCAACAGGAGAAGGTTGGATCCCATCAAAAAAAGATACTCCATGTCCAAGGGCAAAGGATAGGCCCCAACAAGATGGTAGGAGGGGTGAAATCACGTTTAGAATCAATCTCCATACCCACCAGAGACGCTCGGAGGGCTCAGACAAAACTTAGGGTGCACCAGGACCCAGGGACCCCACAGAGAATGAGACAGGCCTGCCTTGGAGTGTTTGTCTCCTGTGGAGGTGCGGGTCAGCAGTGGCCTGCTGCGAGGACAGGGGCTCTGGGTGCGGCAGAGCTGGGAGGTGTGGCGTGTGTCCCAGATAACCCACAAACTGGAGAGAAAGTATGCCAAAGAAGTTTCACTGCTGTGGCAGTTCTAGCGCCCACACGTATTTCCCAACCTGGGTTACCAAAGGGGAAGGGAGGGAGGGAGAGAGGGACAAATAAGATACTTGAGATTAACAGGTATGTATTTAATATTCCATTATAATGGAAAAGAATATGAAAAAGAAAAATTAATATGCATACATATATATAAGTATATAAAACTGAGTCATTTTGCTATTTATCAGAAACATAACATTGTAAATCAACCATACTTCAATTTAAAAATAGATAAACTATCTACCATCATCTCTAAGATAGTGAGGTTCTCATATGCCTGGGAACTAGGAACTGGACTAGGTCATTTTCACATATTTTTACCTAATTTAATCCTTACAAGTAGGGTTTATGGTCCCCATTTTGTAGCTTTCTCCCATACAAGATACAATCTATGTTTCAATGCTTTCACCCCTGTTTGGTACCAAGGTTAAGAGGAGCCCCTCCAACTATGAATCTAAGAATTACCCAAAAATGTAGAGAAGTCAAAAGCTTGGTCCCCAAGCTGGGAGTCCAGTCTCCAATTTTCATTTGAAATCCTTTCTGTAACTTCTTCCCATCACAGATCCAACAACTGAAAATATCTACCAAATTGTACTTAAGCACTGATTCATTTCTTTCATTTTAATTAATCAATTTAGTTTTTGGTTTTTAATAAAATTACTTGTTTTAATTTTAAATGAAAGACATAAAATATAATGCCAAATTGACATCATTGCAGATGAAAGCAAAAAAACAGATTTAACCTCTAAATATTTCAGTGGGTACTTCCTATAAAGCAAGGACACTCTCATCATAACAGTACAACCATTAAACCCAGGAAATTAATACATCACTACCTTTTAATCTACAGTCCCATTCAAAACTTGTCAATTGTCCAAAACCAAAAACAAAATTTCTGGCCCAGAATGGCATTTGGTTGTCACATCTCTTCAATATGAAATAGTTTCTCAGTCTTTCCTTGGCCTCCAGGACCTATGACAATTTGAGGAGCACAGGCCAATTATTTAGTAAAATCTCCCTAAATGTGGGTTAACTGATGTTTCCTTCTGAGTAGATTCAGGTTATTCATCTTTGCTAGGAACAGCACAGAAGTGATACTGGTTTCTTCTCACTCCATCGTACCAGGAGGCACACTTTGTCATCTTACTGGGGATGTTCATTTTGATCCCCTGCTTTTTAAAATGCAATATCAGTCAGTCAGTCAGTCAGTTCAGTTGCTCAGTCGTGTCCGACTCTTTGCGACCCCACGAATCACAGCACACCAGGCCTCCCTGTCCATCACCATCTCCCAGAGTTCACTCAGACTCACGTCCATCGAGTCCGTGATGCCATCCAGCCATCTCATCCTCGGTCGTCCCCTTCTCCTCCTGCCCCCAATCCCTCCCAGGATCAGAGTCTTTTCCAATGAGTCAACTCTTCGCATGAGGTGGCCAAAGTACTGGAGTTTCAGCTTTAGCATCATTCCTTCCAAAGAAATCCCAGGGCTGATCTCCTTCAGAATGGACTGGTTGGATCTCCTTGCAGTCCAAGGGACTCTCAAGAGTCTTCTCCAACACCACAGTTCAAAAGCATCAATTCTTCAGCACTCAGCTTTCTTCTTCACAGTCCAACTCTCACATCCATACATGACCAC
>SJYX01018496.1:152041-206615 GCA_006410675.1 Oreotragus oreotragus
GAGGTCAGTGGCGGCCGGGAGGAGACACCCCGCGTCTGAGGTCAGGGCGGCGGCCGGGAGGAGCTACCCCGTGTCCGAGGTCAGGGGCGGCCAGGAAGAGACACCCCACGTCCGAGGCCAGGGGCGGCCGGGAGAAGCCACCTTGCGTCCGAGGCCAGGGGTGGTGACCCGGAGGAGCCACCCTGAGCCCGAGGCCAGGGGCGGCAGCTGGGAGAAGCCACCCACGCCGAAGCCACGGCCGGCGGCCGGGAGGAGCAACCCGACGAGCAGGGGCTGCGCAGGCGCAGGAGGGCCTAGAGGAGCCGTCCCACGCTGAAGGTCAGGAACTGCGGCGGTAAGGAGATACCCCTCGTCCAAGGTAAGGAGCAGCCGTGAAGAGACAACCCACGCCCAAGGTAAGAGAAACCCAAGTAAGATGGTAGGTGTTGCAAGAGGGCATCAGAGGGCAGACACACTGAAACCATACTCACAGAAAACTAGTCAATCTAATCACACTAGGAGCAGGGCCTTGTCTAACTCAATGAAAGCAAGCCATGTCTGCAGGGCAACTCAAGGCAGGCGGGTCATGGCGGAGAGGTCTGACAAAATGCAGTATGCTCTGCCTTATTTAATAAAATGTGGACTGAGTAACTCTGGGTGAGTATGAGTAGACAGTGTCCTGAGTTAGAGCCCTGGCTCACTGGCCTGACTCTGCCACTGTGTCCAGCCTCGGACGAGCCACTTGCCCTCTGGACATCAGTTTTCCCAGACTGTAAAGACAAGAACATTGGAGACGCTACTCTTTCAAACCCTCTCAGCCCTGCCTCCTTGTAATTCTGTACAGAAGTCGCCTTTTCCTCTCACTCATAGCCCGGCTGTTTGTCCTCAGAATAGCACAGATAACACTGAGCATGGAAGACCCTCCTCACTGTGTTGACCTCAGCCATGCCTCAGTTCAGTCGCTCAGTTGTGTCTGACTCTTTGAGACCCCATGAATCGCAGCACGCCAGGCCTCCCTGTCCATCACCATCTCCCAGAGTTCACTCAGACTCGCATCCATCGAGTCAGTGATGCCATCAGCCATCTCATCCTCTGTCATCCCCTTCTCCTCCTGCCCCCAATCCCTCCCAGCATCAGGGTCTTTTCCAATGAGTCAACTCTTCGCATGAGGTGGCCAAAGTACTGGAGTTTCAGCTTTAGCATCATTCCTTCCAAAGAAATCCCAGGGCTGATCTCCTTCAGAATGGACTGGCAAGTCATAAAGTCCCTTCTGTGCACCTAGTACTATGTTAAGTGTGGAGAGGTTCAGAAACGAATGACATTATTCACAGCTGCAAAAAAATGTAACTATAGAAGCATTTTAATTATATATTTGCTGCTGCCGCCACTGCTATTTCCAATGTTTCCTTATCATCGTTCTCCATGACTATTCAATACAACCATATAGAAACTAACACTTCCTTAGTACTTACTAAGTGTCAGACATTGGAATACTTTTATCTCCCAATTTCCATTTAACAAATGGAAACAACTTGCCTAAGTAAGGTCAAAAGTTGACCTTAGAGAGTGACAGAGCAGGACTTCAGGCCTTCCAGGCTCTAGAATCTGAGTTCTTTGGCCACATCATGCTCCCTTTAACCCTGTTTACTTTGAAACCAGCTATGGAGATCCAACCAGTCCATTCTAAAGGAGATCAGCCCTGGGAGTTCTTTGGAAGGAATGATGCTAAAGCTGAAACTCCAGTACTTTGGCCACCTCATGCGGAGAGGGAGGCCTGGCATTATGGACACGGAGGCCTGGCATGCTGCAATTCATGGGGTTGCAAAGAGTCAGACATGACTGAGCAACTGAACTGAACTGATGCTAGTTATCTATAGCTACATGACCAACCACCCCAAAACTTAGTGGTTGAAAACAGAGTATGATCCTCCCCCATGGTTCTGTTGGTCATCTAGGCTCAGCTGGGCAGTGCTCACCTGGAGTCTCCTGTGTGGACACCAGGAAACTGCAGCTAAGGCTGCATGCTAGTTATCTATAGCTACATGACCAACCACCCCAAAACTTAGTGGTTGAAAACAGAGTATGATCCTCCCCCATGGTTCTGTTGGTCATCTAGGCTCAGCTGGGCAGTGCTCACCTGGAGTCTCCTGTGTGGACACCAGGAAACTGCAGCTAAGGCTGCAGTCTTCCGAAGGCTCAGCTGGGCTGGATGGCCACAGCACACACATTGCTAGCAGTCAACGCTGGCTGTCAGCAACGAGCTCAGCAGGGACTGTCAACCAGAGCACTTTCCAGTGGGCTCCCTCTGGGCTTCTGGCTTCTCCCAGCAGGGCAGCTGCATTCCAAAAGGGAGCTCGCCAAGAACCAGTGTCCCAAGAGACCAAGGCTGAACGTGCACAGAGCTCCTGGTGACCGAGCCCCAGAAGTCAGGCTGCATCACTTCCACCGTGTCCTGTCCACCAGAAACAAGCCGCTGAGCCTGCCCACATTCCAGGAGAGGGGACTGCTCACAGGTGTGAAGGCTCAGAGGGATGGCTCCTTAGGAGGTCATCTTTGGGGACAAGCAAACACATTCCCTCACCCCATAGTAAATTACAAATTATTTAAAATTTTCTTTATGATACTCTAAATATACTCCTATATATATATTTGTAATGACAAAATAAATATATTAAAACATATAATACGTAATCAGCATGCCAAAAACATATTTATATTATACATGTATGTGTGTGTGCATACACACATATGCAACTAGAAGAAAATGTGTATTTTTGAAATACTTCTCCATATTTTCAAAATGGACATGTATTGCTTTTAAATTAAAAATGTTTCTAAAGGGACTAATTAACTACCTCACAGAAAATACCCATTTTCTGGCAAAGTCGATCAGATTTAAGGCATTCTGCCATGACCTCAAGCTTCCCAGGTGCTAGCAATAAAGAACCTGCCTGCCAATCCAGGTAAGAGACACTAGTTCAATCCCTGGGTCAGGAAGATCTCCTGGAGGTGGGCATGGCAACTCACTCTAGTGTTCTTGCCTGGAGAATCCCATGGACGTAGGAGCGTGGTGGGCTACAATCCATAGGATCGCAAAAGAGCTGGACACGACTGAAGCAACTCAGCAACCATACCAGGCTCTTTAAGAGTCTTCTTGAAGTAGCCAGAGTTACTCGTTTATACTCTTTCTCCTAAGACAAGTCCTTCTAGAGACTTCTGTCTTTCTCCTACTTCACCATAAGGTGGTTTTCTGGATTTCCAAATACGTGTTTTTAAAAAAGAAAAAGCAGACAGTAAGCTAGGAGTTACTCTCGTCTGGTTTCTTTTTCCTATTACGTGTTAGTTGCCAGGTCATATTCGACTCTTTTGCGACCCTATGGATTGTAGCCCACCAGGCTGCTCTGTCCATGGGATTTCCCAGACAAGAATACTGGAATAGGTTGCCATTTCCTTCTCCAGGGGATCTTCTTGACCCAGGGATCAAACCCTCATCTCCTGCACTGGCAGGTGGATTCTTTACGGCTGAGCCACCTGGGAAGCCGTTCCTGTTATTTATCTAATTGCATTTATGCTATATTTTCCCCATCTCCTCTTGCTGAGGACATCTTGGAAGTTACAGGCAAATGGCAGGTGCTCTGGGAATCTGAAAAGCTTATAAAAACCCTCAGGTCTATTGGGATGAGCCCCTCAGAGGCCAAACTGCCCCACTCCAGTACTCTTGCCTGGAAAATCCCATGGATGGAGGATCCTGGTGGGCTGCAGTCCATGGGGTCACGAAGAGTCGGACACAACTGAGTGACTTCACTTTCACTTTTCACTTTCATGCATTGGAGAAGGAAATGGCAACCCACTCCAGTGTTCTTGCCTGAAGAATCCCAGGGGCGGGGGAGCCTGCTGGGCTGCCGTCTATGGGGTCGCACAGAGTAAGACACGACTGAAGCGACTTAGCAGCAGCAGTCGCAGCAGAGCTCCAGGCCTAGAGGAATCCCCAAAAGATTAGCTATAAGATACATGAGAGTGGGAGAGCACAGACAGGAAAGCTCAGGCAAGGGAGCTATAGCCCGAGGCAGAGCAATTCTCCCCACCCCTGTCAGGTGAGCAGCTATGTAAACCTCCGGTGGACCGTGATGGCTGAAGGCAGTAAGATGCCACAGCCCCGAACACAGAGACCATCTAAACCCAACACCAAAGGCAGCCAGGGGGCCTCCCTCCGAGTCATGTCCACCAAAGGACACTGGTGAGCCTGGACTGGACACTTCTGGAATTGAGTATGGAGAGAGCAGGGAACACAGGCAGCAGATGAAGAAACAGGCACCGAGTTCTTCCCAAAGGAAGGCCAGCGCCAACCACACGGGTGTCCGTGAGCAGAGTCCACACGCATCAGAGGTTCTGGGAGCCTGAGGAGGCTAATGTGTTGAGTCAGTTGGTGCTATTTTTACCCAGTCACTTTCCAACCATAAACCCACACTTCAGATTTCATTGTTTGGGGTGGATTAAGAAATTCGACTTGGCCTTTCTTGTGGTTTAATTTCCTGAATGCCTGCATCAAGGAAAAAGTTCGGCATTCCTACGGAAATATATGACATTTAACCTTTTCTTGGCATGAGGGCATCCAGTGACTGGAGGCTGGCCTGTTCTCTAAACCTGCCCTGCTCTCATTAAGCAGAGAGGCCAGGGGCTGCCCCTTTTCTCCCCTACTCAGAGGTCAGTGTTTATGGTCCGGCTCCTGGAATGCTGGATCAGGGCAAATGTACCTTATGAATATTCCAGTCCAGCATTAGGAGACGAAGTTCCCCCTGAACAATTCACCTAACAGTTACCTGTGACATTATTCAAGTCCCCAGTGATGAACATCCAAGTAAAGAGCCTGGTAACTGTCAGTGAGGGAAGACTTGAACAATCTTGAAACTATTTCCAAATGATTTTCCAACTACAAAGCCAGGAGTGTCTGTGACTGGTCACAGAAACAGCAAACACATACCAAGAAAAAAAGAATGTTCCTCTTCTGTGGGAGCGAGGGCAATTTTACTTCTTTTTAAAATACTTCTACCTCCACTTACATCTGAAGTGCAGCCATGACGCTTGGTAACTGAAACTTCTTGAATATAAACAAGGTCTCTACAACTTTAGGGTCTTCCCGACTGTCAAAAGCATTTTGAGCTCAGGCAGAGCTGTGAGGTTCTAATCAAGGACAGACTTTCTCTTTTTCGAAAGAAAAATCTGGACCTGCACCAAATTTTCCTTCTGCATCTAATGAGAGGCTTCAGATGCTGTCATAAAAATGGAAACTCAATATTGCTAGAATCAAACCACTCAGGAGGGAAGAGGCTCCCCTAAGAAGCTGATCTCTAGGCACTGGTTGGCATGAGCATAGCCGAGCACTCCCTCCAGGCCCAGGGCAGTGCCACACCAGCCCCACTGAGGCACTGCCCCTCCAGCAGCACCCACAGCCAGTGCCCCCTGCACACAGTTCTAGGACACCAGAAACCTCCCTGTTCACGACAAACAAATCAGCATTCTTTCGATGGGTCAACAAATAGTTATTATTCCCCACTGTATGCCAGGCACTTCTCCCCACTGCAGACACAGTAGGGAAACGGGAGGCCAGGGCTCCGCTTCTGTGTCACTGTCAGTCTGCACAGGACGACTTCAGACAGCAGTAGGGGCTGTGGGGATGAAACTCAGTGTCGGGGCAACGTGACACTGTGGGGGGCCCTGAAACGGGGGCATGCAGAGAGGGCCACTGGAACAAGCAGCACCTGAGTTGAGACCTGCAAGATGGGGAAACGGAGATGCAATGATCTGGGGGAAGAGAAGGCAAAGGGAGCACGAGTGAAAACTCAGGAAATACCTTTAGCACACATGAGTAGAGAAAGGGGAGAGAAGTGTGGCAGTTGGAGCCAAAGGACAAAGCAGGTACCAAACCTGCCAGAGGCTTCAGGCAGGGCATCGGAGCAGCTGGATTTGACAACGTCCCCTGCAGAAGGCAACGGACACCATCATGAGAAATGCTGGGCTGGATGAAGCACAAGCTGGAATCAAGATTGCTGGGAGAAACATTAATAACCTTAAAAGCCTCTCAATGAAAGTGAGAGAGGAGAGTGAAAAAGTTGGCTTAAAGCTCAACATTCAGAAAATGAAGATCATGGCATCCAGTCCCATCACTTCATGGCAAATAGATGGGGAAACAGTGGAAACAGTGGCTGACTTTATTTTGGGGGCTCCAAAATCACTGCACATGGTAATTGCAGCCATGAAATTAAAAGACACTTACTCCTTGGAAGAAAAGTTATGACCAACCTAGATAGCATATTCAAAAGCAGAGACATTACTTTGCCAACAAAGGTCTGTTTAGTCAAGGCTATGGTTTTTCCAGTGATCATGTATGGATGTGAGAGTTGGACTGTGAAGAAGGCTGAGCGCCGAAGAATTGATGCTTTTGAACTGTGGCATTGGAGAAGACTCTTGAACTACAAGGAGATCCAACCAGCCCATCCTGAAGGAAATCAGTCCTGGGTGTTCATTGGAAGGACTGATGTTGAAGCTGAAACTCCAGTACTTTGGCCACCTGATGCAAAGAGCTGACTTATTTGAAAAGACCCTGATGCTGGGAAAGATTGAGGGCAGGATGAGAAGGGGACGACAGAGGATGAGACGATTAGATGGCATCGCCAACTCAATGGACGTGAGTTTGGGTAGGCTCCAGGAGTTGGTGATGGACAGGGAGGCCTGGCGTACTGTGGTTCATGGGGTCGCAAAGAGTCGGACACGACTGAGTGACTGAACTGAACTGAACCGAACCTGCAGAAAGCAATGACCACCCACTCCAGTATTCTTGCCTCGAGAATCCCATGGGCAGAGCAGCCTGGTGGGCTACAGTCCATGAGGTCACAAAGAGTCGAACATGACTGAGTGACTAAGCACCGCTCAGTCGACCTGGCTCCTCTGTGGCTGTGTCGCCACACGGCTGTCCTGGTACCTAATGGACGTGCCACTTGGGCTGCTGGCTGTGCTCAACCACCGCCGCCCACGAGGGACCCACTTCATCACCTAGCCTCTGTGAGGCTGGGGTCGAGACAGAGGACTCGCTGCCTATTCCTGGAGAAGACAAAGCCAGGAAGGCTTAGGGACGCGCGTGCTCCTTGTCGTGGTGGACTGGGTCTGACCCTGGCCTGGCCCTCCTCTGTGCTATCACAGCAAGTCCCTTCCTCTCACCAACTGAGCTGAGAAAAGCTACACATTCAGGCAAACCAAGGCATACTGAGGGTGGGGAAATGACACCAAGAGTCCCCTCCACCTTCCATATGTTAATACCCTGGAGGGATCAGGCTAAATGATCACTAAGAGCAGAAATGCCTGAAAAGTGGCCACAAAAGGACTATCTGCAGTCTAACAGCCAACGGGCAAGGAGTAGGGGGTGAGTGTCCGTGTGTATCAATTCATGCAATTATTAACTGACTAAACATATAATACCTGGGACACTGATTCGGATAAGCAAAACAAGGTCCCTACCCTCAAACTGCTGACAGACTAGTGGTAGAAATTAATTAACAACAATAAGGATCTCAGGAAGCCTGAGCCAAGTGTCCAGGGAGGGAGAGGCAGTGCTGTGGGTGCAGTGAGGAGGCTGCTTTGCAGAGAGATGGTATTTGCAGGGGGGAGGGAGGCAGGTTGCCTGCGTCTGCACCAGCTGCCTAACAAATGCCAGGGAAGCCTAAACCATGGACGCTGACTTTCTCAGTTCCGGAGGATGGAGGCCATGATCAAGGTGGCGGCAGATTCGGTTTCTGACGAGAGCTCTCATGCCAGATTGCAGATGCCACCTTCTCTCTGTGAACTCACAGGGCCTTTCCTCTGGGCTCACTCAGAGAGACAGTGCTCTGCTGTGGCTCCCTCTTGATAAGACATCAATCCAATCAGGAGGCCAGGATCCCATTATAACCTCATTTAACCCTAATGACTCCCAACAGCCTCATCTCCAAATACCATCACATTGGAGGCTAAGGAATTTGAGGGGATATAGTCCAGTTCACAACAGACTTTGAAAGGCAGATAGGAAGCAGAGTCTGTCTATGTGGGAACAGGCATTAGAGAAGGAGAGACCAGCAATAGCAAAGGCAGGGACATGAAAGCCTAGAAGGCTTGCTGGAAGAGTAGAAAGTGAGACAGTTTGCCTGGAGTAAAGGATACATGAGGGGCGCAGGGGAAGATAAGGCTGGAAAGGCAGTCTGGGGACACTTTACGAAGATACATTCAGGCAAACCAAGGCATACTGAGGGTGGGGAAATGACACCAAGAGTCCCCTCCACCTTCCATATGTTAATACCCTGGAGGGATCAGGCTAAATGATCACTAAGAGCAGAAATGCCTGAAAAGTGGCCACAAAAGGACTATCTGCAGTCTAACAGCCAACGGGCAAGGAGTAGGGGGTGAGTGTCCGTGTGTATCAATTCATGCAATTATTAACTGACTCAACATATAATACCTGGGACACTGATTCGGATAAGCAAAACAAGGTCCCTACCCTCAAACTGCTGACAGACTAGTGGTAGAAATTAATTAACAACAATAAGGATCTCAGGAAGCCTGAGCCAAGTGTCCAGGGAGGGAGAGGCAGTGCTGTGGGTGCAGTGAGGAGGCTGCTTTGCAGAGAGATGGTATTTGCAGGGGGGAGGGAGGCAGGTTGCCTGCGTCTGCACCAGCTGCCTAACAAATGCCAGGGAAGCCTAAACCATGGACGCTGACTTTCTCAGTTCCGGAGGATGGAGGCCATGATCAAGGTGGCGGCAGATTCGGTTTCTGACGAGAGCTCTCATGCCAGATTGCAGATGCCACCTTCTCTCTGTGAACTCACAGGGCCTTTCCTCTGGGCTCACTCAGAGAGACAGTGCTCTGCTGTGGCTCCCTCTTGATAAGACATCAATCCAATCAGGAGGCCAGGATCCCATTATAACCTCATTTAACCCTAATGACTCCCAACAGCCTCATCTCCAAATACCATCACATTGGAGGCTAAGGAATTTGAGGGGATATAGTCCAGTTCACAACAGACTTTGAAAGGCAGATAGGAAGCAGAGTCTGTCTATGTGGGAACAGGCATTAGAGAAGGAGAGACCAGCAATAGCAAAGGCAGGGACATGAAAGCCTAGAAGGCTTGCTGGAAGAGTAGAAAGTGAGACAGTTTGCCTGGAGTAAAGGATACATGAGGGGCGCAGGGGAAGATAAGGCTGGAAAGGCAGTCTGGGGACACTTTACGAAGATTCCAGTGCCAGGTCTTGGCAGGAAACCAGAAAAGTTACTGATCATAAGACTAACAAGATCAGGCCTGCATGCAGAAGGCATGCCCCCCCCCCAAGCCAGACTAGGGAGGGAAACAGTTAAAAGGCAGAGGCAGGAGGCAAGACCAGAGAGGTCTCTGCTTTAACGTCACAGCTCAGAATGGTGTGCTGCTGTGGACACATGAGTTTAAGCTTCTCTGGGACTGTCTGGCTGGACTCACCCAGTTTGGTGGGGAACAAAGTTGAGGTCCCTTTACCTGGGGCTGTGAGCCCCAAACTCCCCACTGGGTACCAAGAAATCATACGAGTCTCCTGACAAAAGCACTTCTCTGCTCTCAACTGCCCAGTGGGGACAATGCACACACTGTCAGCTAGGAGGTGGGCCACACACAGCCTCCCGTGGCCACAAAGACCCGGGGCTCCAAAGAAAGCATTCCGAAGACATGGGCGCTCTCTGCAGCTAGGCCGAAGTCGACTGCCCCTCACCTGATCAAACCTCCCTAAGTCCATCGCGGCTGACTCCAGAGATGGGGAAACTTCAAGACCAGAAGGAGAGCTGCCCAAGCCACTCGCTGCCCTGCTCTCCACTGGGCTCTCAGCTGGAGAGAAGAGGGAGGGGCCACCAGAGGCCCCAGGGAGCTGGACACACCCTGCGAGCCTCAGGCCGCAGTCCTGACAGCACAGACCAGACCCTGCGGTTTCCCGAGAGGCCGGGAAGCTGTGGCAGTCACGCATGCTCCACCCCGCGGTGGTGGAGTCCACTTCGTCACCTGCAGAACCCCTCAGGCCCCCATGGGCTCTCACCCTACAATAACCATCACAGCACACACGCCAGGGAGGCAGCTGACCTCAGGGGCTCCTGATGCCAAACAACACTGAGGTTTATGAGAGCCGGCAGAAGACCATCTCCCAAGGCGCCCTCAATATGCGCCTAAGACCTGGCACGAAACTGTATTTTATTAGCTGGATTCTATATTTTCTATGATTAAAAGCATCATTTCAACGTTCTTTTAAGTAAACTGACTATCTAGTGAGCTTCCCATTTCTCCCAATTACTGACTATCTAGTGAGCTTCCCATTTCTCCCAATTACCTTCCTTCACCACCTCACCATGGCAGTCGAACAACACAGGCTCATATGGGCTCCAGAGAATCACAGTTTAAAGGGTGCAGCACTGCCCCTCCCTACTGAGCGCCCACTCGCCGACCAGGCGCACCAGCTCCAGCCACAGAGCCACTCCTATCATCTATCAGAGGCCACGCCTGCCCTCCCCTGAAGGAAAGGGACCCGGTGTCACTCTCGTGGTGTCGTCCACAGGTGGGGAATGGACCACAGGACCCGTGTCAGCAGGGATGCTGTTGACACAGCCTTTGGCTTTCTCACTTTGCAGGGGGCAGAGTCACCCAGCTTGGCAGAAGGACAGGAAACCCATGGCACAAGGAGGACCCAGGTCACATGGGTGCTGCTCTGGTGATTTTTTTTTTTTTTTTTTTAATGCAGACTGTAGATCATCCCAGGGATTCCCAGGTGGCTCAGTGGTAAAGAAGCCACCTGCCAAGGCAGGAGACGTGGGTTTAATCCCTCGGTTGGGAAGATCCTCTGGAGGAGGAAATGGCAACCCATTCCAATACTCTTGCCTGGAGAACCCCATGGACAGAGGAACCTGGCAGGCTACAATCAGTGGGGTTGCAAAGAGTCAGACATTGAGCATGCATGCATGTGGATCATCCTATCCATCAGCTTTTTAAAAACCAACTCAGAGCAGCCAAGAAACAGCCTTGCCACTGGCAGCCAGAAAGAGCCCATTCTCCCTTCCCCGCTTCCATCTCAAGTCCCCAGCCCTTCAAAAGTGGATAAGCCTTTTACTTCCATGAGGGGCTGAGGAGGAGGGTCCTGGACTGAAGAACTCTGCAGACCAAGTCCAAGAATTGCCCTAAACTCTCTTGCTCTGTACATCCCATTCTCTGTCCCCTTAGGACTTTTGTACAATTTTCAGTTATACATTTAATTGTTTACTTATTTAGGGTCAGCCCCTCCAGGGTGATTGTAGATGCCACGAGGGTTTATAAATATTAGCACTGAGCACAGGCACTCAACACATTCAACAACTACTATTTTGAAATACAAGACCTTCCCAGAACCAGATTCACCTGGGAGAGAGCTAGTCACTTAAGGGGCTCTGTGTCTCATGGGGGTGACTATAAAACAGTCAGTCCTCAAAGCCAGCAGGGCTGGGTCCTCAGGGCCACAGAGGTGGACAGTGAATTCTGCTAGGGAGAAGAAGATCAGAGAAAGACACCCAGCAGGTAACACTGAACCCATGCCCTCAGAGGACAAGTGGCAAGACCTCAATGGGAGCAAAAGGGGCCTCGGGTGGACAGAGCACAAGGCAAGGCCAACTAATGGGAAAGGAAGCCACCTGAGCACTGAAGCAGGATCCTGGAGGCCCACAGGCCAGCGTCACTGGGTCATGCAGGGAAGGGAGTGAATTTACCAACCAGAATGAAAGCATTTAAAATTTTTTACAAGCGGGATGGCCATGCAGTGTGCACTGACTGAGCCCCAGCCCCGTGGACAGAGACAGGGGGCAGAAGCCGTGAAGAGGCACGTGTAAGGCATTTCATGAGGCATGTAAGTCAAATTACGATGCTGTGCATCATAATTGCTTAAATGTAGAGCTATGTGTCAATTGTATCTCAATAAAACTGGAAGAAAAAAGAAAACTGCACGTATAATTTTGCCTATTGTCAAACAAGTAAACTCATTCAATGCCTAGAAAAAGAGAGAGGGAGACAGAAGTATAAAGAACTGGTGAGGCTTTGTGACAATCTAAGGGGGAACAAGAAAGGAAGGGAATCTAAGATGAACCCTTTGTTTCTGGCTCAGGCAACCTATCATTTGCCAAGATAAGAAGGGCAAATTTGGGGAGAGGAAGATAGCTCTGGGCTGCGTGTTGACCTTGCTGTATCTGTGGGTATTCAGATGGAGATTTCCAGGGCCAGTGCTAATACTTCTTTTAAAAACTAATTTATTCATCTTAATTGAAGGATAATTACTTTACAACATTGTGGTGGTTTTTGCCGCACATCGACACGAATCAGCCATGGGTGCACATGTGCCTGCCCATCCTGAACACCCTAGCCCTATCCCTCCTATCCCTCCAGGTTGAGAGCACCACCAGCTTTGAGTGCCCCGCATCATGCATCGAACTTGCACTGTCATCCATTTTACATGTGGTCACACACATGTTTCTAATGCCATTCTCTCAAATCATCCCACCTGGGCTTCCTTGGTGGCTCAGCTGGAAAAAGAATCCACTTGCAATGCGGGAAACCTGGGTTGGCAAGATGTTCTGTAGGCAGGAACGACTTTGCACTCCGGTATTGTGGCCTGGAGAATTCCACGGACTGTACAGTCCACGGGGTCACAAAGAGTTGGACACGACTGAGTGCCTTTCACTTTCACGCTTTCTCCCACATAGTCCAAAGGTCTGTTCTTTACCTTTGTGTCTCTTTTGCTGTCTTGCCTATAGGATCGTCGTTCCTATCTTTCTAAATTCCACATATATGCAGTAATACACTGTATTAGTGTTTCTCTTTCTGACTTACTTCACTCTGTATAATAAGCTCCAGTTTCATCCACCTCATTAGGACTGAGTCAAATGCATTCCTTTTTATAGCTGAGTAATATTGCACTGTGCATATGTACCACAGCTTCCTTTTCCATTCTTCTGCCGATGGACATCTAGGTTGCTCCCATGTCCTAGCTGCTGTAAACTGCTTCAGTCAACACTGGGGTACATGCGTCTCTTTCAACTGCGGTTTCCTTGCCTGTCAACCATCAGCATGCACCAGCTCTCCACCACACTGCTGTCTCTTGATTAATTTCTCACGTCTGTGAAGCAACCTTGACTTCCCCAGTCCCTCACATTCAGAGGAGAGCTGACGCTGAGGAGGCTGGAGACCTGCAGGAGAGTGATGTCAGTTGGTGTCCCCCAGCAGAGCCTGCGTGCACTGCCTCCCCTGTGCCCACCCAGAGACTCTCAACAGGCAAAAGGGAGAAGTTTGCGGCTGGAACCAACAATGTGGATAGCTCAGCAAGGAGAGGCAAGTCACCGTTCCTACAGCAACACTCCTTACCTCACAGGACACATGCCTACATTTTCTGCTGAAATGTGATATAGGATGTAGGACATGGCCAGCTACTCAGAACCAACGGGAAGGGGCTCTCAAATCCCTCACTGCGGACGTCCCCTCTCCAGCACAGCAGGGACACCGTGCCACCTCCTCAGGCTCCGACCCTTCCACAGGCTGGAGCAGGTATCCTCCTGCCAAAGCCCTCATCCTCATGTCTGTGCAGAAACACTTGCTCCTGTACAGTATCTGTCGATGTAATTCTCCCGTACGTTCATGGCATGAATTAGGCATCATGTGTCGGTTGGGTATGTGCTGTGTCTCACCCTCCTTCCATCCCCAGCCCAAGGATATCCTTGACTGCAAGACGACCTCAAGGGCACGAGGTCAGGATTCTCTCTGCAGATGTCCTGTGTTAACTATTACCACAAGGACTTGCTAGAAGGTAGGGCAGCAGAGGTCAGGAAGCAACGAATGGTTGTGTGACTCCACTTTTCAATATTTCAGTGTGGACAGCATTCAAGCCTCATCTTCCCCTTCCACCCCCACACCAGGACAAGTGGACAAGAAAGCCCAGAGGCTCCTTCCTGTGATGCTGGTGGGATGTTCAAACCACACCAGTCCTGGCCTGTGCAGAGTCTTCACTCCAACTGCACCCGCAACCATCATAAAACCCCACACCTGTCTCCTTTCCCTACTCTCTTAAGTCATTCTTAGACCAGTTCAGGAAGCCTGCCCTGCTCTCACTGTCTGTCTCACTATCTGCTCTCAAATCTGGAGGTTCTATTCTGGTACAGGGGTGACCACAACAAAGGGGATATATAGAGATCTGCTATGTCTGTGAGCACTGCATTCCCAGCAGGACGCAGCTACAGACCTCCCGCAGCTCCATTCACAGAGGCGAATGAGAATACCACCTTGCTCCTTCCTCTGGTTTGCATCTGCCCCTCTCCCAGCGCCCACCTCTGAAGAACTGTGTTCTGACCTGGGCCCCATATTTGGGGGGGGCAGAGACCAGCGGGAGCACCCCAGAAGCAGGCATCTGGACTGTGAGCAGTCTAGAAATGTTTCCTGTGGGGAGCACACGAGGAAACCAGAGCTGTTTCCCCTGATTGAAAGCCTCCTTTGAATTTCTAAAATAAAGGAACTAGGCTTCTTCACTGAGGTCAAGAGTTGGTATAAGCACCAATGGATAAAAGCAGGTTTTGGACAATGTAAGAAAGAACTTTCTAAAACCAAAACATGTCTGAAGATGAAAGAGGCTGCTCCTGGTGCCGGCAGCTCCCTATCATTAGGAGTCCAAGCAGGCTGCACTGGACATCCTCACACTCTGGGGTTGCCATGTGGGAGATTCAGGAACTGACGAAGGGATCAAACCTTCTGGTTTTTTCCAACCCTGAAATTCTCTGAGCCAATGCAATTACTCCCTTATGTCTGTTAAAAACTGCAGTGTTCAATAGTCTGACCAGAAAAAGGATAGTGAAGTTCAAGGACTGGTTTGCAGTCACATCCTATTTAAACTGAACCTGAATCTTGGCCAAAAAATCAGTTAGTTAGAGATCTCTGTGTGTATGTGTGTGTGTGTGTGTGTGTGCAATCACACATGCATGTGCGTCCTCATGGGAGTTGGTAAGGGGTGGGGATAAATGGTGATAAGACACAGTCCCCAGAGTGGATACTATTAGGTCACAAATGCATAATCGACACCAAGAAATAGAAACAAACTAGTCTGACAGGGCCAGAGGAAAGCAGTTTCTTTATAAATGGGAACCCAATTTCATCCTTCCTGTGATGGAAACACTAAAAGGTGATTTCCCAAATTTCATTCAGAGTACCGAAGATGTGGTACAAATTTCAGAGCAAGCCACAATTACCAACGATTTCCTGTGTGGCTTCTGCCCCAGGAAGTCCCGTGTTTGCACCCTTCATACTGGGTGACTGGTATGCACCTCTGAGAACGCTGTGCCCCCATGTGGCACCTCCCTGTCCCTCCCTCCCGCTTCATCTCCTTCACACAGGGCAGCCCCAGGCCAAGACAGAACAGGACAGGAGTGAAGTGGAGAGACAGAGCTGCAAAAAAAAGTAAGGGACATGATTCATCCCTGCTTGGCTAATGAGAGTTGATCACAAACCAAAATATAAGATGTGCAATTGATTCTAAAGAGTTAAAGTTTACACAAAAGACTTGGGGTGAAGATTTCCCTTGTGTCCGATGGGCCTATCTAACGGGCCAAGTGTTTAGAAGTTAGAGTTCTTTTCTCTAATAAAAGAGAAATAAAAGTTTTCATTCATAAGTCAATGCTTGGAAAAGCTTTGCCTGTGCCTCTCTGATGAGGGTAATGCCTATGTGAATGAGGACAATTTCCCTCTTCAGCCACTGGCCACCAGACCGAAGAGCCGCTTCTGCAAATATGCATGTCTTTATATCTTTTACTATGAGACCTAAGCTTTCATTTTCTATACATTTACTTCCTGGCCCTGAGTCTCTATTCGCTTTTATTTTTTAAACTTTGTATTACTGTAGTGAATACCACAGACACTATGAGGAACAAGGCAAGGGGTTATGTAAGAACATGGTGATAAACATCAACAACAATTGCACATTATCACTGTTTGAATGGCTACCATGTGGCAGATATTGTTTTAAGATCTTTCTGTTACATACATTCATTTGGTTGTCACAACAAACCTGGAGATAGGTATGTTGTTATTATCTTCCCTTCACAAAGGAGGAATCTGGCCCTGGGGTGGTTATGTGTCCACAGGTATCTGGCAAAGCTAGAGCTTGAACCACCAAAGTTCTCCTCCATTGCCATACCCTATCCAATGAGCTATACACGGAAATAGAAGGGGGAGGCCAAGGAATTGCCTAATTAACTAACAATGGTTAAGCTCTCAGGCTAAACGCTGATGCTAGTTTCAAAGGACCTGTAGTCTTTTTCTAGATCGCCCTGGCCCCAACTAGATCTCCGGTGAAGCGGCCTGCTACAAACACACTTTCTATCTCAAGGGACACCCCACTTCTCTAGGCCAACTCCAGACCAGTATGACTAAACGCGGCCAGATGTTGAGGTCCTGCCTTGTGCCAGACACTGTGAAGAGAACATTAATTAATCCAAATCCCCTGATGGTTAGTCATCATCTTCCCAAATACTGTGCCAGCCATTCAACCAGGTCTGTGCTCATAGGCAAAGCACTTAACCTTTCTGTACTGGGCTTTTCCACGTTTAAGATGTAAAACTCAGTACCTACTTTCTGATCTCACACGGTGGCTGTATGGATTAGCGGTTAGCACTCAGAGCTCTGAGAGCAGTGGCTAGTATTTGGTAATCGTTCAGTTCATGTCAGCTATTGCTGCTGTTGCTGCCACCATCAGCAGACAATGAGAACTACATAAAGCAACCTATTTATCTATCAAAGCAATAAAAGTAGCCTTTACTCTAGAAAGGACTGGAAGCTTCATCCTAAAGGTTCTAAGTCTCAAATCACTCTCCAAATAAATCAGCCAGCCCTGTATGCAAGTGGCCAAGCCTCAGGAGACAGCGCCAGACCCACTAGAGGAGGAGGGTGTTGTTACTCCCACGGCCAAAACTTGCAAACAGTTCTGCAGAGGAGAAAACATCCTGCTTGTTTTTCCATCTCCTTCCTCTTCTTGGAAACCAAGAAATAAGCCAAGGTCTGCTTTCACCATTAAGAGATGAAGATAATAAGAAAAGTCTTGGTGGAAGGAAGGAAATTTAAAAAAAAAAGGAACAAAAGATCTTACACATTTTTCATCTCTTTATGTGAAATCTATTTTTTTCTCCCAACAGTAACAACAACCTCCCTATAGAAGGTCAAAATTTAAACCATTAAGCTAGGGCTGCCAAAACAACTTCCTAAAAGCAAAGAGATTTACTGAGTATTCTCTAATGTCCTTGGTGCTAAACTATGTACTGAGGGTAAAGGAACTCCCCCATCTAGAGAGCAAGCAGAAAAAAATTAACCATGTCATTAAAGAATACTTCATGTTTTCATTCATTTCATCTCCTTTATTTTCTATATAGTCCTGTCAGGTACATATTATCATCTTTATTTTACAAATCAAGAAGCCAAGACTCAGGCATGACAAATAAATGATGGTATTCACACAACCAGTGGACAGCAAAGCTAGGCTGAGGTTCAGGTTTGGGAACTCTAAATTTATCACTGTGTTCCACCTACTGTCTGCTTCCCACTGAACTAACTCCTGGGATTCAGACTGGGATTGGCCTGCTCTGAGGCTCTCTGATGGGCTTCCCAGGTGGCGCTAGTGGTAAAGAACCTGTCTGCCAATGCAGGAGACGTAAGAGAAATGGGTTTGATCCCTGGGTCGGGGAGATCCCTTGGAGGAGGGCATGAAAACCCACTCCAGTATCTTTTCATGGATAATCCCACGGACAGAGGAGACTGAAGGGCTACAGTTCGTAGGATCGCAGAGTCGAACACAACTGAGGCAACTTAACACACACAGGACTCTCTGAAAACCTGGCTTTCAGCTGCTATAGCTCCTGAAGAAAGGCAAGTCATTCTAGAAAGCCAGGGAACTCAAGTCCCTCCCGACGGGGGTCACAGCTCTGCTATGGCTGTGAACAAGGAGGAAGTAAATTGTTACCAGAACCCTATTGTCACCCTCGTGCCCAGGAAAGGGGCAATTTGGAAACAACTCAGATCCCAGCCCTCAAAACCCCAGTAGTTGAAGGGAACTTGTATGATGGTTGAAGGCCTACCACTTCCCAGAGTCAAAGAGCTCTGTGATCTGCTTGATGGCCCTGGTCATCTGTGAGACATCCGACTTTAAGAGAGAAGCCATCATCCTACATCTTGGAATAAAAATCTGTGAGAGGGCAGACTGAGTTTATCATTTAGAGAGGGGGAGAAGGAGAAAAATCAGGATAAACACTGATGATCTACTCTGTGCAACACTCCCTGGCGTACATAAACGTATTTAACCTCCATGATGGCCCCCACGAGGTCCAGCAGGGACAGTCAGAGCAAGATACACAGATGAGCCCTGTGCCGAGGCCACCTGCGGTGCAGCCCGTCTGGGCTCTTCTGTTAACAGTGAGTCAATTCAGGGCCAAGGGGCAAACAACAAGCTTGGTGATTGCTTCATTTCCACAATGACAGACTACACCTACAGAATTTTTCAGATACCACCTTCCCAAAAACGCTAAGTATAGAATGCAGCACTGGCTGTTAACACAGTGTATGAAGCCCTCCACACTACAAGTCGATTTCCTTTTGGATTTCAAACTGTCAAATGTCACTGGATCATAACAAGGGGCCTAAGAGAACAGCATCCATTGTTCCTGCCTTTACCTTTAAGCTGAAAACATGATTGAAATTCCAACTGCCCCCAGTGATTATCACCATACCTTCAGACCAAGAAATGGCCTAATTCTGGAAGTATAGGAAAACCCTCAAAATGAGTCAGAAGAACCCCTGCCCTCAAGAAAACCTGGTGAGTCTCTCTGATCTGGGTCTACTTACTCAGAAACAAGGCCACTCCCTCTTCAGGTCTCCCTGGACAATCAACACAACCCCCTCACACTCTCACACAGCTTGTAAAACTTCCAATATTCAAATTATCATAGACGCTGGGGGCTGAGAAAATATTCTGAGGAAATTACCACTCCTGAAGGAAGTGTCTAGACTTCAGCTAAGGAAAAAAAAAATCTAAGGCTCCTCCCTCATGTCACGTTACTCTTATCTTTACCAAGAAAATGGACTCCATTAAAAAGAAGAGTTTATATATTCCTGCACCTTAAACAATTCTTAGGCTTCATTTTCTCAAATGCTGGCTATTTTGTGTGGCTCACCTTACAGGCTGTACAAAGCAGAAGTGCAAGGAGGGCTTGATGCCCCTTCTGGCCACCCTTCCACAGAGTAGCAACAGCTTCACAAATGACCTCACTCCAATTAAAGCAAAAGAAGGGACGAGGAAAGAACAGAAAGGGGGAAAGGAGCGAAAGGACGGAGAGCCCTGGAGTATTAAGGAAAAAGGACTGTTTTAAGAAATGCAGAGCAAGCCAGGTTCACTGTCTCAGAACTTAGAACAAGAAATGGATGAAAGCAGCTTGCAAGGGGAAGAGTCCATCATAATCATGTGATTCACAGAACACAAAGCTCTGCGCACGCCTGCAGGGAGCCAGGAGGAGTAACAGCCCGGCCAGGACCGTCCCCAGGTCCTGCACCGGGACGACAGACACACCTGAGCAGAAAGCCAGTCGCTAGAACCTTAGGAGCCTGCTGCCAGAGCAAAGCTGTGTTCTGGAGGAGTTGTCCATCTGTTTTTGTTTTTTTCACTTTGGTCTCTGAAGTCCCTTACTGACCATGGGTAACGAGGTCGATTTGTGCTAATTTATATAAAGCAGCTTTCTGGCTTTAGAGCTGGGGCACAAGCGACTGCGGCCCTCCTGTCTGAGGTCATGGAGTTACCAGGACTGGGCTGACCTGGCCACAGCGACAGGTACCCCCACCCTCCAGATGCCGAGGGGCATGGTGCGGACAGTAGCTTTGCAGTCTTCCTTCAGGTCCTTCCTGAATATTCAAAGTGAGCCTTGACTCATTCCCCTCGCCAGCAGCTCACGTCCTCCCTGCACCTATCAACCCAACTCTCCCTTCACAACAAGCCCAGAAGCCCCTCTCACCTGCCTCCCTCCTCTCCTTGGTCACTTTCACTCAGGTCTGTGATCCTGTCACTTTCCTATGAAGGCCTTCTCGCCCCTTAGCCTCTGAAGACTGGAAACCAGAGCTTTCCAGCGCCACTGTCCCTCTGACGCCTTCCCGCTAACCTTCCCCCTTACTTATACATTCCAAGCCACTTCCCTCCTAAACGCCCGCACTGGCTTCTTCGGCTGCCTTCTAGCACACACTGTTTCCCCGGAACTTGAAAGCCACCGCGGACTGCTCCCCAGACTACGCCGCCGTCCTCTTCAAAAGCTTCCAGTGCTGGCTCCCCGACCACTTGCCACAAAGAGAACTTCTCACTGGACTTTGATGTGCTCCGTGGGGATCCTCAAATTCAGGCCATTCTCTGGTCCACCCCACAGAAGAATGCAGGGAAAAGCACTTAAGTCACTAGATGAAAATGCAAGCCACGTTTACCCCTTCCTGAAAACTCCATCAACGGTCCCAAACACTGCTGTCTCCAGGATAAAGTCCCCAGCTCTCAATCCTGCGTGGCCTGGCCCCACCCACCCCTCCAGCCCTGGTCTGCAGTTCCCTGGGCTCCACACTGGTCAGGCCTCCACATTTAGGGCACAACCACCCACAAAGCCTTTGTTTCCTCTATGCTCTCGGACTGCAGTCCTGCTCTGCTTCCCGGCCCAGCTAAGTCTCACCCATCTGTCAGTTTCACCTTAAATGCCATTCTTAACACACCCCAAAACACACACCCTGAATCCCCACGAACACAGCACCTGCAGCTCCCCTCCCTGCCCCTATCACAGTGGCAATTAATGAACCACCTGCTCAGTTATCTGATTCATACATGTCTGCTCTGTGCACCCCATGAGGTCAGAGGCCACATCTGTTTTTCTAATCCCTGTACCCCAGCACTTACAGCAGGATTTGGCTCACAGCTGGAATTCAATAAGTCTCAGCTAAATGAGTGAGGGAATGAAGTCTAGTGACAGCTCCTTCCTGAGTTCTCTCACAGTCATTGTTGGCTGGAGTTTTGCTTCTCATTCCTCTAACTTTCTCTACTGTGTTCCCTCTTTCAGTATCTTCTCCATAGGCACTACGCCATTCAGCTTTCCCAGGAAATTCCAGATTATCTATGTAGCACTGAGAGGAACCATAAGACAGTCAATCAGTGAGGCAGTCTCCCCCAATATCTTGACCTAATGTTGACTGACTCAGGAGCTAGAGCATAGAAGGAGAAAGAAACGGGCTTCCACCTCTGGAAGCTATTCCACTAAGCTTTTCTGGTTGTAATTGCATTGCATGCAAACTGAGGTAGAATTCCAGTTGGCTGGAACTTTTCATTTGTAGCCAGAAGTAAATGATGCAGGCTGCATTCCAATGAACACGCTCTTAAGTTATGGGAAGACTTGGGCTAAGGACATGTCTGGATATGATTAACAAAGTTGTGCACTTGTAAATTAGATGAATGCCAGGAAATATTTAAAACGTCCCTTTCTTACTAAACACTTCAAAGATGTGTCCTGGTTTACTGTCAACCTCTTAATTCCTCAATTTAAAAAAAAGAAAGGGCACATTTTTTCTCTCTGACAAAGGCCCTACCAAAGAAAGTCACTGTGATATTAAATACATCCCAAGGACACAAGTTCAACTAACGCCTTGACTAGCTTCCTTGGTTCTAAATTTAGAAGAGTACACTCCTGACTCTAGGAAAGGTTTGATTTCAGAGATACCACTTCTAAACAGGAAAAAAGTCTAAGGGACAGAATTATATCAGCATACTTCCCAAAGCTATAGTTAACAGAAACAGTCTCTAGCCAGCTAGCTGCAAATGTAGGACTTGCCCTTTACTCTTTGGGGAAGGAAATCCAGGAAGCAAGACTGAAACAGTCTTTTGTGTTGGCTGGAGAAGACTGCAGGCAGCAGGGCCACAGGGACATGTACTCCAGCAACAGTTATATCTCATATGCAAACTTTCTTCTGCAGTTTCCTCTCACTTCCTAAGCTGGGCAGACAGTGACGTAAGGTATGCTGGCCCCAGGGACCTCTCTAGAAATCCAGACTCCCGCAAAGGCACAGATGAAATAAACCCTGCCAGGCACTTCCCAAAGATGCCTCCTGGGTACACACGGTCTTTCTGATTTTAGACCCCCAGGAATCTGAGGCTTTGATTGCCAGCCAGCACTGGGGATTATATGGGCCCATTCAACTGTTCATCTCGAGGTTCAACAGCCAAACATGCTTGCTCTCGCTTCTGTCCATCGCGCACTGTCTCAGAATCACAGAATCTCGGAGCTGGAGAGAGCAGTTTCTTCCTCACCCCATCAAGCACTAACTCAAACACTTTGTGGTTTAACTTGATGGAGACCTCTCAGAACTAGGCAGGGCAGCCTGGTAGAACAGCATCAGACCAGAGTCCAAGCTCTGCTCTGGTTTTCACCAGATGTGTGATCTTGAGTCACTTCCTCTCTGAGCCTTATTTTCTTCACACAATTAATAGTAAATAATAATGATGCTGACATCCATTGAGCACTTACTATGTACTGGGTTACTATGTTGAGCACTTTACACTGATTAGATGATTCAAACCTCCTGAGAACCTTAAGAGTTGAGTATTACATTTTCCCCATTTTACATAACAAACCAAGATCTAAAACGTATGTGATGTGCCCACTAAGCTACACTATAGTTATCCAGGTTTTAATGCCTGCATCAGAAAAACAATCTCAAAACAAACAACCTAATCTTCCTCTTAAGAAACAAGAAATAGAAAAACAAACTAAAAACCAGAGCAATCAGAAGAAAATAAATCAAAAAGAGTATAGTGGAAATCAATTCAAGAGAAAACAGAAAAACTCTCAAGAAAAAACAAGAAACAAAAAGTTGGTTCTTTCCAAATCAAAAAAATTGACAAATCCTTGACTAGACTGATAGGAAGAGGAAAAAGAGAGAGAGAGGAGACAAATACTATTAAATGATGAATGAAAAAAGGGACACCATTACTAATCCTATAGAGCAACTTTATGGCAACAAATCAGACAACTTAGATAAAAGGGACATCTATAGAAATACATAAATTACCAAAACTGACTCAAGAATAAATAGATGATCTGAGTAAGTCTGTAATAAGAAACTTATTTCATAACTTAAAATCTTCCCACAAAGAAAAGCACAAACCCAGATGATTTCACAGGTGAATCCTATTAAATATTTAAAGAAGAAATGATACCAATCCTTTGCAAAATCTTTCAGAAAATAGGAGACACTTCCAACTCATTCTATGAGACCAAAAAATCACAGAAAAATTTTTAACAAAATATTAGTAAATCCTACCTTCCAACTCAATCTGCTGCTGTTGCTGCTACTAAGTTGCTTCAGTCGTGTCTAACTCTGTACAATCACATAGACGGCAGCCCACCAGGCTCCGCCGTCCCTGGGATTCTCCAAACAAGAACACTGGAGTGGGTTGCCATTTCCTTCTCCAGTGCATGAAAGTGAAAAGTGAAAGTGAAGTCACTGAGTCGCATCCAACTCTCGGTGACCCCATGGACTGCAGCCCACCAGGCTCCCCTGTCCATGGGACTCTCCAGACAAGAGTACTGGAGTCGGGTGCCACTGCCAACTCAATCTATGGAACCAAAAACATCACAGAAAATTTTAATTTTTAATAAAATACTAGTCACCCCTACCTACCAACATATAAAAATGGTTATGCAGGATAACCAAGTGGGGATTTATCCCAGGAATGGAAGGTTCAATAGGGAATTTCTTCAACCTGATAAAGGGCATCTATCAGTCTTTTTAAAAAACCTATAGCCAACAATAATACATAAATAGTGAGAGACTGAATGCTTTCCTCCTAGAATGGGGAACAGGGCAAGAATGCCTGCCTTCGCCACATCTATGCAACGCTGTACTGTAATGGAGTTTCAAGCTAAGACAAAAATATTATGAATCATCATCACCTAATTAAAGGCATCCAGATTGGAAAAGAATTAAAACTGCATTTATTCACAGATGACATTATCTTGCATGTTAAAAAGCCCAAGGAATCCAAAGGAAAACTACTAAAATTGATCACCTCCTGGAGGCCCAACCTCCAAATTCTACCTTATGTGAGGGCTAGAATGTCAATAATATGACATGTGGACAGGCATAAACATTCAGTCCATTGCACCTAAGAATCTACCCAACGAAAAATGAAAACTTGTTCACACAAAATGCATGCATGAATGTTCCTAACAGCATCATTTATAACAAACCAAAACAGAAACAATGCAAATGCTTATCAATTTGTGAATACATGAACAATATGCAGTATGTCAACACAATGGATACTACTCAGCAATTAAAAGGGATGAGCTACCAATGCATGTTATGACTTGAATAAACCTCAAAAAGAACCCAGATGCAAAAGATTGCACTTTGTAAGACTCCATTCATACAAAATTTTCAGAAAAGGTAGATTTATAGAGAAAGAAAGAAGGTTAGTGATTGCCTACAGCTAAGGGTGGGAGCAGGGATTAACTACAAATAAGCACAAGATAACTTTTTGGGCTGATGGAAAGGTCCTAAAATTGAATTGCTATGATAGCTGCTTGAGTCTAAAAATTTACCGAAGTCATTGAATCGTGGATGAACAATGGGTAGATTTCATGGTATGTAAATTGTATCTCAGCAAAAGTGCTTGGGAGGGGAAAAAAGACAATGTAAGCTAAAAATTTTTTTTAATCTTAAAATATATCAGCTACTATTACAACGGTTACTGATGCTATTAAAATTTGGGGCCGGGCCTTTCCAACTAGAAGCCCTCCAGAGATAAATTTTGCTACTGCCTCATGAATGTCCTCTTAAATGAATTTAAATAAATCACTTAGAACAGTGCCTGGGTCTTAGTAAGCATTATGTAAATACAGACATGTCCTGGAGCTATTGTGGGTTCAGTTCCAGGCCACTGCAATAAAGCAAATATCACAACAAAGGGAGTCACATGCATTATTTGGTTTTCCAGCACATCTGAAAGTTATATTACTGTCTGTTAAGTATGCAACAGCATTATGCCTTAAAAACTACATGCTTTAGTTTAAAAATACTTTATTGCTAAAAAATTTGAGCCTTCAGCGAGTCATAAACCATTTTGTGGATGGAGAGTCTAGATGGCTGCTGACTGATCGGGGGGTGGAGCTGAAAGTTGGGGTGGCTCTAGCAATTTCTTAAAATAAGACAACAATGAAGTGTGCCGCATTGACTGACTCTTCCTTTCATTAATTTCTCTGGAGCATGCAATGCCATTTGATGGCATTTTACTCACAGTAGGACTTCTTTCAAAATCTGAGTCAGTCCTCTCAAACCCTGCTGCTGCTTTATCTACTAAATTGTGATATTCCACACCCCTTGTTGTTATTTTAGCAGTCTTTACAGCTTCTTCACCAGGAAGAGATTCCATCTCAAGAAACAGTTTTCTCCTATAGAAGAAGCAACTGGTTATCTATTCATGTTTCATCATGGGACTGCAGCAATCCACTCTAGTTCTCCTGCTTCTACTACATTGCAGTTACTTCCTCCACTGCAGTCTCAAATCCCTCAAAATCATCCACAAGGGCTGGAATAAACCTCTTCCCAACTCCTGTTAATGGTGGTATTTTGACCTCTTCTCATGGATCACAAATGTTCTTAATGACACCTAGAAAGGGTAAACCCTTTCCAGAAGGGTTTCAGTTGACTGTTCCCTGATCCAACAGAGGAATCACTATCTATGGCAGTTACAGCCTTACAGAATGTCTTTTTTAATTGAAGTCAAGTCGATTGACAGTGTTGTGGCTTCAAACTTTTCTTTTACAGCTTCCTCACCTCTCTGAGACTTTACAGAACTGAAGAAAGTTCAAGTTTTGCTGTGAATTAGGCTTTGGCTTGGAATGTGTGACTGATATGATCTATCCAGATCACTAAAACTTTCTGCATATCAGAAATAAGACTGCTTCACTTTCTTATCATTCTTGTGCTCACAGAAGTGGCACTTTTAATTTCCTTCAAGAGCTTGTCCTTTGCAATCACAATGTAGCTAACTGGTGTCAGAGGCCTAGCTTTCACCCTATCCTGGCTTTCACCATGCCTTCTTCACTAAATTTAATCATTTCTAGCTTTGATTGAAAGTGAAATGTGTGGCTCTTCCTTTCACTTGAACACTTAGAGGCCACTGTAGTTATTAATTGGCCTAAATTCAATATCCTGTTTGCTCAGGGACAGAGAGGCCAGAGAAGAGGGAGAAAGGAGGGAATGGGCAGTCGGTGAAGCAGTCAGAACACAGACATTTATCAAGTGCACCATTTTATATGCGTGTGACTTATGGTGCCCTAGAACAACTACAGCAGTAACACCAATAATCACTGATCATGGATCACCATAATGAATATAATAATAATGAAACAGCTGGAAATAGTGCAAGAATTAAAAAAACATGACAGAGATATGATGTAAGCAAATGCTGCTGGAAAAATGATGCCAATAGACTTGCAGAATGTAGGGTTGCCAGACTTTCAATTTGTAAAAAAATTACAAAACAGAAAAAAAAAAGTGCAGTACCTCCAAAGTACAATAAAACTAGTTATGCCTACATTCACTACAGGTGATCCTTGCACAACACAGGTTTGAACTGTGCAGTTGTACTTACCTGTAGTTTTTCAATAAATATGCACTACAGCCATGAAATTAAGATGCTTGTTCATTGGAAGGAAAGCTATGACAAACCTTGACAGCGTATTAAAAAGCAGAGACATCACTTTGCCAATAAGGGTCCATAGAATCAAAGCTATGGTTTTTCTAATAGTCACGTATGGATGTGAGAGTCAGACCATAAAGAAGGCTGAGTGCTGAAGAACTGATGCCTTCCAACTGTGGTGTTGGAGAAGACTCTTGAGAGTCCCCTGGACAGCAAGGAGATCCAACCAGTCCATCCTAAAGGAAATCAACCCTGAATATTCATTGGAAGGACTGATGCTGAAGCTCCAATCCTTTAGCCACCTGATGTGAAGAGCTGACTCATTGGAAAAGACCCTGATGCTGGGAAAGACTGAGGGCAGGAGAAGGGGACGACAGAGGATGCGATGGTTGGATGGCATCACCGACTTGACAGTCATGAGTTTGAGCAAACACCGGGAGACAGTGAAGGACAGGGAAGCCTGGCGTCTGCAGTCCATGGAGCTGCAAAGAGCCAGGCATGACTGAGCGGCTGAACGACGACAACAGCGCTACATGATCTGAGGCTGGCTGAATCACAGATGCAGGACCACAGATATGGAGGACTGAATACAAAGTTAATGCAAATTTTCAACTGCTCGGAGGGTTGGTGCCCCTAACCTCTGCATTATTTGAGGGTCATCTGGATATTACCGTTATTATCATCCTCAGTGTTATTATTACTATTATTAATGTGACAGGCATGCCTTGAAGAGTTCTGAGAAGGTGGTCCTGAACCTCTCGGGGTGCCCACTATGGACTGCTTTCCCAGAGGCTCTCTGTAGCCAGGATTGCTCCTACCAACAGTCCCACTGCAAAGTGGGACACATTTCCTCTATTGCGTGGAGCCTCTTTTAGTTTTTTTTTTTTTTAAGGCCATCTTTTCGTATTTCTTCCTTTGTCCTCAGAAGCATTCAGATGCCTGGAGGAAAACCCCGCCTAGTGTACAGTAAAAGAAAAGGATGACAAGCGTTTGTACTCAGCTCCTAAAGCCTCCCCCCTTCCTCTGCCACCCCGTGCCTACTGCACCATCTGGGCTCACAGGGCTCTCTGGAACAGTTCTGAGGGGCAGGGCACAGCTGCACAGGAGCCCTGACATCCCTGTACACCAGCCAGACCCCCTCCAGTGGGCAGGATTTCAGCCACCCCAGCCACTGCTGCAGGCTTCCGGCTCCGCAAGGCATCCCGGGTGCTTCAGTGGGTCTGAGACTTGCCCTGACCTTCAAGTTACAGTCCCTCTCCCAGCTCACCAGGGTGACCCCTGTGTGTCTGGGCTTCTCTCTCAGTTCCCTTGCCTGGCATTGCTGTTCCTCCTGGCCTGAGACCACAGCCTGTTCTGCCAGATCACCTACAACTTCCCTTCTTTGGGAAGCTGAGCCCCAACCCCTCAAGGGGCTTGGCCAACAAGCACCCTAAATGTGGGCCTCTCACAACACCTGGGGGGCTGTCACACCCTCTAGAGCTGCTGCTCTAGAAATTTCTGTCTAATAGAAATTTTTGCAGGGATGGAAATGTTCCCTATCTTCACTGTTCAATGCAGCAGCTACTAATCACACTGGCTACTGAGCACATTTCAAATATGACTAGTGTGACCAGAATTTAATTTTTAGCCTCATCTACTTTTAATTAATCTAAATTGCAATAGCCACCTGTGGCCAGTGGCTACTGATTCAGACAGCACAGCTCTAGATACTGAACACTGGCCTAGCAACCCTTCAGGAGGACGCAGATCTTGCCTCATCTCCCGCAGCACACAGGGGCCCCGGCTTCCTCTGCATCTCTTCCAGCATTACCACAGGACCAGAAACCCTGACATATACAAATAATTCCCCTGGGGCAACAGCTGTGCTCCCAGAGGGCTGAGAACAGTTCCTTTAATATTTCAACAATACATCTTACATCTCAGGTGAAAAAAAACACACAGAGGGAGAGACCACACAGATGAGTCAGACCCTTGATGTAAACATGAAGGATGGTTGAAGCCCCTGCTTTCTCTTTTGAAATCTGAATAAATACCTTGCTTGGAATTTTGTCATAATTTCACTGCTATATTAAGAGCTGCAGCCCAGATTATGTAAACAATATTTAGGAGTCATATCTGACAGGGAAAAGAGATTATCGTATTATAAAATGCTTTGCAGGATGTAAAATACCAAAGAGTGTGTGTGCATGCTCAGTGGTGTCCCACTCTTTGTGACCCCATGGACTGTAGCTCACCAATCTCCTCTGTCCATGGAATTTTCCAGGCAAGAATACTGGAGTGGGTTGCCATTTCCTGCACCAGGGGACCTTCCTGACCCAGGGATCTAACCTGCATCTCCTGCATTGGCAGGCGGATTCTTTACCAGTGAGCCACGTGGGAAGCCCAAAATACCAAAGTAATGAGGAATACTAGAATGAGATGAGACTAAGTCAGCTATAATTTTAAGTCATTAATTATCACTTCATGGAAATTTTTGTACAAGAAGTTGTAGGTTTCAAAACAGGCAGAGCAACTAGCTGAAGGAGAACCCTTTGCTTTGCTACTGTTATATCTCTTTAAAAACTCAGTATTGGTCAATTATCCCACAGCATAACTACTCTGGATTGAAAAAAATCAATTATGTATTGAGGCAATTATTTCCTGCACTTCTTGCTACTGAACTGGCAATGAGTTTTCATGGTTCAATTAGCTTTTAGCTTAAAACCATAGCAGCCAGTATCTATTTCTATCTGAGATATTTACTTACAGCAAAAACAGAATGCTATTACATATTATTTTAGGAAAAAACAGACTGAGGGTCAGATATTAGTGCATAATATTAAAACATTTTAATGCTTTGGTTCAGTAATCTTACTATGATGATTATCCTTATGAAATAATATGTGAAAAGAAAAAACATACACCTGAAGATGTTCACAAGGATCATCATCTAAAATGGCAAAAACTGAAACAATCTAAACAAATTAAATGTCCTATAAAAAAGGGAAATGATTAAACATCCATTCCACTCAGGCTCACACTGATCACGGCCCCAGCAAGGCTGCTCATCAAGGTCACAAATAACCTTCATGTTGCTAAATCCAGCCCTCGTCATACTAACCAATCATCAGCATGTGACACAAGCGATCATTCTTCGTCTCTACAAATGCTCTGCTCCTTCGGCCCACACACTTCCCTAACCCAGACAGAGAGCTTATAGAAAAGCAAACCCAGAGCCTTCGCCCCAAGGACCTGCAGGCTCGAAACTAGAGACAGCTTACATTGGCCCCACCCAACCGTCACCTTCAAGTTGGGGAGACAAGCCAAGCTGGGCTGCACCTGGCTCCTGCGCTCATCAGCTCATCACAGGCTTCATCCTTGGCTCTGCCTTATCCACAAGATCAGACTAGTCAAAGTTAGACTAATTCACTATGGCAGGTAATCCAATAACCGCTTGAGTGGGGCTTGAAAATATACAATGTATTCACCCAATTCTGTCTGACTTGGATGATAAAAACTAAGTTCCGTTTCCTGGGAAAACATCCCAGAAGTATGCTTCCCAAGGGGAAGAATGCAAACTAAGGGGGTCATAATTGGCACAGGTGAGTCATACAAACAATGAGTAACTCTAAGTAGGCAACAGGCTCCCAGAGAAGAGACTTTCAATGAGGAACTTCTCTCCCTCCCCTGGAGTTTTAGAAAAGAGCCAATCAGGAACAAGCTGCCCAGGCATTTCATCCTGGGAAGGCCAAGTGCTGGAAGGAGTTCTAGGCCACGATGACTGCACAGTAAATAAAGGTTATCGAGCACAGAGAGTCCAGGGCCTGGGTGTCAGGAAAGCTGGGCTCTAGGGATGCTCCAACTGAATGAAGCAGGAGCAGTGAGCACCATCTAACACTTGTTGTGTGCCCGGTATCATCCAAGCACGATACGTATACTAATCACACAATCATCTTCATAAGCAGATACTATTATTTTCTCTTTTTTTGGCCATGCCACAGGGCATGCAGGATCTTAGTTCCCCAACCAGGGATCAAACCCATGCTGCCTGCAATGGAAGTACAGAATCTTAACCTCTGGACCACCAAGGAGGTCCTGCAGATACTATCGTTTTCATCACAAAGTGGGAGAGATGTGTTCCACTCAGGAGTGTTGTTTCAGAGCTCTTAATCATTATGTAACATAACAAAACCTTTAATATGAATACCCCAGGGGTCAGAGACAAGTTACATGGTGTTTGCAAGGTCAGGACACCCACAATTCTCGATAGCCAATTCAGGAAGTGATTCTCCTGTCAAGAGAGCAAAAATACCCGCACCACTCCCCACTGAGAACATTGATCACTACAGAAAATTCAGATAAAAGCCGCAGATGGGGACACAAAAACCAATTCTCAAGTTAATGAATAAATATTGGTAGGCATTTTGCCAAGCACACTGGAAAAAACAAATCTCTATAAATATCAACTAATAGAGGTTGGCTGCTTAGGAATAAATTTTGGTCAACAGCATTACCAGAGGCTGAAATTAATCTGCAATGTGAAACAAAAAATCTGGGATGTGTGAATGCTGCCCCTGAGCCTGGGCGTCAGTGTGGGAGAGGAATAAGCAGGGTCCATGGAAAAGGCCCCATCGTAAGACTGGAGGAGGAATCCAGATCAAACCACCGCAGTCTGTTCCCTGAGCCACCGGCTCAGGGGTCCCATCACCACCTTGGGAGAGAGGAAGTGGGACTGTATCCAAAGCCCCTCAAAATATAACCTCTCTGGCTCTGTATCCTATAGATAGGACTCATCATTTCCAATGGATCTTATTGCCACCTTTATAAACGTCCGAGCTACAGGGCTTCTCTGGGGTTATCACCTACCTGTCTCCCATCAGGACTCAAGGTGTCCCCTGAAGATGGCCATCCTGGCAAAGCTTACACTGAAGACATCCCCAGCCCAGTGACACACTTGTGTTGGATATTAGATAAGTCCTTGCCCTTCTGCATTCACTGAAAAGGAGAGAATTTGACTTATTGACCAAGAAAGTGTTTCCCAAATTCCTTTAGGAGTTTTTTCAGGAATAATATCCTGAAAGCCATTTGGAATCAAGTGCCAAGTAGTATATATGTGTTAGTCACGCAGCTGTGTCCAACTCTTTGTGACCCCATGGACTTTAGCCCGCCAGGCTTCTCTGTCCATGGGATTCTCCAGGCAAGAATACTGGAGTGGGTTACCATTCCCTTCTCCAGGGGATCTTCCTGACCCAGGAATCAAACCCAGGCCGCCTGCATCATAGGCAGATTCTTTACCATCTGAGCCACCAGGAAAGAAAGANGGGATTCTCCAGGCAAGAATACTGGAGTGGGTTACCATTCCCTTCTCCAGGGGATCTTCCTGACCCAGGAATCAAACCCAGGCCGCCTGCATCATAGGCAGATTCTTTACCATCTGAGCCACCAGGAAAGAAAGAAGTATATCCATGGGTGAGTCAGTTTGAGAACTGCCATTTAAGCAAAGTTAAGGATATTTGCCTGCTGTTGTTCTCCAAGTCTCCAGTATGATGAAGCACGTTATTAGTCTCCAAGGAGGGACAGGATGCTGTGTTTCCACATATCTTTACATCACTGCTTTTCACATTTCCTATGAGGGTCTTCTCTGGAAAACGCAGTTTAGGGAAGGCTGTTCTGAAGATTTCCTTCAGAACCAATGCTCTGGAAGGCTTGGGAGGAATCTGGGTAGGAGCCTAGGGCTGAAGTCATTCTGCCTGGGCTTGAACTCCAGCTCCAGCCCAGCCAGCTGGGTAACTCTGTCCATTGTATTGTGCTTAACTCCTTTCTTAGCCATAAGAATGGGATACATGACTACCCATTCCCAAGGGTGGATCACGTGAGATAACTCATCAAAGTACACAGTCCGGGTCACTGGCAGAGGCAAAGGAAATGGTGGTAATGGGATTCCATAAGTCTTCTGGCATCAAGCCTGGAAAATGTTTTCCTAGTGCTTACCAAGAAACCTGCACCAGGACACAGAACTTGCCTTTCATCCTTACAACTTCTCTTTCCCCAGGTGAGAGCTTTGTTGACCAATGTTCACTGACCTACAATCAACTGACTCATGTGAACCTCCCCCTGGACTCTATAGGGCAGATCTGGGACTACACTGTGCGTGCAGTATAGCTGGAAACACCTGTTTAGACTGGGCTGGGGAGGGGGGTGTCAAACAACCTTGCCTGTTCTGACTGCATCAGTCACTCGTTTCAGGCACCCTGGACCACAAGCAGGAAATCTGGGCTCCCGTCCCTGGTCCAGTATGAGCCCCAGGGTCTAATGTGCTCTTGTGCTCTACCACCAGCTACCTCTCTGGGCCTAAGTCTCCCCATCAGTAATATTTAGGGGTGAAGTGAACACATGCTCTCAATTAGAGATGGACATTAGACTTACCCAGAGTACTTTCTGGAAACAATCCTGTCTGGATCCAACCCCAGACCTACTGAGTCAAAAATTTCTATTTTCACTGCATATAAAATTCACCTCAATTAAAAAAAAAAAGTCTCTAAGTGCTGGAACCCAGGCTAAGTATTTTGTAAACACTCCTGGGTGATTCTGATCCACCCTCTTGTTAAGAGCTAACCTGGCTGATCACAAGCATTGCTTCCATCATCTTATAAAAGGTCACCTGACTTCTAGGTTTCTCTACAAAGAAGGTATCAAACCTACAGCCTTTCAAATCATTGGCTGGAAGAGGTGAAGACTGTTGGGAAGGATGCTCCATGCCTGCAAAGAGAGGTGCTCTGGGTACCCTGGGAAGCCCAGCACATACCTTTACCCAGCTGCTTCTGGGACATTGCATAAAGTTACCTGTCTCTACAAATCCACCTCAACCCTCTGCCTTTAAACCATCTTAACTCTCTCTCAAACCATGTGCCAACAAAAATGAGCACTGACTATCCTATATCCTCCTTCCCATTTTCTGATCACTTCATCTCAAGTCTTGTCTTGGTGCTATTCCTCATTGATGACCTCATTCCTGCCCTTCTGGACTCAGAAACTGTACTGGAGTCTCAAGCTTCCCTTTCACAAGGACTCTGGCTTGGGTTCACTCCACTGGCTTGTCACACCTTGGGCTATCTCAAGTAGAACTCCTATCCTGGCTGGTCCAATACATGTCCCAGGGACCATCTAAAGCTCACAGAACCTGACTGGCCAAGGGATAAAGGCATCATAACCTGAGGTCCAGAGAGACCCAAAGCCTTGGTATTCTGTTTAACTCTGAGTTTGGGATGTAGCACCTCTCTGCTCCTCTCCTCTATCCTCACAGGTAATTGGGCACTAAGAGCCAAGAGTACAAAGGAATTAGATGAGGCCTATTTCATACTTGGAACAAGTTTCTGGAGTGTTGAATCTCACTTTGTTCCAGCTGTCAGCACAAAGGGCTAAAGAGAGAACGTAACAATGTGAAAACAAAAGAAATAAACATAACTGTTTAGAACTAATCCTACAAGCAACACACAATGGAATATGACAGAGACTGCAATGTGGCCTTAAGGAGACCAACTAGGTCCCTGGCCAAAAAAACTGGCAGTAACCTGATAGAATACATTAAAAAGTCTTCAAATGTAAGCTGTCAATCAAAAGAAAAAGAATCTCAGAAGTGAATGCTGAGTGCCCATCTGAGCCCTGTTCTGGGACGAGGAAGCCTTAGGCACGTGGTTCCACTACCACCATCCTGTCTGTCCTCCCTTAAATTTCTATATACGTACCCTTACATGTATAGGCTGTCATGTCCAGGCTGCCAGCAGCCCCCAAAGATGAAGAGAACACTGTCGAGTGGTCCACAAGACCAAGCTAAAAGGATATCCTCAGACTATCAGCTCACTTACTTCCAGACTTCTGTATTCAGAGTCACTCACTTGAGTCACCTCAAAAGAAAAGTTCCTTTAGGTGAATTCGGAGAAAAAAGTAGGCCAGAACAATTCTTATTGATAATAATAGTTCATTTCTCTATCCAGTTCAGTTCAATCACTTAGTCGTGTCTGACTCTTTGCAACCCCATGAACCGCAGCACGCCAGGCCTCCCTGTCCATCACCAACTCCCGGAGTCCACCCAAACCCATGTCCATTGAGTTGGTGATGCCATTTAACCATCTCATCCTCTGTCGTCCCCTTCTCCTCCCATCTTCAATATTTCCCAGCATCAGGGTCTTTTCCAATAAGTCAGGTCTTCACATTAGGTGGCCAAAGTATTGGAGTTTCAGCTTCAACAGCAGTCCTTCTAATGAACACCCAGGAAGCCATCCAACCATCTCATCCCCTATTAACACACCACAGTATACAAACTGCTTTGTCAAAAATCATGAAATAATGTTTTTTTATAATCTTTAAGTAAGAAGATTTACTAGGTATGATATAAAATCTAAAAGTCACAAAGAACTGACATACTTGACCACACAATTATTTTTAGACTTCATGGGAGGAAAAAGTTAGTCTAAAGATAATGATACATTAAAAAAATATTTTCAATGTATATCACGGACAAAAATACCCTAATTTCCTTAGTAAGTAGAGAGCTGCTTGAAATCAGTAAGAAAAAAATCAACAACTCAACAGAAAAACAGGTTAAGAATATAAATAGTTCAAAGAAAAGGAAATTCAGTAGTTCTTACCATATTAAAGGAAATCCTATTTCACTCTGAGTAAAACTAATGTTCTATTAGATATAACTTTCCACCTATAAATTGGCAAATTTCAAACATTTTGCTTACATTCTGAGCTGAGAATGGGTAAATAATCTCATTAATGCTGTGGATTTAGAAACTAATATAAACATAATGGAGGGCAATTTGGCAACATCCACAAAAATGTTAAATGCATACACCTTTGACTCAACAATTTCACTTTCAAGGATTCATCCGACAAAATTCCACATATGTGTAAAATTACTGGTGAACAAGGTAGTAACTGCAGAATTGTTTTTAATAATAAAATTTGGAAATAATCTAAAGGTACATCAATAAGGACTAGTTAAGTAAATTAAATTCCATATAAAATAGTCTGTAGGGTGGAAGCAGCAGATGCAAACTATTATATATAGAATGGATAAACAAAGTCCTGCTATACAGCACAAGGAATTATATTCAATATCCTGTGATTAAACCATAATAGAAAAAACATGAAAAAGAATGTGTGTGTGTATATATATAACAATCTCTTTGCTGTACAGCAGAAATTAACACACTATATATCAACTATACTTCAACAAAAATGTTTCTAATAAAAATACTCTGTAACTATAAAAATAATACTATAAAAACTATTTTAAAAAACTATAAAAAGCCCTAAATATACTGATTTAAAGATATCAACAAGACATAGTAAGTAAAAATAAATAAATAAATAATGTGCAGAACCTTTCCAGGGAGTTGAGAACTTGATGGCAGGGATGAAAGTAAAAAGACTTATATACATATATCTTTATATACCCTTTTGTGTATTCTGAATTTTCTACCACGTGGAGATGGTTGAAAATAAGACAACAAAAATTTTAGATGAGTTCCATCAATGTGGTAAATCTATATATATCCATATCTAAAGGTATATCATGTTATCAAATGGAGGGAAAAAGTAAATCTCATTTATATAAAAACTTTTTGTTGTGTATTGATGTGTATGTTCATAAATGCACAGAAAAAAGCTTAAAATGAAACATATAATTTATTTACAAAGCTCACACTTGAGGAGGGGAGTAGAATTGGGGTAAAGAAGGAAGAAGGAAACTGTTCACTGGTTACCTTGAAAAATCTACATTTTTAAGATATTTCTAATTGACCACCCAGAACTTTTTGCTTTGATTACTGTACTCCTGATTTTTAAAAGTTCTGTTTGGTTGTTTTTCAAATACATCAGTGTATTTTTTTAATAGCTCCCTGCATATTCTCAGACTTGTCTTCTGTTTCTTCAAACATAGTTAGCATACATTTTTTTATGATCTGAGTATGATAATTCCAGCATCTGAACTCCTAAAGGGTCTAATTCTGCTGTCTCTTTGCCAGTTCTCACTCATTGTACCCTGCTTTTTTTGTGCCTGGTTCTTTTGAGCTGTGCACTGTTCACTGTCCTTGAAAGTTATTTGAGAGAAAGAAGGTGGCCACAGCAACATTCAGCTAAGTCCTGTCAGGTTTACAGATCATCCCTTTTACTGGTAAAGAGCAGGCGCTGGAGTCAGGCAATTCACGTTCTGTCCAGCTCTCCCACCAGAGCTGTGTCTTGGGGCAATTCACCTGAGCCTCCGGGGCCCAGATTTCTCACCTGTAAAGTAGGGAATTATGCCTTTCTCGGGGCTAACGGGGGATAATACATTATAGTAAGGCACTCAGCACATGCCTGGCACAGGTGAGACTTCTCTAAATCATGACATCTATCATTGCTAAGGGCTTCCCTCATAGCTCAGTCGGTAAAGAATCTGCCTGCAATGCAGGAGACCTGGGTTTGATTCCTGGGTCGGGAAGATCCCCTGGAGAAGGAAATGGCAACCCACTTCAGTATTCTGGCCTAGAGAATCCCATGGACATAGAAGCCTGGTGGGCTATAGTCCATGGGGTCGTAAAGAGTCAGACACGACTGAAGCAACACACTCAGCACATTCCTGGCACAAGGAGAGACTTCTCTAGATCATGACATCTATCATTACTATAGCACTTTACAACAAGGATCTGACCCAAGGAGACGGCAGCAAGAATACAGCAGGGGGAGGGCGACTGGGAGGGGTGATCGGGAATGGAGTATCCTCTGAACTAGCCTGGAACCTCTGTGGCCAACAGACATGAAGACTACATCTGAGCACGTCACCTAGGCCACCGAGTCCACGGCGAGTGTTGATAAAAAGTGTTACAGAAAGTAAGACACAAGTGAAAGGAACTGTGATAAACCATGTGCCCTCTGGCCCTCAGGGCCCCCAAGCTTGCTGCTCAGACAGTGATCACCCCAGAAAGGCCACTGTATAGTCACGTGGCCCAAAGAAGGGCAGTGTCAACAAGGCAAGAGCTGGCTCCTACAGCCCCTGCTCCCCAAAAGGGCTGGTGTGTCAGGGACAATAAGCCGGGAACAAGGAGGTTCTGTGCAGAGCAGCCCCAGGGAAACCTCTGGCTGCATTCCTGCTCACACCTCTGCGCTGCTTGGATGTGAACACCCACACCAGGGTCCCCCTACTCCCAGAACTTCACACCATTATTTGCTAACTTAATGACTTGCACCCACCCCTGCACCTCACTGAAAACCCTTCTGGGTCCACATAGCCTTTGAGAGAGCAGCAGACACAACCCCAACCCAAGGCCTGGGGCAGACAGCAAAGCAAAAGGGCAGCGTGCTGGCACCAGAGAAAATCCACAGAAGAAGCGAATCTTAACGACACTGAAATTTCATCTTCTAGAACACAGAGAGCAGAGATCTAACAATTGTTAGCCATTCGAAATAAGGTGCAAACAGCCTGAAAAAACCATCCTCTCTGCTGTTAGTGTCTCTCCAACACGATTCTTCCGTGCAGTGTTTTTCCGTAAATCTATTTCTGATTCTTCACGGCCCCCCACTGTGGTGCGCTGGGACTGTCACTCTTGATGCTGAAGGAGCTGGAGGCTAGGAAGCTAGCTGCTGTGGTTCTTGTCTGAGGTCACCCAGGAACCTGGGGACATTTAGTCAGGTCAGCCCCTGGAACAAAGGCTGCTGCTAACGTCAGGGACATCGGTCAACAGCTCAGCAAGTGATGGGGAAGGATTACGACACAGGAAATGACAGTCATGGCAGACACAAGGGAGGAGACAAAGAAAGCACTTTGAAAAAAGCCCAACATTCTTGTTTCTAATAGGACCTGGAATTTGCTGCACATGGTGTTCTAGAAACTGCCATCATCTTAAGCAAATCTGGTGTGGATCTGTGGCTAAAGAACAGATGCAGGTGCACACACTCATGTTACACGCTGGCATCTCTATGTTCCGGTCAGAGCTGCTGGCCAGATCAAGGAAGATGGGAGGTGGCTAGAGGTCCGACCCTAGCAGGGGTGGTGGTGGGCGGGGACTACGGTCTCGTGGGTTGCTCGGGCAACCTGAGTAATTCATTCCCGGTCCCCATCTCCTTCAGTACACCCAAGCTGTATGACATGCAGCTACCCTGATGACCTGCCTGCCCTGCAGAATCCAGCCAGGCTGGGAAACATAAGGGCAGATAGTCAGGAAGCATCTACCCTACTTCCCTAAAATACTGTGATGCCATTTCAGAAACCCCACAAAAGAGAAGCACCAAAAGTCCCAGTTATGGAGAGTCTATAAAGCAGTTTCACATGTACCAACTGAAGCATGCCAAGACTCATGCTCAAGCAGAGGAGAAGTTTTTAATCCCCAATTGGTAGAGTAGAAAATAGAGGCAGAAGGAAAGATCTGCAGATTAAGAGAGACTCAGCAAATATTCACGTATTTCTGGTGGGCGTGTAAAATGGAACTGCCACTCTGGAAAAGCTTAGCAATTTCTTGAGCAACCAAGCATGGAACTACTATAAGATCCAGCTACTATTCCTTCCTATATGCAGATGATACCACTCTAATGGCAGAAAGTGAAGAGGAACTAAAGAGCCTCTTGATGAGGGTAAAGGAGGAGAGTGGAAAAGCTGACTTAAAATTCAACATTCAAAAAACTAAGATCAAGGTATCTGTCCCATCACTTCATGGCAATTAGAGGGGAAAAAGTAGAAGCAGTGACAGATTNGATGATACCACTCTAATGGCAGAAAGTGAAGAGGAACTAAAGAGCCTCTTGATGAGGGTAAAGGAGGAGAGTGGAAAAGCTGACTTAAAATTCAACATTCAAAAAACTAAGATCAAGGTATCTGTCCCATCACTTCATGGCAATTAGAGGGGAAAAAGTAGAAGCAGTGACAGATTTTATTTTCTTGGGTTCCATATTCATCGCTGATGGTGACTGCTGCTATGAAATTAAGACGCTTGCTCCTTGGAAGAAAAGCTCTGACAAATGTATACAGCTTATTAAAAAGCAAAGACATCGCTTTGCCAACAAAGATCCACACAGCCAAAGCTCTGGCTTTCCCAGTAGTCATGTATGGGTGTGAAAGCTGGACCATAAAGAAGGCTGAGCACCCAAGAATTGATGCTTTTAAACTATAGTGCTGAAGCAGACTCTTTAGAGTTCCTGGGACTGCAAGGAGATCAGACCAGTCAATCCTAAAGGAAACAAACCCTAAATATTCATTGGAAGGACTGATGCTGAAGAGGATGCTCCAATACCTCGACAATCTGATGTGAAGAGCCAACTCATTGGAAAAGACCCTGATGCTGGAAAAGATTCAAGGCAAAAGGAGAAGGGGAATGGCAGAGGATGAGATGATTAGACAGCATCACTGACTCAATAGATATAAGTTTGAGCAAACTCCAAGAGAAGGTGAAGGACAGGGATGCCTGGCTTGCTGTAGTCCATGGGGTCACAAAGAGTCAGACTCAACTTAGTGACTCAACAACTATTCCTTCAGGCATTTATTCCAGAGAAATAACAATTTATATTCACATAAAAACTTGGACAAAAGGGTCATAGCAGCTTTACTCAAAATAACCCAAAACTGGAAACAACCTCTGTGACTGTGAAGTCGCTCAGTCGTGTCCGACTCTTTGTGACCCATGGACTGTAGCCCACCAGGCTCCTCAATCCGTGGAATTTTCCAGGCAAGAGTACTGCAGTGGGTTGCCATTTCTTTCTCCAGGGGATCTTCCCAATCCAGGGATTGAACCCGGGTCTCCCACATTGCAGGCAGACGCTTTACCCTCTGAGGCACCAGGGAAGCCCAACCTAGATGTCCTTAAATGTATGAATGGTGAAACAAACTAGGGCATGTCTATACCACAGAATACTTGGCAATAAAAAGCAATGGGTTCTGATATCTGCAACAACTTTAAAGAATCTCCAGAGAATTATGTTGAGTGGGAAAAAGTCATTCTTAAAAGGTTACATACTTTATGATTCCATTTATAGAACATTCTTTGAAATGACAAAGGTATAGAGATGGAAAACAGATTAATGGTTGTCAAGGGTGAGGTGGGGATGTGGGGAGTGGGTGTGGCTATAAAGAGCAACATGAAGGAGCCTCATAATGGAATGCTGATGGTGGAATCTTGATACATCAATATCAGCATCCTAGCTGTCATGTACGTAGTCTTGCAAGATGGTACCGCTGGGAGAAAGTGGGTAAAGCATCTCTATATTCTTTCTTACAACTACATGATCATCTATAAGTATTACAAACTTAAAAGTTTAATTTATAAAAAAGAGAAAGACTTCAGAGACATGTAGCCCTTGTCTGAATCCTGACTTGCACAATCCTATAAAAACGTATTTCTAAGACCACTGAAGAGGGAACACTCCTTAAATATTACATAATAAGGAATTATTGTTAATTTTGTTAAATGTAATGAGATTCTGTGTTTAGATAAACAAAAAGTTCTTATTTGTCAGAGATACTTATCAAAGTATTTACGTATAAAATAATATGATATCTAGTGTGTACTCTGGAACAACCCAGGGTTGAGGGAGAAGGCAGTGGGTGGGAGTAGAGATAAAATAAGATTGGCCATGAGCTGATAACCTTTGAAATTGGTTGAGAGTTTGTTACTCTACTATTGTATATATTTAAATTTTTCATAATAAAAGGTGCAGAAATTTTTTAAAAGGCCCAGAAAGGATACTCACTGCCTTGCCTAAGGCTACACCATCAGTAAGAAAGAGAAACAGATGCCAGAGGCATCCAGCTAAGCTGTGAACTCGGAGCTTTCGCTCTCTAACCAGTGTCAGGTGCTAAGCAGCCCATGATGGAGGCCCTCGGGGCCCAGGAAACCCAACCTTCACCAGAGATGCCACCCGTCAGGCTGAGTGGGAGGCTCAAGGAAACAGCAAACCCTGTCCTTCTTTGACAGAAGAAACAAGCATTCTCAGAGGCCAAACAACAGAAAAACTGTGTTCATCTGATTCACCTTGGAAAACAGGACTACCAGATCATCCTCCTTGCCCTCTGTATCAGAGGTCACTCCACCAGTCCAGGAAAAAAGACGACCGCACTCAAATGTCACATTCTTCTCAAAGCCTTCTCAAAATTCCTTGGTCAAAGGTGTACCCTTCTTTACCCTCTCAAAGATCTGTGCTTACATGCCCTGGATCAGTTATCTTGCTGCCAGTGGAAACATCAATCACGATCTCACAGCTTCTAAGACAACTCAGCCACAGCTTAGCTGAATGCCTCTGGCTCACAGGCTGCAACCATCCCAGCATTCACTCCTGTGGCTGTTGGTGGGCCTCAGATCCTCTGGGTTATTGGCCAGGGACATCAATTCCTTACCATGCAGGCTACTCCACAGGGCAGCTCATAACAGTACAGCCAGCTTCCTCCAGGGCAGGGGCTCACAGAGAAAAAAGATATCCAAGACGGAAGCCAAGACTATATATAACCATCTCAGAAGCTTTGCCATATTCTATATGTTAGCAGTCAGAAAGTCCAGCTCAAGTGAAGGGCCTGAACACCAGGAAGTGGGAATCAATGACTCCCTACGACACCCCCAACTCCATCCATTTGTAGGACAGGAATGTTTCATTCCTTCACTAGAAAACAGTCATGAGAGCATGACCCACGTCTGATGCATATCTTTCCCCTCTGCCCTCCCCTCCAGGACAGATCCTCTGTATCCGAGACCGGAAATCACATACCTGTCTCTTCCCACACCCAGGTGGCCAGGTTTGGGACCACATGGTCCCACCTGCTCTGGTCCCAGAGGACTGGATTGATGACAAAAAAAATTCAATAATTCAAGGCCTGTGGGCTGGCCAGAAGATTTTCTTTCAGGATCTGAAATGGAAAATACCCAATGATGATGCCTGTTATGGGGAAGTCATACCAAACCAAAGCCCCACCACAGGCTTCAGTTCCATGGGAAAAGAAAAAAAAATGTTTTAAAAATGCAACACAGAAGAAAATGGAGAAGTATAGACAGAAACACAGAGACCATGAGAGCAACGGGAAGAGAAAGAATCACTAGAACAGAGGGGTCCCCAGCGCTGCCCCAAGTTCCAAACTCTCTCATTCCAGCCCCTCCCATAATAATCCTTCCCCCTGTGTTGACTTGCAGGAGGCTCTTTCTCATAAAAGAGGAGGGAGAGAGGGAAGAAGAAGAGCATATCTAGGCAGGGCTCCAGGGAGGTCATCGGGGCCAGGATGTCCCGTCAGAAGGCTTGAATGAGGGAGCTTAGTAGAGATTAGCCACCAAACCAACTCACAGTCAAAAGTTCACTCCTAGCCCAGGCCCAAGCCCCTTAGTTCCCCAAATTTCACAGTGTGTGATTAGTGACTACAAAGGACATACTTTATTATGTGATGCTGCTGCTGCTAAGTCACTTCAGTCATGTCCGACTCTTTGCGATCCCACAGACTGTAGCCCACCAGGCTCCGCCGTCCCTGGGATTCTCCAGGCAAGAACACTGGAGTGGGTTGCCATCTCCTTCTCCGATGCATGAAAGTGAAAAATGAAAGTGAAGTCACTCAGTTCTGTCCAACTCTTCGCAACCCCATGGACTGCAGCCCACCAGGCTCCTCCGTCCATGGGATTTTCCAGGCAAGAGTACTGGAGTGGGGTGCCATTGCCTTCTCCCCATCACCCACTGGACCCCACAGTCTCCCTCACCTCTCAGGGAGAAGTTATGTCCCAGAGCCTACGAAGAGAGTGAGACTACGGCAGGAACCAGCTAAGCCTGATTAAGAAATCAGTCCTGAACCAAGGCAATAAGCTGGTGTGAGGGAAAGAAGCCAAAAAGCCAAGGTGTGTGGTGCTGGAGAAGACTCTGGAGAGTCCCTTGGACTGCAAGGAGATCCAGCCAGTCCATCCTAAAGGAGATCAGTCCTGGGTGTTCATTGGAAGGACTGCTGTTGAAGTTGAAGCTCCAACACTTTGACCACCTGATGCGAAGAGCTGACTCATTTGAAAAGACCCTGATGCTGGGAAAGATTGGGGGCAGGAGGAGAAGGGGACGACAGAGGATGAGATGGCTGGATGGCATCACCAACTCGATGGACGTGAGTCTGAGTGAACTCTGGGAGTTGGTGATGGACAGGGAGGCCTGGCGTGCTGCGGTTCATGGGGTGGCAAAGAGTCGGACACGACTGAGCGACTGAACTGAAGGCCACCTTTAGAGCTACCTGTGATAGCTCTCTGACACAGAAGCTCGAAGACCGCACTGTGTCTGGGACTTCCCTGGTGGTCACATACTCAGCAGTCGGCAGGCCACAACTAAAGAACCCGCATGCTGCAACTAAGATCCAACACAGCCAAATAAGTAAATTAAAAAACAAAAACAGCCTTTCACCATCAGAACTCTGCACCCATGTGGCTGACTGTACTCACTGGAGTCCCTTCCCTACTGAGAGTTCTTACCCATCCGTGATGGGAATCACCCCCATCCATCTACCAAAGGCTTTCAGATTTTACAAAAAAGTTCAGGTTCACATCAGGTCCCATCACACCTGACAGGACTCTTAAAAGCTTTTATCCTCCAAAGGTCCAGGCAGAGGCTGCCCTGTGGACTACCTGCATGCCTAGGGAGCCTGCCCTCTGGGGGCCCTTCTTGAAGCCGGGCAGAGTGGTGACTGGGTGTGTGCGGCAGCGTTCCAGGCCAAAGGAAGAGCCGAGCAAGGCCAGGAAGCAGGAGAGCTGAGTGCACGTCTGACCACAAATAATTTCAGGCAGCCACTCTGGATGGAGGAGAGCGTGGCTTTTGGGGAACACTAAGAAACTATGCTGAAGGCGGGTGGGTGAGCAGGGGTGACCAACAGGAGTGGTGGAAGCTTTAATCCCTGCATTGCTCTCTCTCTCCTCTCTCTCTCTGAAGGCCTAGCCCCAGCCAGGAACATTCCAGGACGTCCAGGAGACACAGTAAGGGGTGCAGAAAAGAAAAAAAGAGCAAGCCGGAGATTTAGTCCGAGATGCTTCACCAGTAGGACCTGGTCGTCAGCAATTACACAGCTTGTGTAGAGAAATCGATCTTCTCCTGCCAGGGGGTGATAAAAAAGACAGGGACAAGGAGAAGATGCTCCCTCGTGTACTTAATGTCAATCCCAGAGGTGTTCGCTAGACACGCCGAACTGAGGGACTTGGGATCTGCTGCCACCTGAAGGGGTCGCATCCCCAGGGCAGGCTGGCCTCTGCCCAGGCTGAGACCCAGGCTGCATGGCACATCCCTCGCCCAGAATGCCTGCCCTTCTCCTCCCACCCTCAACCCCGCAGGCCTCAAGGCCTGGCACAAGCCTCATCCTTTTCAAGGAAGCTTCCCCTCTGAACACTGGCAGAAGTCCTGGTATCTGGTCCATTCTCCATGCAAATAATCCCACAGTCCAGGCCCAGGCTGCTGACCTCTGACCTCAGGCTCTGTGAGCACCCACCCTCTTGAGCTCTCTCCTCAATAAGAAGAGGCATCCCCAGAAGGCAAGCCAGCAGCACCTACCCAGCACCCTGCATATGGCAGCAGACAGCCGGCCTGTCAAAGACAGACGTCAAAAATAAACCTCCTGATAGCAATCAACTCTAGCTGATGCCTTTTTCTAGTGGCCAAGAATTTAAAAGAGGATCTTGAAAAGTCAAAAGATAGAACCTAATGGGGAGATCAAAATGGAAGGTATTACTGTTCAATTTGGCAACTATTTTCATTAACTTACAAACAGCCTCCAGCATTAAGTTAACAGAATGTGGTCTCTGTCGCAGTATTATTTTTAACATTTTATGAGAAATCTGCTCAGTTCTCCCTCTTCCAAATAAGAAGACGAAGTGTCTCAAATTTGCTCTGTACAAGCTGCCAGCAAACAGTTGTCACTGTGATCACTGGACACATGTGTGCAGTATTTACTCAGATGTCTTCACTCAGGCAAGTTCCTGCGGATCTGTTTCTCCTTCGGCTTTCTTCCACAGGAGAACCCCCGCCCCTCCAGACACGTTGAGCGCTGGAGTCAGGACCCACCGTGCTTCCTCAGGGCTGCAGCAACCCATCAGGAACTGCTCGCTGAGAAGGTCCAGGCTCCTGTGCTGACTCACCCACAAAGAACATGCAGCTTCTATGCAGTTTGTCAGAAGCTGCTGGACTTCATCCCCAGGCAGTTCTAAACAGCCCTAAGATTAAGAAGCACCAAGGCAGTGAGTCGGCTCTGGTGTATGGAGGTGACCCGCCAAACAGGCTAGTTCAAGACATAGCGCTTGTCAGAGCTTTGATGCGTTGACACGCACAGGACCCCAGGAGGAAAAGCACCAGTGGCCCGTGTTAGTCCCAGGGCCTATGGCTCTGCAGGCCACAGCTCAGTCCCCATGCAACCTTTTGACATTTGTGTCATCAGTTATCCCCATTTTCTAAACAGTCAGAAATACTGAGAAGCCAGGCTGTTCACCCAGAGGCTCTGTTAGGGGTTAGGCGGTCCTAGATGTTACTCTGCCCAGAGAACCTGGAGAAGCCCAGTGGCCCCTCCTCCTGAGGCAGCTCCTGAGACATTTAGACACCCCGGCAGTCACAGCAGGTGGGAAACTCAAGTACCACCTTGTCATTGCTGGGCTGCAATGCAGGATGCATTGGAGAATGTGGCTGAGGCCCAAAGCCTCAGCAGGACCTCACTCTCCTCTCATACAGTAAGCCTGAGGGGGTGCAGGAGAGACAGGGAAACGGTGCCCCCCGGCCCCCACCCTGCTGAGGCAGCCCTGTTCCTGCCCACTTCTGCAGTCTCAGGAGCCAGAAGAAAACCCCAGAGAGATGGGAAGCCACATTCACGCATGAGACTTTTGACACAGTGACCACGCCCACTAGTAAGCAGGGTCCTAGGGTCAGTCTCCATTGCTGTCCTCGGGGGAGGAATCAAGGAAGGGAGAGAGCCCCCCACCCTGACAGCCAGACAGTGGAGACAGAGCAGGAACCCACCCCCAGGTCTGCTAACCTCAGTTCAGTTCAGTCACTCAGTCGTGTCCGACTCTTTTGAGACCCCATGAACTGCAGCACACCAGGCCTCCCTGTCCATCACCAACTCCTGGAGTTCACCCAAACCCATGTCCATCGAGTCGGTGATGCCATCCAACCATCTCATCCTCTGTCGTCCCCTTCTCCTCCTGCCCTCAATCTTTTCCAGCATCAGGGTGCTGCCCTCACACCCACACTAAACCACCCCTGAGGCCACTTCACCCCTGAAGCAAGCAGAGACTATGGAACTAACTGTGGGTACGGCTGCCACCTTTCCCATGAAGGATTCCAGGGGCTGGCAAAGCAATCAAAACAGCATCAGTGAGTTTAGCGGGCCCCTTGTTTCTGCTCTCTCTCAACACTGAGGCTGATGGGGTCAGGACAGAGAAGAGGCCCCCTCAGGATCCCCACTGCTCTCCACTGTACCCCAGGTTCCAGAATTTACGTACATCCCACTATGGGACCCCTCCTGGAAGACACAGGTCCGCCTCACTGATGGATGATTAAACATTGGTTATAGACTAGTTTTCTGATTTGGGTTCTAACTGAACAAAGTTATAACGCTTCATAAACCAGCCTTAAAAGCCTTCTCTGTTTTATAAAACTGCTAGGAGAGAACAGTGGGGAGCATTAATGACCCCCCATGGTAGTAAGTGAAAACACAAAAAACACAGAACAAAGAAATCCAAACTGAATATAGCTTTTACTACATTTGTCAAATTTCACCTAAGGGGGAAAAAAGAAAAAGATGGAATTTTAAAAGCTCTCTGCAAAAGGCTGCACACTGACCTCAGTGTTTCAAAGCAGGAATGAATGAGAGCTGCCAGTCTGGATTTTCCCACTTTGGTTTAATCCCCCACATGCAGGCTTTCCAACCTGGACTCCGTTCTTTTTCACGTGGACCTGTGAACCTGGGTTGAGATTCATCGATGCACAAATCACCTGTGATTCACACCAGCCTTTTCCACCTAGCACCACTGACCCAAAGTGGATCCCAGAATGTCCTCACTAGAGTCCACCTGTCTACCTCCAGCCTCAGGACAGCAAGGCCCCCTGGAGAGATGGCTGAAAGAAGGGTGCTCAAGGGTGATGGCACCCATGATGCCAGGAGAAGGGGGCGCTGGGAGCAGGCGGGGTCGGGCCACCCTCCACTCATCACCAGTCGCCTTTTCATTCCGTTCTACAACAGCAAGCATCACACGAGGTTTCAGAAAGGTGACTCTGGGGCAGAAGACGCTGAGGGCCCAAGTCCTACACCTTCAGGGAGTTGACAGCATTTTGCATTTGCCAGATCTTTATACACACAGATGTCCCTAGGAAGCACAAGCGGTATGGGGCTGACGGTATTGATTAATGTGCTAGGACTGCACAGATTTCAGATGCTCTGATTCTGGGAGGAGGTGGAAAAGGTGTTGCGGGTCGGGGGAGAAGCATTTTACTCCATTTCCAGCTCACAGTAACCCTGAGAGGAAAGCAGGTCAGAGATGTGCGTCCCCACCTGGGAGATAAGCGGTCAAATGACTTGCCCAGGATCATCCAGAAAATCTCCTTCTGCCACATCAGAAGCTCCTTCCAAAAGGCAAAATTGGGTGCCTACGAGTCTGAGAGTGCCTCCAGCCCCACACACTTTGGTGCTATGTTTGGAGGCACGTCTCACACTGCCAGTTACAGGGCACGCACCACGAACCAGGCACAGTGCTGAGGGCTAATGGAGGTTATCTCGCTAATCCTCTGAATTTTCTCATCCTCATTTTACAGAGTGATCCAGAGAGGAGACAAGCTAACACCTTACCATGTTCCAGGCACTGCTCTAAGCCTATTGAGTATACTGATTCATTTAATTCTTGGGACAACCCCCTGAGCTGTGAACTGTTACTGTCTCCATTTCACAGACAAGGAAGCCAAGGCCTACACAGGTTCAGCAACTTGGCCAGAGTCACACAGCAGGCCCTGAGACAAAAAAAAGGACCTTCGCTGTCTATGGGGTCACACAGCGTCGGACACGACTGAAGTGACTTAAGGTGAAGATGAAGGTGAAGTCGCTCAGTCGTGTCCGACTCTTTGCGACCCCATGGACTGTAGCCTACCAGGCTTCTCCGTCCATGGGATTCTCCAGGCAAGAGTACTGGAGTGGGTTGCCATTTCCTTCTTCAGGGGATCTTCCCAACCCAGGGATCGAACCCAGGTCTCCCACATTGGAGGCAGACGCTTTAACGTGTGGCCTTTAGATAATAAGAATGTATCAATATCGGTTTATTAACTGTGACAAATGTACCTCATTAATGTAATATGTTAATAATAAGAGAATTGGGGCACTTGGGAACTCTCAGGGCTATGCTCACATTTCTCTATACGTGTAAAACCGTTCTAAAAAATAAAGTCTATTGGTTTTTTAAAAAGTGACTAACCTGCACTAGATAGGGAGACCGACGTGGAGAAGATGCATAGGCCCAGAGTGCTGACAGTCCAAGGGCATCCTGAGAAGTTGGAGTCAAGAAGACAGACAGACACACACAGATCTGGAAGAGTATCCACCGATTTGAAAACTGTGAAACATATAAAACACACACACATATACAACCTGAATCGCTGATAAACTCAGGGTATGTACACTGAGGGAGCGAATGCCTGGCTGGTAAGGACCAAGGAGATGATGGAGCCCAATATGCTCGCTGAAGAGTGAGGAAACTGAGGCCAGGAGAGAGCTGGAGGGGGACAGCCAAGATCCTCATCCCAGTCCTGCCTCTTAGTCACCAGGTGACTTTGATCAACTCACCGCACTTCTCTGGACACCAGTGCCCATCTGTAAAACTGGGACGTCAATTCCTGCTTATACCACAGAACTGTTAGTAGGCCTAAACTAGATAATAGATCTGCTTTGACGACCCCTGCTCTCTGGGATGTACACAACCTCCTGTGGATTATAAGGTCACAGTAAAGGACAACATGATGCCCTGTTCCTGCCCGGAGCTGACAACCTGCCAGACCCCATCATCTGGCCAGCACAGCCATCCAGTACAGTCCTTTCCCCCAAGCTGGGCACTGGTTTTCCCCTGGGAACAAATGGGAGAGACAGCCATTGGTGATCTAGACAGCTGTGGGGTCCCGGGATAGTAAAACTCGGGAACCACTGCTTTAGGAGCAACTGACCTGAAGAAACACCAAAACGAAGGAATCATAATCAGCAGCAACTTACTGTGCAGTCAGTACTTTCCCACACTGACCTTTCCCCACAACAGCCCCAGCTGGAACCAAGGGAAAAGCATCCCTACTTCACAGATAGGAACGCTGAGCCTGGACAGGGAAAATGAGGCAACACTGAACTTTCTCTCTTTACTCAAAGCCGCAAGAACAGTGCGGGAGCAAAACCAGCCCTCAAATTTTGGTTGATTGACTCATGAGCAAACTGAAGCTTCTGCAAATGTGAACCCTCCCTGGACTGTACCCGAGGGCAACCCTGAAGGGTGAGCCTGGACACTTGAGCAGCACAGCTGGGCTGGCCTCGCACCCAAGCTGGGAAAGTGTGGGGCTGTCCCTGATGAGCACTGGTTGAGAGTCAGCCATGTCCTTGCTCAGTCAGGCTCTGTGATCCAGGGAAGGTCTCTGCCCCTCTCTGTGCTTCAATACCCTTGTTAGAAAAATGGGGTCATGGTGCCTACTGCACCACCTCCCCCCAGTATAGGCGGACATGAACATCCTCTATAAAGATGAAAGGTTGTGATTAAAGGAGATTTTGTCCCCAAATAGGCAGAGGACATCCACGTCCTCAACTCAAATGCCCTCTCCGCAATGTGCCCCAAACAGAGCCAGTGGGAGGGACAGTCCCACACCCCAAGGATGACCCCACCTGAGATCCCTCCAGCACACAAAGCGGGCCAGAAGCCAGTACAGCTGGCACAGCCCACGAGCATCAACCTCAGAAATCCTGAGCCCAGAGGTGCCAATGCCTCGAGCACAGGCCGAGACAGGAGAGGTGGTCCAGCCCACCTCCATGCAGGCACAGGCTGTGCACAACTTTATTCCTCAACTGCAGGCAGGGAAAACAACAGGTCCTAGCAGGAACACAGGTCCCTGCTAACAGGACCCCATAACACACAGACCAGAGCAAGCAGCTGGCCAGACTCCACTGGGGCCTAAGGTCTATCTGCTACGGAGCTGGTTTTGCCTAAGGCTCACTCAGAATTTCCTATACCCCTGCTCCAACAGACACCATGGTAAAAACAGTCAGGTGCCCAGGCTCAGCCCTCAGAAGCCAGACAGATGCATAGCATGCTCATGCTAACTCGATCACCCAGGCCCGGTTCCAGGGCCCAAGGGGGCCAGACTCATGGGGTCTAGGAGGGAAAGTACTAGCGAAAAAGAGCAGGGTCCCCTTGAACTTTCCAGGACTGAGACCTCACCAGGGTCTAATCAGGCCGTTGGCCTCCTCCTGGGCCTTCTCCCTGGCCTCTCAGGTTTCTTAAGACAAGCCTGAGCCTGTCTCCAAAAGCCCCCAGAAGTGCACCAAGCTTCAAAATCCTCTTTTCCTCCTTCCTTCCACCTTTCCCTCAACCTCATTTGTCATTACTTCACATATTCATCTCATTCTCACGGGCTGTCTATCTCCATTCAGTGTTCAGAGGAAAGCAATGGGACTGGAGGCTAATTCACTCCAAAGTGCAAAGGACTACAGGCAAGAGGCCCCAGGGCAGAAAAACCTGCGCTGGTTGCACAGGGTTGATGAGCTCATAAACCAGTCTGCTTGTCTACTCTCATAAGTTCTTTACTTCCTTCTGTTCTTAACCCACAGAGTTAAAAGCTGGAGGGAGTTCATAAGCCTGGTCCATGGTGGGAAGCAGAAGGCAGGTGCCCACATGGTCAGCAGTGTGTAAGGCTGGCCACAGACCCCAGGAGGCTCTCCTGGGAGGCTCTCTTGTCCTAGGGTCAACCCTTTGCCAATAGATGTCCTTTGCCAAGTGTCTGGTGTTTGCNGTGGGAAGCAGAAGGCAGGTGCCCACATGGTCAGCAGTGTGTAAGGCTGGCCACAGACCCCAGGAGGCTCTCCTGGGAGGCTCTCTTGTCCTAGGGTCAACCCTTTGCCAATAGATGTCCTTTGCCAAGTGTCTGGTGTTTGCATGACCTGGTGTTCCCACAGCAGCCATTGTAGCAACATCTGCAGTTCCACCCTTCAAAGCCCACCTCAAGTTCCACCTCCTCCCTGGGTCTCATGGAAAGAGCGGGGCTGTGCAAACGCTGGGATGCCTATCAGGTCTCACTTGGCTCTGAACTTCCCCTTATGTATGTGACATGTGCGATACACACGTGTGCACACACACGCACATCTGGAGTAGCTGCCGCATGAAGCCAGGGAGTCTACCCGTGGGTCCCTTCCAGCCTGCCCAGCCAATGGACACTCAGTAAAGATATGTGCTGGGCCCCAACATCTCCCCTGTAGTCCATCGCAGTCTCAGACACTGCCTAAAGCATGGATCTGGTCAAGGACCTCCCTGCCAGATGTTCACAGAGGCTCTGCCCCATGTGTGAGGAGCCAGCCCCCCGGCCTGGCATCCAAGCCCCTGGCACTTGCCAACCTCCCCACCCACTTTCTCTCTCACGGCTTCCCAACATGCACCCTAATATGTCTGTCAATGGAGGCAGTGTGCTATCTCCCAAACACTCACCACACTCTTTCCAACTGCCTGAATTGCTCACTACCTGTTTCTACACAATGAAATTTTACCTGCCCTTCAAAGCCCACCTCAAGTTCCACCTCCCCCATGAAACCTTCCTTTCTTCCAAACGCCTGTGACTCTTCCGCTTCTGAACACTCAGCCCTGCGTGCATCTCCCTTGCGGTTTTCTTGCCGCCCACTCCACCACCATGAGTCCAGCACACATCTCTGGGACACCCGCAGTGCCTAGCACCAGGTCATGCAAACACCAGACACTTGGCAAAGGACACAATTGGCAAAGGGTTGACCCTAGGACAAGAGAGCCTCCCAGGAAAGCCTCCTGGGGTCTGTGGCCAGCCTTACACACTGCTGACCATGTGGGCACCTGCCTTCTGCTTCCCACCATGNATCTCTGGGACACCCGCAGTGCCTAGCACCAGGTCATGCAAACACCAGACACTTGGCAAAGGACACAATTGGCAAAGGGTTGACCCTAGGACAAGAGAGCCTCCCAGGAAAGCCTCCTGGGGTCTGTGGCCAGCCTTACACACTGCTGACCATGTGGGCACCTGCCTTCTGCTTCCCACCATGAACCAGGCTTCATGGCCCAATCTAGGTAAGGGCTGCTTTTATGGCCTAGTGTCTCTAAGCCAGAGCCAAGAGCTCCTTGGAGCCATGTGACACAGAAGGAAGCTGCTCTTTGCACCCTCCAGCTCCAGTTGGGCAAAAAAATATTTTCTTTTCCATTGCATAAGATGCTTCCAATGGTGACAAGCCCAACACTACTGACAGGAGATAAAAGCCCTGTGGGTGTGAGTGAGGAGCAGAGAGAGGCCGCGTGTCTGCATAGGACACATGGGTAGGCAAGTGCGAGTGGCAGGAGCAGTCAGCCGCACGTGGCCCCTCCAACAAGCAACGGAAGGAGACATAAGGTCTGACTAAAATCAGAGCCAGCACGATCCACCAGCAAGGCACCTTCATGCTCTTTGCAGACGTGATCTGAGAGGAGTTGGATGGTCCGTGTAACACACACGGGGCTAACCCTCGCCGCCCAGCCCAGCCAGGCCCCCTCTGCAAGGCTGCAGCGAGGGGCCCAGAAGAGAAGAGGGGCCAGGCTCTGGAAGCCTCAGGGGGCTGTGTGGGTTTGGGAGGTTGGCACGTAGGTTGTGCCATCAGGATAAGCCAGGGTCAAGGCTTCAGGAACCCAGGGGGAGGCCCAGCTCATCCCAGAACTCAAAGAAGGAGCCTTCCCCCAGCTCTTCGCTTCCTCTCCTGTCAAGTGGGGACAGCAACTGCCTTGAAGTTCATATGCGGCTGCCTCAGGCCTTTCCAAGAGGCCAGGCATCAACGGGCTTGGGGAACTGTAGAGAACCTTGCCCGTGCCCGTTGAGACCCTGGGGTGGAGGCAGCCAACGCAGGCAGGCTTTGTAAGGCTAAATTTTGGCCGATGAATTGCACCTGCAGGGAGCTAGCCTAAGGAAATCATCCTAATTAAAGAAAATAATCCTTATACATGAGGACAGTCATCACAGTGTAATTTATGATCGTAGGAAAAAAATAGAAAGCATCTAGGTAGCTGAGAACACAGAAATGATAAAGCGAACTAAGGTTTAGCTACTCAATGGAGCCATTCAAAAATTTTTCACAGACTATGATTACATAGAAAATGGTGATAAGTGACATTAACTGAAAAAGTCATGATACAGATTTACTTGTACCCTTTCTTTCAATTCTCAGCTTAAATGAAGGTTGGACTTCATACTTTAATATATAAGAAAGACTCATAATGCTTTAAATATGTAGTCCAACTTCTACTTTGCCTAAAATTTTTAAAAGCTATGTGCTGGGACGATATCAGAAAATACTCAGAGAATTAACAAAGCAGTGATGTTAATGTAGTAGTAAAGGGACAACTTTTTTCCTATTTTAATGCAGTTTTCAGATTTTTTTATGAATGTTACTTTATTTTATTCTTTTTTTTAAATCTTATTTATTTATTTTTATTACTTTATTTTACTTTACAGTACTGTATTGGTTTTGGCATACATTGACATGAATCCGTCATGGGTGTACACGAACTCCCAAACATGAGCCCCCCCCCCCCCCGCCACTTCCCACTCCACATCATCCCTCCGGATCATCCTCATACACCAGCCCCAAACATCCT